>JAWZYT010000317.1:375000-582500 GCA_034508575.1 Petrolisthes manimaculis
ATAAAAATTTGACAGTCATGTTACGATGACGCAATAAGGCCAAAAACGATATAATATGCTGAATAACAGAATAGTGTGTGGTCTGAACACCAGAGAGGGAATGAATGGGCAGGTTTGGAGTCACAACAAATGGCAGCATTCACTCCACGTTGACAAACAAGACTAACAGCATCCAGAATGGCATACAGTTCACACAATGTTGAGCTGGAGTGGTTATAGAGACGACGGCCAACCCAGCCCCCTGGAGGTGACTCCATATCGGGTGAGAAAACGGCACAAGCCTCTGTACCATCCGCCTGCAATGAGCCATCAGTGTAGAGGCAGTATGGATCTGTGATGGAGGACGTCACTGTTTCTATGTGTTCCAGAGCCATGAACAGAAGGAAGTTCCGACTTGGAAGTAGGTGTAAAGCTCACATCAGGTATTAGTAGCATCCACGGAGGGGACCCTGGGGGGACATCTGCAACCATTATATCTATATTAAGACCTCGGAGAATAGTGGAAACAGACCTTATAAGAGCACGTCCAGTAGGCAGAATGGGAGGGACAGGGGAGTTTGGTCTAATTCACGTCCAGTTGCTGCCTTCAGATCTCTGGTTGGGGACGGGGCTTCAGTGGCCAGACGAACCAAACCATACCTATACATTACACAGGCGGACTGAGTGAAATCAGGTCAGTATACTCTCGGCTAGCTATGGGAAAGGTGGTATGTAAGAGAGAGCTACAGGGGTAAAGACGAGCAATTCATTGACGCGTATTATCATTATGTTTAATAAAAGTGTGCAATTATATCCAGTTTTATTTATTGTGGTCACGATGAAATAACAACTGTTCGTAGTACCACAGACTTGGATGTAAACTTCATCTGTAACTCCGCATGTTGTTTATCTTCTTCGTCACCTTGTCACGAGTAGCACTCTCATCCTCTAAGTTTTTTTTACCAATATTTCATAGACTTCATTTTTCATAATCCTGTTTGAATTATCTTTACTTTTGATATTCCATACACATGGATGTTTGTATGTATCGATAAACTCGCACCAAAATCTTTTATCAACCCAGATATCAGACATTACGCTCGCCTAATGAATGAGTGATTCTCTGGCGACTTTTAACCACAGGGCACAGACTGAGGATAAACCTGCAGGCCACGTGGAAGTCACCTCACATACGTTAAGGTTTGGTCGAACAGATCTCGAGCTGTCCGATCACCTGTGAGTTCGAACCACACACGTTCTCGCCTGAAGACAGCAACTGCGCGTGAAGAAGTCCTGAATTACTGAGAGCAATGGGGTGAAAGATGTGGGAATGGAGGCACTTGACAGTGAAGCAAGTAACATTACAATAAATTATCTCGATTAATGGGGAAAGATGCAACTCCGGGTGCATGTTCACTCTCCTGGTCGACATTGGACAGCCGAAAATTCTTCAGCCGCTTGTTTCCGTATTGCTGTGCTCCCTAAATACTGCCCGACTTGCATCCTATTTATGGCTCATGTATTCCCTATTTTTGACATATCTTTAACTGAGAATTTGTACTCTGATCTTGTATCTGCTACTCATGACTTTTATAGGCTACACGTCTCCCGGCCGCATATTGGCCAACTGTACTCCATTCCCGCACCAATTTTGAAAACGGCTGGTCCAGACGAATTGAAGGGGTAACTTGTTTAAACATTGCAACTCGCTTACGCACGGCTCCATATGGTCGGCACATTAATAATGATAATAATAATGAACGGTTTATTGATTTGGCAGCCAAAGAGCTGAAAATACATAATAAGTTAGTGATTGATCATGAATGGGAATTACAATTACAATTGATATATCTCTTAAATTAACTATATATATTATATATATATTATAATACATACACTTACATCTTCAGTCTTCACATAGATATACATGGTATGAATAGATAAGTTTGTATGTGTATGTGTGTGTGTGTGTGTGGTGAAGTAGGGAGGGAACTCTGGAAATTGTTGGGTGGGGTGTCAGGTAGGGGGAGGTCATGATCACATCATGAAGGTGATAATTGTGGGAAAGGGCTAAAGCTGAATAATTATCATGTAGAGGTGTGCGTGTGTGTGCGTGTGTGTGTGGTTTTCCTTGGCAATGTATACACTCGTCAGCAATGTCGCGTGTTGCAGTGCTTGCACGTTTTAGGAGATAATGGCACCATTGTGATTCTAAGCTTTAACCAATAAAGTCAACTTCAATCGCCACTGTTACTCCATCTCAAACATGGAGTTCTTTTTTAGTGGTAAATAATCACAATGGTGCAACATCTCCTAAAATATGCCGATAGTTTTTGGAGACTGTATATGTACATTTACACTCGTACTCACATACACAACTCCATGTACTCGGAGTTTGAAAGATACTTATAGTACTTGTAGGCTTGTTTGTATTTGAACGCCATGTGTACATGCCCAGTATTTTTGAGTACGATTTATATGCAACTACACAAAGCAACACACTATGTGGGCAGCAATGGTATTGATAGTTTGGCTTTGGTAAATGTTTTTTCCATTCATGATCAATCACTAACTTATTATGTATTTTCAGCTCTTTGGCTGCCAAATCAATAAACCGTTCATTATTATTATCATTATTAATGTGCCGACCATATGGAGCCGTGCGTAAGCGAGTTGCAATGTTTAAACAAGTTACCCCTTCAATTCGTCTGGACCAGCCGTTTTCAAAATTGGTGCGGGAATGGAGTACAGTTGGCCAATATGCCTCCCGGCCACTCCTCCAGGCTCCAGCATCGCCATACTGCCCAATCCTGGACTCTGGATGGTCTATTGTTTCAAGCCAGTGGCTGTGGGGTACAGCCACAATCAAATATCCACCAACAATTTCCTTTCACCTCATAATAATTATTGAGATGGTCGAGTTGACGTAAAGTATTGTATGATTATATTTTGATATTATAGTAATTTATTTGAACAATCGAAGGAAAGTGTCGGTGGATATCTGATTCTGGCTGTACATGTGGCAACGCTTGACACGTTCGGATCATATCTGATGCAGACTGCAGTACAGGACTTCTTCTTCTCTCTGTCTCGGTCTGTGGAACGGGAGATAAAGACAAGAAAACGTGGTCCCTCCCGAACAATGATTATCTTAACCATAGTTGTAACCACATTGCGCTGATTTTGAGAATATTTCTCCCCCTCACAGTTAATGTACTATATGGTACAAGGGTCTCATCCATCACTGTGTGGGGTACAGTCGGCGGCAAAAGTCCTGTCGCCTCACTTGCTTCACCAAGGCACTCGATGTTCATAGACTCGAGATTATTATGCGCAGAAAGCATGCGTATTTCTCGAGTCCATGAACACACTGCATGTCTCGGTGAAGCAGGTGCCTCGAGGCGACAGGACTTCTGCCGCCGACTGTACGCCTCGTAAACAGGGTGGAATCGAATAAATTTGGCTCATCAACTCTACCTTTCCTACTGACTCACTATAATCTCTTTCTGTTTGCCACAACGCTGTATCGCTCTCTCTTCTATATTACAATTAAATTTCTCAATGTATGTTGTACTCGACACTAATGTAAACATGATGAAGATAGTTAAAAGATAGAAAGCAAAAATTAATTAGAAAAAGCGGAATGAAATACTGTAAGCTTTTCAACACGAATCGCAAATAAATCTTGTTAGTCAACAGCCTAGCTGAAAAATAGAAACTGCTGGTGAAGTTGTACTATCACTCAGAAAAGTTTATGCGTCTTCTCCAGCAAGCTCTCCTCCTCTCCCAGTCACTTGGATCTGGTAACAGTGTAGATCTTACAACCTGGGTTGCGAGTGAACCATTTTATCAGAATGACCTCCATTCTCGAGTGAATTATGCATTCCTTAGCATGTATTATTATGTTATTAGGACTGACTATATTTCTTCATAAAGCTTCTTCAGTGTGTAACTGTGTATGTTTCATAACATATAATAATGCAAGATTTTTTTTCCCCAAACGATTGGGTTACAGTAATATTCTTCATAACATTGAATGAATTCTTGATGTCATCGAACATGTTTCGAGACCTAGAAAAGTTTACTTAGGACTTTTACTACCCGTCATGCTTCATCCTCCCTCGACCTACTGTATACCTATATAGTCTGTCAGGAATAAGGCAGTTTTTTTTCATTTATTTTCATTCTTTCTTGAATAAAATATAATCACACACAAATTTATTCAAACAATATAATGGAATCTATTCATCCAATATAATGGCGAGAGACCAGATGATAAAAACATGAACTTCATAATATTGTAGCCCTTCTTACCTTTCTCTTCGAGATAGGCTTCACAGTCAGAGAAAATAAATATTCAGCAACATGGGGTGGGATCTTCAAAGCTTCGTAAGTTGGTGGCGCTACGATCAACTTTACGATCTCGTAGCCGCCATATTTGTTCGTGGCTTACGAAGATCGTAAGTTGGTATCTCCAACGCTTCGTAACCTCCTTCGTAGCTCACGATGATGTCTTCGTAGCGAGCGTCGCTGGCTGTTCCCGCCACCAAGCAGACTGATTTTCAGCCAATCACAATGAAGGAAACAAAATGTCCTTGATACTGTAAGCCAATCGTAGCGTAGTATCTCAATGTCAACAAATAAATATTGTCTCAGATTTCAACACTACCAGCTGATAGAGATGACAGTCACCAAGTTACATCAGACAGCAACAACAAAAGACAGGTAAGGGAATTATTATACTGTACTGTGTTGGTAAACATTAAACACAACAGTGTAGTTAAGGCAGCTTCCTTGGTATATATTTAATATCACGCCAATCACTAGTATGATATTGTATATAGCTTTGGTTAGGTTAGGTTTGGCTATGTTAGTTAAAGATAGGTTAGGTTATGTACTTTATAATTATCAAGAACAAACATCATAATACAAAAAGTTTACTGGCAGCTGCATGGTTGTCATGAAAATAAATCAAAGACATTGACTTGGAGGACATTATATTCTTTTAACTTCTACTGTCACTGTTTTATTTCCTTTAAACCTGCCTACAGTAGTTTCTATGATAATATCAAAATCTATAAGTTACAGTTGACTGCCATTACCAAGTAACAGGCAGAATTATACAATATGTAGTGAAATCTGGCAAGTGCAATTTAATAACTTATACTTCAAACATTTTTATTGAAAGACAGATTAAGGAAATAAATTATATAAGCATTATTAATATTGTGGATTTGGGTGTTGGCATGGGCACACATGGGTTGAAAGATGGGGGGAATGTCCATTGACTGATTTAGATACAGTACGGTACTATTTTAATAAAATAACCAGGTATTGTAATTTTTTCTGCTTTGTTATTGAAATATGTACCATTTTTCGTTATATTTCAGGTGGTGGCACTAGTGACACAAAGGCATTCACCTGAGGCTATGGCTCAAGTCATTGAAAAAGTGCAAGTGTTGGGTATTCCTGTGGACTCCAAGACCCAGGCAGTATGTACAGTATATAACAGTACATAATGTCCTACTGTTCATCTAGGCTAGGAATATGGAAATCTTCCCTCATTGGCACTAGTGAAGTAATTACATTGAGAGTTTATATATATAAAGCATGAATTTTGAGCAGCATTACCTCTCAATTCCATTCAAAGTTAAACAGTGCAAATCATAAGGCCTTAGTCCTAGGAATATATATACAAGATGTTCTCATATATCCATACCTTCAGTAATCACAGTACATGTACTGTACTGTACTGTGATTACACAATATACAAGAGTCAAGTACATAGTGATTTTTTATATTTTGTGTATCATATAAATAACTCCTGTTAGCAGCAGGTCCTATAGTCTTAAAAATTGGAGCCATATTAATATTAATCAAAACTAAATTTGTGATGCTTTGTTGGATTCCATATGTATCATATGAGTACTTTAACTAAGTAAAAAATTGCAGTACTTCTGCTGTACTTATATGTATGACTAATTATATACTGCTTTCTTTAGGTATGACTTTACAATATTAATTCATAATGATAATCCTTAATATTTCTCTAAAATTATATGAAAGTTGCTAATTTTCATAATTTCTCAGCTGCTGAAGAAGACTTGGATGAAGGTGATGTGGCTGACCCAAGACTGCCATCAAGGGCCCCTTCACCTACACCTAACCAAGGACTGCCATCAAGGGCTCCTTCACCTACACCTAACCAAGGACTGCCATCAAGGGTCCCTTCACCTACACCTGGGCCCAGTTGGCAGGACTTTGGGCCAGTTACAGTGGAAGACTGTGAGGTTTTGACTGGCGACAGCTTGCCGAAGCTGGTAGAACCTCTACCAAGTGAGGAACATTCATACCACAGCTCTGTAACCTCAAGTCACCCTTCCTCTAGGTCTGCTAGAGGTGTGATAGCTTATCTGGAAGCTACGCTAGCTCCAGATAGGATATACTAGTTTTCCATAAGACTATAAGGGATATTTGGATGGATCTTGCAGAAAATATAACAAAAATATCAGAAACTTTGGTGAACATTAAAAAGGCAATCGAGAAAAGGTGATTTGTTTTCACGTGTCTTTTTTTTTATATATATAATTAGTGTAGTTTAAGTTGTGTTATATTTTGTGACAGAGTTATTAGAGTGCAAGTATGGTTTTAGTTGTGTGGTTTGTGTGTAGGTTTCAATCTAAAGTATAGTTAACTTCTGCTTATGCTTTTTTAAGAAATTATGTTATTTATTTTCATTATATATTTTATCTCTCAAATATAGCTTTTATTTTAGCATTCACATTTCATGTTAGATTTGTTATTCTTTCAGTAAAATCAACTTTTTTTCATGCATTTTTATCTTTGTCCAATAGTATTAATGAAGGTGAAAGTACCGGTACTTGAATAATTATTGTGTTCGGAGATTAACTATAAGGATATACTTATACTGTACTGTGGCTTTAATCTTGTATTTTAATAATTTCTCTGCCATATCTGTGATCTGTCCAAGCAATGTGAAGTGACAAACAAGTACCGTAGTCATTATGGAATTGGTGTTTTTTGTTATCAGTCATTGTTGGAAAGTACATGAGTTCAAACAGCTTTCCAATATCATAAATTTGCATGTTTTTACTCAGGTATATATAATGTAATGAACTGTGATTATGCAGGAAACTAATAGTACAAATAGCTAGGGAGGTATCATGGATTTCTGTAAACTTTATGTAAATAAAATGTATGTTTTTTTATAGTCTATTAAGAAAAACCAATACCAATCACATATTTGTTATTAGCTGTTGAAAAGCATTTATTTTAGAAAAAGACAAGTCTTATGTTATATGAAAACAGGTGAAAATTATCTATTAAATTGAGTTGGTAAGAAAGGTTCATGTACGGTACATGTTATTGAAACTTACATGATAATATTTGCAATAGTTAATTCTGAAACATAATTTTGCCCTAACTAGATTCTGGAATATGGTCAACCTTTTATACATCCAGTATGTATCAGTAAGTATATAATTCCAGTTATTTAAATGTTATCAACTCACACATCACATTAATGTGCTTGTAATAATTTCATTAGAAAGTCAGTAAATCAAAGTTTATCATCCTAAAGAATATCTACTTCATACAAAGGACTATATAATATTTAATTTATGGATTAAAGATTCATACTACATGGATTAAATTAGGTCTAACTATGCAATGAAGAATTTCTGCTTTGTTTGCAGGTAAATGGAAGCCAATTTCCTGCAATTAGTAAGTCACCATTATATCCTATTATTCATAATTAAACACTCCAAAGGTAATGATACACACACAAAATATTTGTAACTTTCTATTCCACAGTGCATCAGTTTAATTGACACTTGCAGCTCCATTCTCCTAAGCTGCTGAATCTCCTCCTCTTGTTTATATTTACCGATAAATGACAATAACAACAACCATTATGTCGTCTATGTCAGCCGCGCCAAGTGTAAATAAACTCAAATCTCACTATTTACGGGTTGTTTATCGACTACGCGACCCTGCTATGAGCCTTACGAGTGCTTTTCGATCTTCATAGCGCTACGAACAAATATGGCGGATAATGGCGGCCGAAAACTCGCTTACGAAGCTTTGAAGATACGTTCTTAGCGGTTACGAACACCTTACGAACAAAGATGGCGCTACGATAATCGTAACTGCGCTTACGAAGCTTTGAAGATCCCACCCCTGGATTGTAAGGTTTACATTGTTACCAGATCAACGCGACGGTGAGACGAGGAGAACTGACTAGAGAAGACGCATAAAATTTTCTGAGTGATAGTACATTGATCATCTCGACACACGCTGATTAATTTCTATCTCTCCTAGGCCTGATGATTGTGATTAGCTAAAAGAGAGTCTTTTAACATTTTGACAGCATCGTATTTAGATTACTCATGAAGTCCGGAAATCTTATTGGCGTAAAGTTATTTCAACTTCAACTTCGCCCTCTGAGTACCGTCCCATCTCTATTACACCTCTTCTGCCTAAGATCTTTGAGAGGTTTTTGCCTAAAAGGTTAACCAAGTATAGTGAGAAATTTGGTCTGTTTTTTAAATCCTAGTTTGAATTTCGTAGGGGATTGGGAACTTGTGATACCCATTTGATCTTTAACCATGAGTCTCAAATGGTTGCCATCGAATTTTATTCGGCTTTGGACTTTGTAAACCTCAAGGCGCTACTTCATAAATTGGAAATTTTAGGTGTTAGTGCAAATCTTCTAAGATTTTTTAACAGGTAGATAATAGTGTGTTATTATGGACGGTGTTTGTTGTCTCTCTGTGTCTGCATGGTTTCCAGAGTTCCACAAGCCAGTGTTTTCGGACCTATGTTTTTTTATAATAACTTTTTACTTTTGTATTGACCTTCAAAATAAGCTAATATCGTATTCAGATGATACAACTCTTTGCTATATTCACTCGCTACGTAACAGAGAGTTTTTAACAATAATCGGCATCCCTTACATGGTACTTTGCCTGAACCATTCAATCCTATCCGAGTTGTATTTGTTGATATTCTCCTGGGGCAGAACAGCCTCCTGCCCCACAGACCCACGGTACGCTCTGGTCGCAGTGGGCTACCGAAGCACATCCCAGGGAAATGGGACAAGAGCTTACTGAACCAGGGAGTCTGGGGGCCTCCCACTGCCAGGGAGATTGGGGGTAAGGTTTTTGATCCCACAGCCAGTTCTGTGGGCCCAAGTCCACGTTACCACAAGAGCTACAAGTGTGGCCGCATCCTCTATGAAACCAGTTCTAAATAGACCATAAGGGGGAGGGAGTTTAGACTACTGCATGCAAGGGGATAATGCACAACCGTGTGCTGGCGGTCCACACAGCAGTGGAAAAAAAGTGAGCATCCGGCTGCAGTAAACATCATATTGCACCAATCCCGTAGGCTTAAACTCTTTGCAGAACTGGTAACTTACTTGTGGTTGATTCTTGGAGTTGTAGTAGTAGTGTTGTTGTTGTTGTTCAATTAGGTAGCGTAGCAGACGTGGGTGCTTAGGGATTATTAACTTCTCAGTTTCTAAGTTAAGGCTTAATTTATTTATACACTTATATCTATACAGGGAATGATAATGATGTGCCGTGTCTTATTTGTATGGTCTCTCTTTGTGGAGACAAGCCTATAGCCATTGGAGTCAGTTTTAGGTATCTTAAAAGCAAGTGTATTTCCTCTGCTTATATTAATTTCAAACTCAAGAGTTGACAGAAATGGCTAGAGTTACTGTTGCCTTATTTCCAGTTTGAAAAAGAGGAAGGTCTAGTTTAGGCTACACTCCTTTTTCCTTCTCTTACACTTTCTCTCCTCTCCCTGCTTCCTTATTCGTTTATTCTCCCTCTCTCTCCTGTGTGAAACTAGAGAGAGAGGAAAGGGTTAATGGTGTCTGCTATCCTCTTACCATAACTATAGGCAAGGATGCGTCATTGGAGACTGGTCAAGCTAGGGTCACTCTGTGTACGTGTCTATGTATGTTTGTTGGAGAGAGAGAAAATGATAATTGAATCTCAGTCAGATCAAGTACCGTAGTTCATTAGTGTGTGTGTGTGTGTGTGTGTGTAGCGAAGGAAAGGACAGCAGTGCTGTAGTGTCTTATATCTGTCTGGCTATTAATGACTTTGCTATCTGATCTGTTGTTCCTTCTATTCCTGCTTTTGTGCTGGGTACAATATGAATTTTTAATCCATGTGGGCAGTTCTGGTCAAATCAACTAGAAAGTGACCAGATTCTACAACAATGTTTATTTTAGCCCTGTAGGGGATGGCTAATATTCACAGAGAATAAAGTCAGCCCCCTGGGCAGTCTTATCCGAGTTACTAGGTGTACTATTAATCTTAATTATCTTAGTATAAATCATATGAATGCTCATATGACGTAGTTTTTTTTATGGTGATTGTCCAGTGTACAGACATATCTGGATTAAATGTCGTGTGAATAGTAATTTACTCCAGTAGTTTAATTTTTTTATTTTTCTTGGCTCCCTTGTAACCATTTTCCTTAATACTTCGTTGCCTTTTGGTATGTTGTGTGAATCCAGTATCTGTATCTGCATCCTGGGGGGAGGCTTTGGTAGCATAATAATAATAATAATAATAATAATAATAATAATAATAATAATAATAATAATAACAGCAACAGCAGCAGCAGCAACGCAGCAGCAGCAGCAGCAGCAGCAACGCAGCAGCAGCAGCAACGCAGCAGCAACAATGACAATAACAATATCAATAACAAACAAAAACAAAAACAATAATAATAACGAACACGAACCAACATTTTTTATTACAGTGCGACAGAAAGACTGAATATGCCCTTTATGTAGTACGATTAGATGTTTATGATAATATGATATACAGTATAATGGTACTGTCTATTACCTCAGTCACGCAAAATGTGATTAAAGTCTCTGTGATTCGAAAGATAAAATACAGCTAAGAACCATCAATCCTTCAATGATCAAACTTCAAACTACAGTTGACTGAGTTGTATTATGGCTGGCTGTGGAACCGAACTTTGGGTATTGTACATACAAGATAATTGAGAAAGGAAATTCCTTCCTTGGTGTGAGCAGAATCCTGGCAGCCTTGAACCACTAGTCTACTTAAGTAATTAAACCTTGACGTACTTTGCTGGTGATAGCCATCCTCAAAGATTGTAAGAAATAATGCCGGACGAGGCCGGCTTGGTTGATCCTGCCAATGACTTCATTAACTCTTCTCTTAAGAGGTGAGTTACGTCGCAGACCCAAGGCGATATTGTAGGGCGCAAAACATTCCTGTAATATAAAGCACTCTCTTTAAGGAGGGAAAGTGTATGTGTGTTTTCATTTGCGTAGATTTTCAAATACCGGTAATTACTGTATAATTAATAGACGGTACGTTGAAAGTACTCCCTCCCTCTTTCTCTCTCATATATATATATGTATATAAATACACCGGCATGCCTAAATCTAACGTCTATGGCAATTATTTATAACAATGTTTATAATTTTCCATTAAGGATGCAGTGTTTTAAATCTCTTACAGGCAGAAAGTATAACCTGAAGAAGGAATATCATCATCTTCCTCTGTTACTTAGTCCGTTGTAGATCGAAATAAGTTTTTAACATTATTAACTTTTTCCTTTTGGGGTTGTATTGCCTACTACTCTCCTTCTACTCTCCTTCAATTCTTTAGCTGTCCCTCCTTTACCTTCTATTTCCTTCGTCTTTGCTGTCCCTCCTCTATCATATTCTTTCTCGTCCTTGAGGCTTTAATTAAACCCATTACCGAGGTCAGGTTCATACTTATACATACCTTCTCATACATATATAATTACACATGCCTACTTATATATGCCGCTACTTACATACAGATACAGGGTGTCCCTCGACTTTCTTTTCCTGCTTTTTCAAATAAAAGTAGATGTATTTCTAAGATAAAAATACTCTATAATCATACCTCTTCTGAGAAATATATGCCCACATCTTACGTATATATTACCTTCTTGCACACTTATTGATATTAGTTTTTTTTTTTTTTTAGCCTAAACCTCAACCTCAAGGCGGGATACTTGAAGGCGCTTTCCTTGAAGGCGCGTATTGAGTGTAGACGTATTTGAATTAAGCTGATTAAAGGCTCCTTTCAGAAAGGCGCGATTCCGATACTAAAAAATATTCAAATGGTGTGCCTTTCGGCTATTTTGCGCCAAATCCTCAAAAGACAGTAATTGATACTGCAGCCAATCACATCAGATTTATCAGAGTGTGCTTAGGAAGTTTAGGGCAATCACAATCTTGTATTTCGAAGAGCGGATTTAGTGGATAACATACATTAACATTAAACAAACACTAAGTGGCAAATGGCAAATGACACGAAAACAATATTATAGACAAGTATATAATCTACTCGACAAGTTTACTATGAATTCAGCATATTATAACTTTAATTATTATAATTTATTATGGTTACAATGTTGGTTTCGATATAAAGTAAAGTAGAGATTGGGTCTCAAGTTATGATACACACATGAAAAATAAAAATCTATGTTAGGCTACACGGAGATGACCAAATGGTTCCGATCGTGAATATGGCTTCTTGAATATAGTGTGTATTGCCACAATTGGGTAATATTTGCTCCATTACCGTGCACCTTTTGATAAAATAGTGATGCAACCTGTAAGTATGAATACACTATTTTGTGTCACAAGATCTATTGGAATCAGTCACTGGCAATGTAGACCCAAACTACTGCAGCTGGCATAATTGTTTTGGTTAGTGACTGATTCCGCAAGAAATCAAATTAATTTTATATTTTGCACAATATAAATTACTCATACATATCGTTTATATAATTATGTTTTATGGTGCACACTGATGTAGCCATTATTACCTTATTTTTTGTTATATGACGTACTGTACATTGACAATTGGAAAGCTGTAAGAATTGGATATCACGTACTGTCTACAGCAGGTACGGGAAGACACCTAAGGGAAGGTGGCCGAGTGGTTAGTGTACTGGACTCGTAATCTAACAGTCGGAAAATCAATCCTCTCATGTTGATTTGAATTTCAGGCACTAACTATAAGACCACCGAACGTCGTAAAACACCCTAGCTGGTACCATAACAGATGCAGTATTTGGGAATAACCCTTACTTCCCTCCCTCTGTCGCTGGGTACCAGTTCTGAAGTGGTGAAGTGTGTGTGTGAGTAGCAGTTGACCTGGGCCACCGGCTTGATTAAGCTTATGTCCAGTGTCGAACAAAAAATAAAAATAAAAGAAGGACGAGTACTAGAGGCCTCAGCCTTGGCAAAGGCCCACTTATTCCAATTGACACCTATATTGGCCGGGAGCAACAATATGTGAATCTGCAGCCACGATGTTCCAGGATCTACATTCGGGGATGGGATTCCTTAAAATTGCCCAAGGCCTGAAAGGAAGGCTGTGAAAGAGTAGAAATTACTTGGAGGACATATAAAATGGTCGAGAGCTTAGCAGTAAAATTGACATGCCAGAAAGAAGCGTGCCACCATGACAAAAGTCAGGAAAGATAGCCTCAAAACCCACTCCAGCATCAGACTTTGATCCATCAGTGTACACTGGGAGGGAATGAGCCACTGGAGGAGGAAGAGATTCCTTCTTCTCTGAGAAGCAAGTGCAGGTGTAAATTTCGGGAAGAAGCAATGGGGCCACACAGGAAACCTGCTCTCATGGACAAATCTGGAATTCTTCAATGCCTAATTCCTGAGGAGTAGTATTTGGGGCAGTAATTAGGACCTGTAGACGAGTCATTGAAACATTTGATATGTTAGAATAAGGTGAATGGAGATGAGCAGGGATATTCTTCGAAACAACCACCTTGGTATTGTTCTGTATGCATGGTAGTGATATCATTGACACAGGCAGCTACATCTACATCCATAATGCAGGTGGAAGAATCACTCCACTGCTCGAGTGGAGGAGAATTCTTATCTTTTGAAATTACAACAACCCCCTTGCTAGGGAGAAAATCTGTTGAATCAAGAAACTCATCAGAGCCACGAGAATGTTTCTGGGGGATTGAGAAATATTTGCAGTGCAAAATGAAACTCCCTAGTGTCTCAGAGGAACACGAAGAAGCCTCCGATTGCAGTTTTGTTGCTTTAGGTTTCCTTTTTGGAAAGGGTGTGACAGCATGAACCTCTACCACACAAACACCTATAGTCAAAGCGTGAGAATTATCATCAAGGGAAGTTTCACTAGCTTTTATGGTTTCCAAGACAGAGAAGTTTTTATGTAGTAAAACCGGAGAAATTTTCTCACCAGAATAAGGAGCTATTTCTTGGGAGAGGTGGAGAGGTGAGAATTAGATGTTGGCGACTTGGAATGATGAGGGGCGATGGGAGGAGGCATATGTCCTAACACCACTAACCTTCTTTGGCCTGAAGTTGAGTTGCCGTCTGGCACTATCAATACTGATGAATTGGGTGTGGAGGATATCCTGCTCGAGAAGGTCCGTCTTACATTGGCGAGAGCGTAGGAAGTGAGCATCCTTTCAGTAAAAGCAGTAACTCTTTGACTTACACTCAGAAGTAGGATGTGAGTGCAGTAGTTTGTGCAGTTCCTCCTCCCATGACCAAACTCATAACAGCAAAACACTCTAAGGGACGCTCAACAAAATGCTTCACCTCTAAAGAGGTGTGGTTAATGTTAATGTGATCTGTGATATTTATTCCATAGAAAGTGAGGATGATCATATTTTTACTGCCTTTCATCTTTGTTACTCGTTGGACACTAACTGCGCACATAGCAAAAATGTCCTCTTCTGAGAATTCATACACGTCCTCATTGTATATAAGCCCCATGCTATAATCAAATGTTCGATGTGGTTTGATGGATTCAAATATGCCATCTGAAGGACAAGGAAGATTGAGGAACATCATGGCATGTGTAAGATCTTTGGCTCCGATTAAAGTACCCTTACCGTACTTTTAATGTGGCCGATCGGTATTAATCCAATTTCTTTTTCCAGATACATAGAAACATGGATGAGGTTACCACGCCCTTCCCTGTAGTAATCCACAAATCAAATATGTGTAGGAACGCGATGCTCCTTAGGGACATGCTCTATAGAGTCATCGAAGATGTTGGCCTCTCTAATATGAACCGCCTTGACGTTTTTTTTTTTTATTGATGGATATTAGGCGCCGCAACATCGAGGTCCTATAGCGCCAGAAAAAAGGTGATAGAAAGGTGTGACAGCAAGAAGGAAGGAAATAAAAAGAAAAGAGGGACAGTTGAAGCACTGAAAGATGGGAACCATTTAGTCTGGTCTCTCACTAGCGACCTTTCTAGCATGGGAAACCCTCTCTCCCTGAAATCCAGGCAGAGCAGGGGTTGGAGTCCCCTCTAGTCTAGCTAGCCAGGTTTCAGAGACACACAAGCCCCCAACCACCTCAAGGCGGTTCCCGTTGGGGGTGACGTGGTGGGGTGGGCTTGCGTGTCTCTGAGACCTGACGAGCTAGACTAGAAGGGGCAATGTTAATGAAACAAGAATATGAAGGAAAACCATTCAAAAGCTCCGACTCTTAATGATTCAAGTGAAATAATAAAATATCCTTATGTAAAGGTCTCAAAAATATTAATTATGTTTTATCTGAGTTTTCGTATTCATATGGTTATATTGAAATTTTGAAAATGAACCCTTTTAATTGAGGGTGAACCCCTCGGTTGAACCCCCTCTTGGTTGAACCCCCTCTCGGTTGAACCTCTTAAATATTGGTTGAACCCCTTTTAAGAAGTGGTCACCCCAAGAAGAAAAAAATGATAATAATAATAATAAATTATTCAATGCCGGTAAAAGAAAATGGATGGGAGGAAGAGAGTGAGTGAGTGAGTGAGTGAGTCAGTTGAACCCCTTTTAAAAAGTGGTCGCCCCAAGAACAATAATTACGATAAAACCTAGAGCTCTCGTCTTAGGCCGGAGCTAAAAATATAGAATATTATATAGTCAGTACAGGTTGAGTGGACATAAGCTAACAATTGAAACAGGCCGATGGAAGAGGCGCGGACGTGGACGATTGCCCGTTGAAGAACGTGTCTGTCCATGTGGTGCTGTACAGACAAAAACACATGTACTTGAGTCCTGTCCCCTAACTAGTGACATTCGTGTCAAGTATGAGTTTACATCTTGGTCACAACTGATGGAAAATTATGATAAATATCATGTACAATGTCATGAGATAATATACACAATACTGTCACGTTTTACTTGATAAATATTGAAATGTTTTTGGGTTTTTTAAATTACTTATTAAGTGATGAGATATTTAATTTTATTTGGGTATATTTTGAATGTTGGAATATTAAAATCTTCCTTTCCTGTTTGAGTTGTCTGGCTCTGTAATGCATTGGTAAGATTTGTGTTATTAATATTTATATTTTGTCAGTCAGCGTTTGTATTAATTTCTAGTTTGCATTAAATGTACTGTACATGGTGTTTTGTGTACCGTATGAACTTGTGTGTTTGTTTAACTGTATTTGCATATTAATTGTCTTTATTTTTGTGAATGCGTGTTTTATATCGTATCGTCCGGTGTATGTGTTGTTTTAAACAGGGTAGGGCTATGTACTAAATATTGTGATGGACCATGAGTGGTTTTTACTGTATTAACGAATGTGTGGTTAATAAATTTACTTACTTACTTACTCACTTACTTCGGGATCATCAGAAGGGCGTGAAGTGAATGTGGATGCCTCGGATGTTGTGACTTCAAGAGATTCAGTTTCTTTTCTGTTTAAACAGCAGATTGATTCTTCCACTTGCATTATGTGGTAGTGGGAAGTACAGCTCCGGACTGATCAATGGTCCACACTTCTTCCACCCTTGCCTTGGTGTGGGCCTCAACGGATATGGTATCACTAACAGGTGGAGGGGGGAGGGGAGAAATGTGGGCGGAGTTATATAGGGGGGGTAGCGTTACCAATGTTGAGCCATCCAGAAATTTGAATCCCGAACCACTTGTGATCATGGATGTGAACCACTCACTTGAAGGTGGTAGGAGAGGAGGGGTTGGGTTGGGGAGAGGGGGGTAAAGCTTCACCAGTGATCGAGATGGAGAGAATTATTGGATCAAGTAGCTAACTGTTATCTTCTGTAATCTAAATCCAACTCTGATGCTGCATTCCATGGGATATTCTTTATTATTTGAAATGAATCCAGATTTTACCTAATATAATTAACACGACACCAGTTTTTTATGACTAATATATCAAGCGATGCACCACCTACCCAGTGTTAAGTTACATTTCAAGTAAATCCTTTATTTTTATCCTGTATCATTTATGACATTTTCTAAGAAACGACTATTGTGTAACTGGTTACCAAAGGATAATAGTTATAGTGTAAGATGTTAATTACCTAATAACTACTCCATCTGTTCTTCCTCACCCCGTCCTCCCTTATTCAATGCACTGTTTCCTCTCCCTCCATCCCACCATTCCTTGCTCTCCATCTTACCACCACCACCATCATTCTGTGTGTTGCTGCATAATCTGTTAATGCGCAAACACGACCACAATAGAAATAAAAGTGATATTTGGTATGCAAATACAATCCGTTATATATGACGAATATATTTATTACCTTTATTTATTTATCTGAGGTCAACATCTAGGCCAGCCATTCAGACGCCCAGTATAGTGAACCAATCACAAGATTTAGAGGATATTGTGTCACAACTATTGTTATTACTAATTAAAACAGGGAAAAATTGAAATCAGACATTTATTGGTTATTGTTTACATCTCCACAAGTCCTCGTCACGAAGCATTCAAACCCATAATCCAACTGGGTCTGTAGGCACCACACTGTAATTATAATAACCACAATTATAATAACTGTTAACTTATTATAACCTGAAGTTTATACTTCGACCTCACGTTTGCATTAAGCATGTGTAATGTTTGTTTTGTTTTCTTATTATTATTATAAGCACCGATATATGTATTGCTTTAGACCCTTAGCCACGATGATATAACAGTGTATAAACTATTTATATACACTTCTATGAACATATTAAGGCTTGAAATACTGTAGATTACATATTTCATTTCATTACTCATCAATTGACAGTCTCCAGTCGCTCGGGCTTTGAGGCACCATGCCTCCTCACTGTATAATATATATGGTTTTCACCGAAAAATCTCCCACTGTGTTCTGGTGTGACGTAACAAATCTGCTGTGGTTCTCTGTCGTTCTGGCTCCCACGTGTTAACGATAGAACCTCATACATTTTCTATAGGGTTCATATCGCAGTCTTAAATAGACAAATCTATCACCTGCAAATAATCATGAGCAGTAAACCATTTTTGAACTTTCCTCGCCATATGGATAGGGCATCGGTCGTGTATAGGACAGATAAGGGTGAGTAGTTGAAAAGAGATGAAAAACATTTAGAATATGTGCTTCATTATATTGCATTTGATCGATCTATTAAATAAAGACACTGTCTATTGTTCACCTCCGTAGAGAGATACTGATTATAATTATTATCCTTTGGATATTAAGCAACAAATAACGGAGCAGAGACAATTAATTTTCTGTCTTCAGCTTTACCTGTATTCTTTTCACCCCTCATGCTGGCAGTCCCCCTCTTTATCACCTCTTCTCGCCGTAAAATAAATAAATTTCTACCTATATTTTTCAAGTAACTGGCAACCTCACACAACCTCCTCTCACCTGTCTTCTCTCTCTCTCACGTCCCCTTCCTTACTTGCCTTCTGTAGTATTTTTTATCTTTTGTTTCTCATATTTTTAACCTTCTCATTCGTTCTTTGAAAGTTTTAATGACATAAGCTTTTCTCCCTTTTCACCCATTGTCCTTCAAATTTATGCAAGCAAAAGGATATGATAATAGTTATGTAGAATATATATATATATATATATATATATATATATATATATATATATATATATATATATATATATATATATATATATATATATATATATATGAAATGAGAGAGAAACAAGGGGGGGGGGGGGGTATGGAGGGGCTGGTGGAGGAAGAAAGAACAAGAGAGACGCCAATAACCGTGGCTGTAGAGACGTTTTCTTGAAGATTTATGGTTGACTTTGGGCGAAGGAACTAATGGAGATGGAGTTCACATTAACAAACCTATATAATTAAGTATTGAATTTTATCATTGTCATCATAATATTATTATTTTCTACTCTCATCTGTAGGCTAATTAAGTATTGTTCGATATCAGCAGAACTGTAATGACATCAGATAGGATGGGTGACTATAAAACTTGGACATATGTAATGAAATGGCTATACTCAATGGTAAATGTGTTTCAACAATAATGAATATATTAAACAAAATTATGAGAACCACAATTATCCATATATTATAATTATGTGAAAAGAATAATATTCTGTGGAACGGAATGAGACAATCGAATCTCTCCTGCAGAATATAGGCTTATTTCTGGTGAAGTGAAGGTTCGAGTCATGTGAACCACAGTTCCATTTACACACACACACACACACACACACACACCAATCCCACATCTTGTAGCTTTCGCAGGCTTACCAACTTAACACACGGGGGGGAAAATAACTTGTTCTACGTTACATATAGTGTATTATTGGATTACAAGTAAAGTTCTGGCCATAACAAGGAAATCATTAACACGTAGACAAAGCAGAATAAAGCTAGTTATTATTTGTGAAACATATGATAATCAGTATTGACAACCTATGAGACGTCAGCCTTCATAACCCTACACATTTCTAATGACAAGTATTTATGTGCACACAATAATATAAAGGATTAATTCAATAGAAGACTACCATCAGCATCTTGCTATTACTTTTAATACTAACTTTATAAAGATATTATTGCACCTTGTATTCCACAATATTTATATAATAAAACTCTTAATAGTGACAACATTAAAGTAAAATACAATATACAGAAATACAAATTCCAGTTCCATTTCTATAAAACATTACATATTTGTCTTCCATTCTTCTTAGTGTTTATAATTATGAATTTCGATGCGGCCTATAGGCCTATATATTACGTCTAGTTATCACCCACAAGACTTAATTATTAATGTTGGCAATCTTGCAAACCAATGTATTTTGAGAGCCAGAACTGTTACATATTATTCTCCCGACAAAGAGAATATATATGTTTGTCACCTTTGATTCTCCAGGTTTAATAAAAACAGTGGATTATCGGTAAATTTTTACTTAATAATTTGGTTATGGGTGATAAGAGAGAAAAGCTTATGTCATTAAAACTTTCAAAGAACGAATGAGAAGGTTAAAAATATGAGAAACAAAAGATAAAAAATACTACAGAAGGCAAGTAAGGAAGGGGACGTGAGAGAGAGAGAAGACAGGTGAGAGGAAGTTGTGTGAGGTTGCCAGTTACTTGAAAAATATAGGTAGAAATTTATTTATTTTACGGCGAGAAGAGGTGATAAAGAGGGGGACTGCCAGCATGAGGGGTGAAAAGAATACAGGTAAAGCTGAAGACAGAAAATTAATTGTCTCTGCTCCGTTATTTGTTGCTTAATATCCAAAGGATAATAATTATAATCAGTATCTCTCTACGGGGGTGAACAATAGACAGTGTCTTTATTTAATAGATCGATCAAATGCAATATAATGAAGCACATATTCTAAATGTTTTTCATTTCTTTTCAACTACTCACCCTTATCTGTCCTATACACGACCGATGCCCTATCCATATGGCGAGGAAAGTTCAAAAATGGTTTACTGCTCATGATTATTTGCAGGTGATAGATTTGTCTATTTAAGACTGCGATATGAACCCTATAGAAAATGTATGAGGTTCTACCGTTAACACGTGGGAGCCAGAACGACAGAGAACCACAGCAGATTTGTTACGTCACACCAGAACACAGTGGGAGATTTTTCGGTGAAAACCATATATATTATACAGTGAGGAGGCATGGTGCCTCAATGCCCGAGCGACTGGAGACTGTCAATTGATGAGTAATGAAATGAAATATGTAATCTACAGTATTTCAAGCCTTAATATGTTCATAGAAGTGTATATAAATAGTGTATACACTGTTATATCATCGTGGCTAAGGGTCTAAAGCAATACATATATCGGTGCTTATAATAATAATAAGAAAACAAAACAAACATTACACATGCTTAATGCAAACGTGAGGTCGAAGTATAAACTTCAGGTTATAATAAGTTAACAGTTATTATAATTGTGGTTATTATAATTACAGTTTGGTGCCTACAGACCCAGTTGGATTATGGGTTTGAATGCTTCGTGACGAGGACTTGTGGAGATGTAAACAATAACCAATAAATGTCTGATTTCAATTTTTCCCTATTTTAATTAGTAATAACAATAGTTGTGACACAATATCCTCTAAATCTTGTGATTGGTTCACTATACTGGGCGTCTGAATGGCTGGCCTAGATGTTGACCTCAGATAAATAAATAAAGGTAATAAATATATTCGTCATATATAACGGATTGTATTTGCATACCAAATATCACTTTTATTTCTATTGTGGTCGTGTTTGCGCATTAACAGATTATGCAGCAACACACAGAATGATGGTAGTGGTGGTGGTAAGATGGAGAGCAAGGAATGGTGGGATGGAGGGAGAGGAAACAGTGAATTGAATAAGGGAGGACGGGGTGAGGAAGAACAGATGGAGTAATAATTGGGTAATTAACATCTTACACTATAACTATTATCCTTTGGTAACCAGTTACACAATAAACGTTTCTTAGAAAATGTCATGAATGATACAGGATAAAAATAAAGGTTTTACTTGAAATGTAACTTAACACTGGGTAGGTGGTGCATCGCTTGATATATTAGTCATAAAAAACTGGTGTCGTGTTAATTATATTAGGTAAAATCTGGATTCATTTCAAATAATAAAGAATATCCCATGGAATACAGCATCAGAGTTGGATTTAGATTACAGAAGAAAACATTTAGCTACTTGATCCAATAATTCTCTCCATCTCGATTACTGGTGAAGCTTTACCCCCCTCTCCCCAACCCAACCCCTCCTCTCCTACCACCTTCAAGTGAGTGGTTCACATCCATGATCACAAGTGGTTCGGGATTCAAATTTCTGGATGGCTCAACATTGGTAACGCTACCCCCCCTATATAACTCCGCCCACATTTCTCCCCTCCCCCCTCCACCTGTCAGTGATACCATATCCGTTGAGGCCCACACCAAGGCAAGGGTGGAAGAAGTGTGGACCATTGATCAGTCCGGAGCTGTACCTCAGTGAGTACTAAAGTAACACTGATCAAGATTCTTCAGTGGAATTGCCGTGGCTTGCGTGCTTCTTGGGAGAAACTGCACATTCTTCTCTATAGCTTCTCTCCTGCATGTGTTGCTCTCCAAGAGACAATGCTTGGGTACTACATTCCTGCCAGTCCTCGAGCTTACTCTGCATTTTATTCCAATTAATTTGAAGGGCAGGGTCACCATGGTGGCCCTGCTATCCTAGTTCTCCGAGAGGTCCTACGCACGAGCCTGAAGCTTGACACTCTGCTCCAGGCTATTGCAGTTAAGGTTTTTATGGACCGCCCCTACACTGTGTGTAGTCTATACCTTCTTCCCAGTATTACAGTTGAGAGGACCTTCCCTCTCCCTTTATTAGCTCCGGCCTAAGCCGAGAGCTCTAGGTTTTATCCGAATTATTGTTCTTGTTCTTGTTCTTGTTCTTCTTGGGGTGACCACTTCTTAAAAGGGGTTCAACTCACTCACCTACTGACTCACTCATTCACTCTCTTCCTCCCATCCATTTTCTTTTACCGACATTGAATCATTTATTATTATTATTATCATTTTTAGCTCCGGCCTAAGCCGAGAGCTCTAGGTTTTATCCAAATTATTGTTCTTGTTCTTGTTCTTGTTCTTCTTGGGGTGACCACTTTTGAAAAGGGGTTCAACTCACTGACTCACTCACTCACTCTCTTCCTCCCATCCATTTTATTTTACCGACATTGAATCATTTATTATTATTATTATCATTTTTTTTTCTTCTTAGGGTGACCACTTCTTAAAAGGGGTTCAACCAATATTTAAAAGGTTCAACCGAGAGGGGGTTCAACCGAGGGGTTCACCCTCAATAAAAAGGGTTCATTTTCAAAATTTCAATATAACCATATGAATACGAAAATCCAGATAAAACATAATTAATATTTTTGAGACCTTTACATATGGATATTTTATTATTTCACTTGAATCATTAAGAGCCGGAGCTTTTGAAGGGTTTTCCTTCTTTTACTTGTTGTATTGGGTGATTTTAATGGTCGTCATCCTCTGTGGGGTGACAGTTCGGTCAACCCCAGGGGTGTTTTATTGGCTTCTTTTATTGAGGATGAGGGATTCGGAGTTTTAAATACGTGATGTGACGCATTTTAATAGATCTACTGGGACTTTTACCGCCATTGACATTTCCATTTGCTCACCCAGTGCTCTGTTAGATTTTACTTGGAGTGTGTTGACCGATTTATATGGCAGTGACCATTTCCCTATACATTTAGAAGGTACCAGGTACAAACCACAGTCTTCTCCTTTTAGGTGGAAATTAGAGAAGGCTGACTGGCAGTTTTTTTAGAGAGCTAACTTCTTCGGTCTCTTCTGTAGCAGATTTTGGAAACTCTGAAGAAGCTGTAACATATTTCAATGATATATTTCACTCTGCTGCTCTCAACTCTAATCATAAAACTTCGGTCTACTTTCCCAAATGTCCGGTCGCTTGGTGGTCACCAGTCTGCACCACTATTGTGCGGGAGAAGCGCGCTGCATTCTCTCGCCTTCGTTGCAATCGTGGGGACCCAACTGTTTTGGAGGACTTCCGACGGGCAAGGGCTCGAGCTATTCGAGTTTTAAAAGAGGCAAGACGTGTATTTTGGAAGGCCTATGTGTCTTCAATTAATACTGAAAGCCCACTAACCCAAGTGTTCAGGAGAGTCTGTAAGATGGCAGTTAAGTTTTCTTCTAGTTCTCCACCTGTTCTTAAATAAGGTCAATATAATTAAAATCATGGATGGTTTGACAGTGGCCAATACCATGGCAGAGGCATTTGCTAGAGTCTACAGCCATTACTCTCGACCTATGGCTGTCAGGCATGAGTTGGGAGTCCAGGATCACACTGTCCTGAATTTCTCGGGGAACGAGAATTAAAGCTATATCCATATATTCACCATGAGAGACCTGCACTTTACTCTATCTCTATGCGGCGACACTTCTCTGGGCCAGACAACATCCCATATGCAATGTTGCAACACTTGGGTGAGGAGGCAATCTCATTTATATAACAGAATCTGGCTGAAGGGTGTCTTCCTTTCTGAGTGGAGGGTTGCTACCATCCTGATTTTCCCAAGCCGGGCAAGGACTTTAGTGTTGCCCTCAATTACCGACCAATTGCCTTGACCTTCTGTTTCTGTAAACAATTTGAGAAGATGGTGAATGTCAGACTGGTATACTTCTTGGAAATGAGTGAATTTCTGTCTCTGTACCAGTCTAGGTATTGTAAAATCCGTTCCACTACAGACTCTGGTCAGGTTGGAAGGTACTTCATGTGAGACTTTTGCATGACATCAACACCGTGTCTGTGCATTCTTTGATTTAGAGAAAGCGTATGACACTACAGCAACTCCATGTATATGGCCTGTGATATAGCCAATTCAATGTACGTTGACGACCGCAGGTCTGGTTTACAGCTTCCCGTATGTCAGTGGCAGAGCGGCGCATGTAGCTTGCCCTTGGCAGGGACTCGCGTTGGGCTGGTTCTCATGGCTTTCGATTTTCTCCTACCAAGACAGTTGCTATGCATATCTACCGCATCAGAGGCGTCCAACCCCATCCGGACTTATTCATATATGGTCATCGGATACGTTGTGTCAAGGAGACTCACTTTTTTGGACTCTTTTGGACTTTTTGACAAGTGTTTGACTTGGGTTCCCCACTTACGTTCACTTAAGATTTGATGCCTCAATGTTTTTATTCTGTTGAGGGTCCTGGGCCGTACGTCCTGGGGATTTGATCAGGCCACCCTCTTCCACCTATACCATGTTCTTATTAGGTCAAAACTCGACTATGGTTGTGAGGTGCACTCTTCTGCCACTGATGCCCGTCTCAGAGTTTTAGAACCTGTTCACCATGTTGGACCCCCCTTACGGGAACTGCCTTAACGTGTTGGCGGGGGCTTGCATGTCTCTGAGACCTGACGAGCTAGACTAGAGGGGGCTCCGGCCCCTGCTCTTCCCCGATTTCGGGAGAGAGGGCTTCCCATGCTAGGAAGGTCGCCAGTGAGAGACCAGACTAAATGATTCCCATGCATTGCTCCATAGAGGGGTATTGCCTATAGTAATGTGGGCAATACTTTAAAGGTTTGGGCGCCCTTTCGTCCCCAGCCACTAGCTTTCAGCTCTTCAACTGTCCCTCTTTTCTTTTTATTTCCTTCCTGCTTGCTGTCACACCTCTCTATCACATTTTTCTGGCGCTATAGGACCTCGATGTTGCGGTGCCTAATATCCATCAATCAATCATCATGCTGGAGTACGTCTGGCGACCGGAGCCTTCAGGTCGTCCCCAATCTCCAGTCTCCTAGTGAACGCTCATGAGCTACCTCATGATTTCCATCGCCAGTCCTTGATGGTTCGTTGTTGGCATTGAGGGTTAATATAGGATAACAATAATTAATTAATATTATTTTTAATATAATTTCACTAATAGAAATCGTTTATTTACTTGCACAGGCTACGCAGAGCGGCCTTGGATAAAAATCAAACAACATTAAATTTTGCTTCGAGGATGCTGTCACTGACCAATTCTGATTCACAAAGCCTTTGCCACGTTAATGCTATCCAAGCCACATTTACTAAGCGATTGTGAATTTGTGATACCCCCTTAACTCTCTTTGCCTTTTTCCTGCCACACGCTCAAACGTAACAACACAATTGATGGCTAATTGCATGTAAACTCCTTAACCCGTTGTTTGCGTTATATTGATGAAGTTTAACTGTGCGGGTATATAGCCAAATACTTGCTATCACAAAACTGTATAAAACTTATATCAGTGTACTTGTCCCATGTTTGTGCATCATGCATCGATTATATCTTTTATTTATTTTCCTTGGTTTTGGCAAAATTATTACACGTAATTGGAGAGGTTGAGGACACTAGGAATTTTTTATACCTTCCTTATTATTGATCATCAGAGAAAATGGATGGATAGAAGCATACACTAAAATGAACTGAATAATTATATATGGCTAAAATGTCAAGGATATATAGGTGCTTCTATTCACAAAGTTACTATCTTACTTATTTTTCACTTGCCTTGCCTAAAAAATGATATCCTTAGTTATACAACTGCATGAATTTACTTCACAAAGAGTATTTTCACCACCTACACCCTGTTGTGTGTATTGGTGGTAAACGTTCCCCTACTTCCACGCATTACTTCCATTCACTACCTACTGTATACCCAGTTATGTATATGTTATGTATATGTTTTGTGCACACACACACACACACACAAAAGCGCAGAGAGAGTTTGACACACACACACATACAATGACGAGCCCTTTACCCACCTTGTGTCCCTGGGGAGAGTGAGTCACTATAAACGAGAGGACAATGAGGGAGGCTGTACTTTCTGGTCTAATTATCAGATTATATATTTACAAATCAGAAAATGAAATATGTAGGCCTGTAGTGTGTGTGTGTGTATCTTCATATATAAAATTGAGAAAATATTTTCCATATCTATCTACAATTCGAGCTACATTTTATTTATGACTAAAAACACAATGACACACTTGTTTTGTATGTGACTGTAAGCTGTATGTGTTTGTGTGTGTGTGAGTGTATGTCCCATTAGCTGTTCTTTCCCCCATCCCCTTACCTCCCCCAACTAACATCCCTCACTCTCTCCATTACCCTCCCGCCCCTTCCCTCTCAGTCCTCTCTCCCCATACAAACAAAGGCATATGGCGGCAATTTCTTCACTGACTTAGGTGAGGAAATTATTGTATCGGATGGGTTTACTTCTTTTGAAATAATTATATCCTTCATCATACAAATAATTGTCGAAGATAACTTTGGAAGGCCCTTGTCTATACAGAATAATATTATTGCACACACACACACACTACCCGCTGACATGCTATAAAAAAATAGAAGCGTCCAGAGCAGTTCGACCTGACTCAATTCACACGGTCAGATAATAAACCCACTCCCGCCTCTCTCTCTCTCTCTCTCCAACACAAAATTATTATCTCCCTTCCTCCCATCTTTCTTCCTTCCTTCCATGTTCCTACCTCTCTTACCTTTCCTTCTTTCCTTCCTTCCTCCCTTCCTTTCTCCCTCATTTTTCCCTCTCTCCCTTCCTTCCTTCCTACCTCTCTCACCTTTACTATCAGATACCTCCTCTCTCTCCAAAACCACACTTCATTCAACATTTCCTTCATAAAATTTCCTCTACTGTACAACTTTTCCATAATGTTGAATCCATCTCTATAGATAACTTGGTATAACGGGCTACCCTATATTATATCTTAGGAGTATCGTTTTTCCTCCCCATTCCTTTTCTGCTTTTATAATCCTTAGTACCCCTAGACTCCTAGAGTCACAGTACAGGAAATGTGGAAACTATAATTATAGCAGATAAATACTATAGCGTCTCCACCCATCTCTCTCTCTCTGAATTACTGAGAGAGAGAGAAACTTCACGCAAATGTTCTGTTACAACACTCTGTATGTGTGTGTAATCCTGCTCTCTTTCTCTGATGAGGGAAGACACCACGTTCTAACAAAATGGGTTATCTGTGCTACATGATGATGAGGAGCATTTAGAGGCATATTATGACATATAAGATAATGAGAGTGTGTGGTTGGCTAGAATCCAATCAATCACTACTTCCTCCTTCCATGGTGTCTGTGGAGCGACTGACAAAGACACTAAGTTGATGAAAATTTGACACATGGAAGGGGTTGACGGATATCGCCATGACCTTAATTAACTCAACTGGGTCGGCAGGTAGCTGGCTGTATAGTGGCTTGCCGCACTCGCTCACTAATGCCTGGATGGTGGCTTGTAGCAAACAACGGGGTAATTAAGCTACATGCGTAAATGATACATGATATTAATGTACAAACCTTTAGCTGTTTCCTGATGTTTTTGTGAAGACTAAATGGAAATTTGTAGGATGGGTAGCCAGCTCAAAATAACCACAATTAAAATCACACTTTCCAACTCTCCTGACAATTCTAAGTATGATTTCATGCTCTGATTTCGTCATAAAACGTGTCTGAATCACATCTTTCAATATTACAATATGAATATAATGTCACTGTCCTTTTTACGCACATATATGGTTTTTAATGCAAAAACAGAGTACTGAAAATACATTCGCACACGCTGAGAGCTATTCCTACACTGGCTGCCAGTTGCTGCACAAGGCTGGTGTGACTCGTAGGATCTCCTAAGCACACACACCCCTCTGGTGTGAACTTAATCAAGTATGTCAAGGGGAAAAAAATTAAAAATTGCTCTGTTGAATTATGCCGTTACACACGGTTACCTACACTTGTTGGTGGTTTCGACTTAAGTCATCACCGCGGTGTTTTAAAAGTTTAGGGTACTGCCTACATCACTGTTGGGAATACTAAGTACTCCAAGACTCATAACATATGCGATATGAAAATAAATGATTGTGTTTAAAACTGGGGGGTTACTGCCATGGCTGGACACCATGGTGGGGAGTTGGGCTCGCCTGGCTGGTGTTCGGGAGAGTGTCTCATCAGAGATAGATACCAGAACTAAAACCTGCAACTTTAACTTTATAATTCTGCAATTTTATTTAATTCAGTTTAATCATGAATATAATAAGCAACCATATCGAAACAAATTAAATGGATTAGTACAATCATGCAACAAACTAAGAGAAGGCTAACACTGGAAATTTAAATGAAATACTATTGTCACTATATTCAATTGTGTGGAGTAAAATAATGTTATTATTACCAATGATTATAATGTACGGAGAAATCATTTGTAATCTTGCAATATGCTTTACTGTTATATAATTATAGTGAGTGTCAGCAAATATGATGGATATCTATTAACTCAATTACCTTCATAATGCGCATGGTGGGTGCACCAGCACTGATGAACCTTGTTTTGACGATGAACTCCACAAAAGCCCGATTTTGAATGAACACAGCGGTTCCTCTTAAGACTCGTCCATACGCTGCCGATGGGGTTGTCTCACTCTCGTACTTATTAGAGAGGCCCTGCAAATTTTTACTTTTAATGCGTATTTTATCTGTACATCAAACATATATTTTAGGCAGCAACCGTAAGAGATATAATGCAATAATTTTATCACAAATAAATTCACTTCCTTATACATCCGAAGAAATTTTGCATCCCTTGCCTTATCATATACATATAATCACGGTAAATGTTAGGATGAACTTGCCCTAATCGTGCCACTTCATCTCATCTTCCCCTGTGGTAAAGTCATGGTCTAATGTACTGCAACCTGGTGAATAAAAGCGAGCTATTTGAGTTAATTTTATGAACCAAAATTGCACACACCAACAGCTATAGTTTCGGATCATTTTTCGAAGCCATCTCATTGGAAGGTGTTGCAGTATATAAGACCATGACTTTACCAGGTCAGCTGCTAGAGCCCATGACTTTGCAATTTCTCTTCCCCAATGTAGACTAGGCAGATTTTTTCAAAAGACGCTTATTTAACATGAAAGAAGCATTTTTGGTTAATGGTCAGTAAATGGATTTTTGTGAATGATTTGGGTATGCTCAATACGGCCCAGGTGTTTATCCTGCCATCATCAGCCTAATTAGGTCAATTAGCAGAGGACAAAGGTCAATGAGTGAAAATCAGTAAAAAAAACATTTGTATTTTTTCTTTCAGGCTATGCATATTTAGTTATCAAAAAGTGTTTCTGTTGTTAGGCTAGTTATCCGTCGCCTAATTGGGTCTAATTAGGTCAATTAGAGGGGTCAAAGGTCATTGAGAATATTTTTCCGATTTTTTTTTTAAATCATATAGCTGAAGGAAAACGTCAAATCTGCTATAATAAGCGAGTATTGGTGATTTCAAAATATGAATTTAAGGGAAAACCTAAAGAAAAATTGAAAGAAAAAGGCATCCTCTCAGTTATGGATGGAAGTTCTAAACATATACCAAGGAAGACATTATTGCGTATGATATACAAAGATTGACATTGAATATACTATTACTGGGCACACCATCAGCTGAAGACATAAATTTATACAGCTGTGAGTCCAACTATCCGTGGAGAGGGAAGTTGTGGGACCACCAGGAATATGGGCCTTAATTATGGGGCTAATACAGATGCCCTGAATGATACTAAAATTTGGGGATCTGTTTCAAGGTATCGTTTGAAGGAATCAGAAACCTTCCAATTTACCACCCACCAAAAGAATATCTCCTTAAGGTGGTATTATACTTATGGAACATTGGAGTGTCTTGATTCCTCTAATGTATACCAGGAAGCAGGACTAGATGATGAGCAAACATCACAGTGTCCTGTTGCTTGAAATAGTTTGGAGGAATCAGCTGTTCCAGATACCAACACTGTAATATGGACCTTAATCTTGTGTTCGCTGAGAGGATTGATGGGATTCGTGAAACCCAGGCCAACCCTCAATTACATTTCCTTCATAGAAGCATATTGTTTTGGCTAAAGTCATACATCCTTTCCAATTGATATGATGGTATTATTAGCTTCATGTTGAAATAGTCCACTACACTTGAGCCAAAACAAAATGCCTTTATGAAAAAAATGTAATTTAGTCTTGTCTTAATTCTTGTACAGCCATGGCTGATAGTGCATGACCAGGATCCAAAGATTGTTGAAGAGCAACTGAACAGAGTTCGATTAAGTGAATTTTATAAACCATTCTCAACGTTGATAGAGGTTTAGAAGACTCACACTTTCGAACTCAGTTCAGTTGCTCTCCAACACTCCTTGGACCCTGGTCAAGCACTATCAGCCATGGCTGTACATATGATAAAAATATAAACATGAGCTATGGACATTTTAGGCCTGACAAAAGGTTAACAGAATTAATAATGAGTTTTTTCACCAGCCTAGATGGATAGGTCTAGGTGAGGTGAGGTCAGTTAATCTGTTAATTTAATTAGCTATACCCACCACCTTTTATTCTCTCTTTTTCCATACGGGGTATTTCTTAAATATCTATCATAAATTTTAGAATGAATAGATCTAACATTAATAAATATACTTTACTCTGATTTTGAAAATTGTTCATATTTATCGAGATATTACACATTTTAGGGTAACTAGGAAAGTCTAGGGAATGAACACGATGAGTAGATTACTATAACCTCAATTACTTCATTTGTTCATAAATTATTGAACATCAATGTATTATACAGCATTTACAAGGTGCTCGATCATTCATTCTTCATGGGTTCGAATACTTTGTGAACGAAGCTTCACAAATTGAAGGAAATGTGATAAGTGAGAAAAAGAAGGATGTATTGGCAGTCTTAAGTAAGTACCAGACATGGAGCCATACACCTCTGCTGAGTTCACACACATGTTACTTACTTTAGGTGCAGCAGGAGGAAATGCAGCTGAAGCAGTAAGGATGTACGCTAAACAATATATGGCTCACTGAATGCAAGTGCAGTAAACATAGAAAGTTCTTATGGTGAGCAAGTACTTGATGCAGAAGTGGATATCTTTGATGCCATCGCAGATGATCCATTTACAAGCACACGTCAACTTGGTGCACGATTTGATGTGTCTCGTGCATCAGTATGAAGGATTGTAAACAGAAATGGCCTATACCCATATCATCATCAGATCATCCATGCTCTGAATGAACAAGATTTTCGACAACGGTGGATTTCTGTCAGTGGCTCCTTACTCACGAGAGGGAAAACAACGGTTTTGTTGCAGAGGCTTCGTTTAGTGATGAGGCAAATTTCACAAGAAATGGTACGTTGAACCAACATAATACACACACATGGGCAGCAGAAAATCCATATGCAACGACAACGAGGGGACATCAGGAACGCTTTTCGATTAATGTTTGGGCCGGTATTCTTGGTGACCATCTAATTGGACCTTTTATGTTACCTCAGCGTCTTACAGCCAATGTATACACCAGATTTTTTCAAGATGACTTACGCATACTACTTGAAGATGTGCCTCTCAGAACTCGTAGACAAATGTGGTTCATGCAGGATGGGGCTCTAGCTCACTTTTCACGAGGTACGAGGGATTTCCATAAAGTTATGTATCCTGATAAGTGGATTGGCCGTGGTGGTCACATTGCCTGGCCACCTAGATCACCAGACCTAACTCCACTTACTTTTATCTGTGGGGACACTTGAGGAGCAAGGTGTATGCTACACAAATCAACACCCGTCAGGAACTGTGTCAACGAGTTCAAGAGGCATGCAGATAAATAAGAAACACATCAGGGATATTTGAAAGAGTGCGACAGTCTCTTTTGCGCCGAGCCCATGTTTGTATCAACGAGGGTGGGAGAAATTTTGAGCGCCTACTGTAAATGCTGTAAAATGTTGATCTTCAAACATTTATGACAAAATAAGGAATTTGAGGTTATGGTATTCTACTCATCGTGTTCATGCCCTAGACTTTCCTAGTTAAACTAAAATGTGTAATATCTCGATAAGTTTGAAAAATAAATAAAAAACCGTCACAGAGTAATGTATATTTATTAATGTTAGATATATTCATTCTGAAATTTATAAAAGGTATTTAAGAAACATCCTGTTTATACTCCGACTTGACACCCTTGTATTCATTCCGTCTGAAGTATACGAAAGTACTTACTGTTCCTGTTTCTTTTCTCCAGTGGATATTTTGCATTCATTCGCTTCATGGTGTACAAACGCATACTATGAAAAGTCTACCCCTTTTGCAGACATCGAGACGAGGCCTGGGCTCTTTCTGGATGACGGTTCAGCCAAACTATCACGGGCAACGTATGCACTAACATACTCCACGAACCCTGTAGGTTATGGCTTCGTAACCAGTGCGTCATGCCACATTTATCACATTTTTATCGAGATAGGCCAAATCCTTGGCTTCATGGACCTCAATATTATATACCAATATACTTAAAAGATTACGGAAATCATAGAAATATGTAACCAATACGTGATAAGATAGTTGTTTCAGGAAATTAAACCATAATATAGTATGAATCATCTGAGCTGCTGTTTTATTTACAAAATGAAGGTGAGCCGCAGAGGTGTAGTCATGAATCGAAGAAAAGTTTTCCAATACTCCAGACGCCGATTTTAAATTGTAAGACGTATTCTTTACTTCATTCACTTTATATTAGATAAAATCTGCGTATATAGATAAAAGAAACTACGTAATCTGAATAGTAGCTGTTTTGCAGCTTCACTGTTTCTTATTTTCCAATCTGACATTCACCATCTTCTCAAATAGTTTACAGAGAATGGTGGTCAAGACGATTGGTCGGTAATTAAGGGCAACACTAAAATCCTTGCCCGACCTGGGGAAAGGAAGGATGGTATCAACCCTCCACCCAGAAGGGAATACACCCTCCAGCCATATTCTGTTATATAAAGCTAGAAGAAATGAGATTGACACCTTCCCCAATTGTTGCAACATTGCATGTGGGATTTTGTGTATCGCAGGAGAAGTGTCGCCGCAGGGTATATATATGGATATAACCTTCACTGCAAAAGTCTGGAACGGAGTGTCAAGCTCCAAGCTCGTGCATGAACATCGTGCCGAACTATGATGGCAGAGCCACCATGGTGACCCTTCCCTTCAAATGAATTGGAATAAAATGCAGAGCATACTGGAGGACTGGCAGGAATGGAGTCCCCAAGCATTGTCTTTTGGAGAGAAACAGATGCAGGAAAGAAGCTAGAGATGTAATTGTTTCAAATGTAATTATTTCAAAGAATATACCTTCATCTTCTTCTAACATATCAGATGCTTCAGGGACTTGTCTACGGGTCCCAATTACTGCCCAAGTACTACTCCTCGGGTTCGTCCTTCTTTTAATGGCCCAGGACAAGTTAAAATTTGTCGTTTGAGTAAACCCTCAGGTCGAGGTGGTAGTTGGAAGTACAGCTCCGGACAGATCAATGGTCCACACCATATCCACCTGTGTCTTGGTTTGGGCCTCATCGTATCTGGCAACAGTTGCGGTGGAGGGAGGGTGGGATGATAGTGGGAGAGAAGGAGAGAAATGTGGGCGGGACTAAATGGAGGGTAACAAATTATCAGGTAGAGAAGACGGTGTGTCAGGAGGAAGGAATGAATAGTATCGAATCACCAGTAGTTCAAAGCAAGGTTCATCAAACTTTTTCAGTCGTGACCCAGTTTTTACTATGACATCATTCTCGCGACCCATACAGAAAGATGTTACAAATTACCAGAATTATCAACCTAAGAAAATACAAGGCCAGAAAAGGAAATGCAATAATTATGATTAAAAAGTATTTTAACCAGAATTATTTACAGAATTATAAACACTGCAGCCACTGCCTCATTTACCCCCCTCTCTCTCTCTCTCTCTCTCTCTCTCTCTCTCTCTCTCTCTCTCTCTCTCTCTCTCTCTCTCTCTGAAGAAGGCTAATATTTGTGCAATTACTTTGTTTTATTGATTATTAAATATATGAATATTCGATTATAAAAATATGTTAGGGGGATTCGTGTCTGAACTTCATATTTATTTAATGTCACGAATATTATTATTCTATTTTATTCATGAGTTAATTTTTGTGAGTTTGGATGAATTCGGGACCCGTAGTTTGAAATACCAGGGTTTAGAGAAGTGCATACTGCATTAACGTAGGTGGATATAGGAGAGAAGAAATGTGATGATTTAAGGCAGGGGTTCTCAAAGTGGTCGATATCGACCCCCAGGGGTCGATGGGATCATCCAAGGGGTCGATGAATAGCCAGGGGGTCGAAAGGGGGTCGATGAATAGCCAAGGGGTCGAAAGGGGGTCGATGAATAACCAGGGGGTCGGTGAATGTTTTCTGTTAGGGTCGAACAGACCATTGAAGCCTCCAATTTGAAGTTCTCGATTATAATTATTAGTAAAAATCAGAAAAATAAGGTGGCGCAACAGCGAGGTCAAATAACACCAGGAAAAGGTGATAGAGAGATGTGACAGCAAGCAAGAAGGAAATAGGAAAAACGGAAGGACAGTTGAAGAAATGTAAGCTAGTGGCTGGGGCCGAAGGGGCGCCACAACCCTTAAGGTATTGCCCACACCATTACAGGCAATACCCCTCTACGGGACAAGTACGAGAGATAAAGGAATACAGGGATAACTGTATAATATCCGAAGGATAATACGGTATATATTCAGTAGTCTATCCCACTACGATGGTGAACAAAAGACACTGCCTTTATTTAAAGGATATAATATAACAGATATTCTAATTATTTTTGTTTATTATTACTTTTCAACTAATCACCTTCATTTTTCTTACCCTCTTCCCCTTCACCCTTGCCTTAAATCATCACATTTCTTCTCTCCTATATCCACCTACGTTAATGCAGTATGCACTTCTCTAAACCCTGGTATTTCAAACTACGGGTCCCGAATTCATCCAAACTCACAAAAATTAACGCATGAATAAAATAGAATAATAATATTCGTGACATTAAATAAATATGAAGTTCACACCCGAATCCACCTAAAATATTTTTATAATCGAATAATTCATATATTTAATTATCAATAAAACAAAGTAATTGCACAAATATTAGCCTTCTTCAGAGAGAGAGAGAGAGAGAGAGAGAGAGAGAGAGAGAGAGAGAGAGAGAGAGAGAGAGGGGGGTAAATGAGGCAGTGGCTGCAGTGTTTATAATTCTGTAAATAATTCTGGTTAAAATGCTTTTTAATCATAATTATTGCATTTCCTTTTCTGGCCTTGTATTTTCTTAGGTTGATAATTCTGGTCATTTGTAACATCTTTCTGTATGGGTCGCGAGAATGATGTCATAGTAAAAACTGGGTCACGACTGAAAAAGTTTGATGAACCTTGCTTTGAACTACTGGTGATTCGATACTATTCATTCCTTCCTCCTGACACACCGTCTTCTCTACCTGATAATTCGTTACCCTCCATTTAGTCCCGCCCACATTTCTCTCCTTCTCTCCCACTATCATCCCACCCTCCCTCCACCGCAACTGTTGCCAGATACGATGAGGCCCAAACCAAGACACAGGTGGATATGGTGTGGACCATTGATCTGTCCGGAGCTGTACGTACACTTAAGGTCTCTTTCCTCAAGGCTCTTAAGCTATTGAGGGTCCTGGGCCATACACCTTAGGGGCCTGATCGGGCCACCTTCCTCTGTCTATACCAAGTTCTAATTAGGTCAAAACTCGACTATAGGTGTAAGGTGCACTCTTCTGCCACTGATACCCGTCTCAGAGTTTTAGACCCTATTCATCATGCTGGAGTACATCATGCAACCGAAGCCTTCAGGTCTTCCAAGATCTCCAGTCTTCTGGTCGACGCTAATGAGCCACCTCTTGATCTTCATCGCCAGTCCTTGATGGTTCGTTGTTGGCACTGATTACATCGACTTCCTGACTCCCTTCCCTGCTTGGTGGTGTCATCTGATATCATGTCCCAGACTACCTTTTACATTCTCGTACACTATGGCCCTTTGGCATCTAGGTCTGGAAGGCTATGGAGGAGATGGGCATTGATGACATCCATAATTGTCCTGTGCTGGTCCCCAGGGTGGCTTCATGGCTTCTTCCAGAAGTTTTCCCCTGCATCTGCTTTTTCAGACAAGAAGGAATATCTTACTCCTTCAGTGGCTCGTTTTCTCTTTTCAGAACATGCCTTCAATCACAGGGAGTCCCTCCCTGTGTACACTGACGGGTTAAAGTCTGATGCTGGAGTTGGCTTTGAAATTGTCTTTCCTGACTTTTGCCACCCATCTGTTATGTTAATTTTTACTGCTGAGCTCTCGGCCATTTAATATAAGTTGTACTCTCTCTCAGTTTTTTTTTTTTTTTACTATATTTAGCGATTCCTGTAGAGCCTTGCAGGCCTTGTGCATTTTTAACTCCTCCCATCCCCTGGTGTTGGCCATTTTTAAGTGGCTTGTCCTCCTGGGTCGTCGTGGCCGCAAAGTCACTTTCTGTTGGGTCCCGGCCCATGCAGGTGTCAATGCAATTGAGCGGGCTGACGCCCTGGGTATGGCTGCAGTCTCCAATTCTCGGCCTCCTGCCGGGCGTCATCCTGTTCCTGCAGTGGACCTTCGACCCTTCATAGATGCTACCATTCGTTCCTGCTGGCAGGTCAGATGGGACGCCGTCATGGCTAACAAGCTCCGCAACATCTGCCAGAGCCTTAGTTTGTGGAGCTGCAGTGGCCTGTCCCGCCGGTGGGAGACGGCTCTTGTCTGTCTTGCCATTGACCACACATTATTGACTAATGGCTTTTTAATGGAGAGGGCTCACCCTCCCTACTGTGATGATTGTCTGGTCCCTTTGACATTGCGGCCTCCTCTACAAATTATGATGTTATGATACCTATGGTTTTTAGATGTTTTTTGTGTTTTTTTTGGTTTGATTCTTTTTTATATTTTAGTTATGTTGATGAGTTCTTTTAATATTAATAATTTTTTTAGTTTGTGTGTCTTTTAATCATGGTGCCTATCCTTTTTGGGTGTTTAGGTTTTATCAAATATGTGGATGACACTGTTATGTTGGGCGTTATATGACCCTAGTTGTTGCGTTTCTAGATGCCTAGTTCCATCAAAAATCAATCAATCAATCAATCATTGTAACCCTAGTCAATTGAAGTATCCATCAATCACAATGACAGAAACCTGTCCCTTTGTATTATTGTTAGAAGGCACAAGTTATTGAAATATACAGCGACAAACTGCAGTGTGGTGCAGAATTTACAAAGAGCGGCAGGAAGTGGAGTTCTACCTACTTTAGATTTATTTTGTTATTCACTTTAAGTGTCAGATTCAATTACTAGTAGATGCTTATCATATAAGACGATTGTATGTTGCCCTAATAATCTGTCGATTAATTAATTTCAAAGAATTCATATAATCTTTGAACAGTTTGAACACGGTGGCTGGAAAATGTGTTTACAAAATAAAAAGACAGATGACAATGAGGTTAGGCTTATGTATGTTTTGACTAGGTATACTTACGTTTACGTACTGATCGGTAGCCGCAGCAAGCGCTCTTTTATAGAATTCCCCTAAACCCACAACCTGAAGGCCAGAATGGTAGAGTTCTCTGATGGTTTCAATAGCAGCGGGTGGTCTATTCACTAGAAGGTATGCAGTGAGGTTGGTGCAGTAGGCGACAGTTAGAATGATTGCGTAAAGCCAAAGGAAAATGATGAACACTTGAGTGCTGGTCTGGCGAGGCAACTGTGGCAGCGGTTCACGGACATGTATGCCAAAGCTGTAGAACCAGCTTGAGCTCATGGAGAAAATCATATCACTTCCATTCCTGAGTAAACATCATGATTATTATTATTATTAATATTATTATATTAAGTTCGCCGAGTCTACTTTCTAGTCGAGCTGCATTAAAATATAAGTGATTTTTATTTAAATCTATAAACATGATAAAAATCTAATTCAAATTTAAATATTCATATCGTAAAAGTATCATAATGTTATTTGGAGAAAATATATATAAATCTTTGTGTAAACTATAACATTTGTTTTTCCATACCATTTTTGCACTCATCATTAATGTGTTTTATGGTTAGAACTGTGTTGCATGATGTACACTCGCGGTCAGAAATTGTGTCCTGATTCCTTGGCACGATGAATCGCAACTAGCCGAGCTTTGATGATTCGAACATTGTGTGTTGTAAGGAGACGCACAGTTATTCGAATCATCAAAGCTAGGCCGTTTGCGATTCATCTTGCCAGGGGATCGGGACACAATTACTGACCGCGAGTGTACACTACACCTTTTCACCCTCAAATTAAACAAGATGAACTTCAAATTAAAAAAGATTTACTTCAAATTTAAAAAGTTGACTTTCAAATTTAAAAAAATTGACTTCCAAATAGAGGGGTGGTCCCTACCTCCACATTTCTACCCTGCCGGTAGCGTCAAAATTCCTCGATTTGCCCTATATTCACAATGCTCACACTCTTAACCTATAAAGTGTACTGACTTCAAAATTATTCCATCCTTACCTTCAACTCTTCCTCTTTCCAATGGTACCATCGGGAGGGCTGTACGATGAATAGTTGTGGAGATAGGGCGAGTTTAAGTAGACCATGTCTGCGAATCTGCAGTATGTCTATATGTACGCGCGGGATAGAGTCGACCGCAGCTTAGTATACAGTTTCCAGCGCAAGTCCCTTGTCAACTCACTCGTATTACTACTATTATGTATCGTATGACATGATTTCAACACTAAAAAGAGTATGAACACTTGTAGGAATATATCATCGTGTAACTGTCACTTAGAAAATGATAAACAAACCGACTTGTACCGTAGGAAACACGTATATTTACTATCAATTGTGCCTGTATGGATGTGTTTTGTGGTGTTATTTTCTTATTACTACCCTATTATATATCGTGTGTCATGATCTATACACTAAATAATAATTTGTAACCTTGTAGGAATATCATGGTGTCACTCACGTACAGCTCCAGACTGATCAATGGTCCACACTTCTTCCACCCTTGCCTTGGTGTGGGCCTCAACGGATATGGTATCACTGACAGGTGGAGGGGGGAGGGGAGAAATGTGGGCGGAGTTATATAGGGGGGGTAGCGTTACCAATGTTGAGCCATCCAGAAATTTGAATCCCGAACCACTTGTGATCATGGATGTGAACCACTCACTTAAAGGTGGTAGGAGAGGAGGGGTTGGGTTGGGGAGAGGGGGGTAAAGCTTCACCAGTAATCGAGATGGAGAAAATTATTGGATCAAGTAGCTAAATGTTTTCTTCTGTAATCTAAATCCAACTCTGATGCTGTATTCCATGGGATATTCTTTATTATTTGAAATGAATCCAGATTTTACCTAATATAATTAACACGACACCAGTTTTTGATGACTAATATATGAAGCGATGCACCACCTACCCAGTGTTAAGTTACATTTCAAGTAAAACCTTTATTTTTATCCTGTATCATTCATGACATTTTCTAAGAAACGTTTATTGTGTAACTGGTTACCAAAGGATAATAGTTATAGTGTAAGATGTTAATTACCCAATTATTACTCCATCTGTTCTTCCTCACCCCGTCCTCCCTTATTCAATTCACTGTTTCCTCTCCCTCCATCCCACCATTCCTTTACTCTCCATCTTACCACCACCACTACCATCATTCTGTGTGTTGCTGCATAATCTGTTAATGCGCAAACACGACCAGAATAGAAATAATAGTGATATCTGGTATGCAAATACAATCCGTTATATATGACGAATATATTTATTACCTTTATTTATTTATCTGAGGTCAACATCTAGGCCAGCCATTCAGATGCCCAGTGTTAGTGAACCAATCACAACATTTAGAGGATATTGTGTCACAACTATTGTTATTACTAATTAAAATAGGGAAAAATTGAAATCAGACATTTATTGGTTATTGTTTATATGACTTTGTCAGTTTAGGTGAAAGCTCCACAAGTCCTCGTCACGAAGCATTCAAACCCATAATCCAACTGGGTCTGTAGGCACCACACTGTAAATGATGAACACGTTGGTGTCATACAATTATAATAACTATGTTAACTTAATATAACCTGAAATTTTTACTTCGACCTCACGTTTGCATTAAGCATGTGTAATGTTTGTTTTGTTTTCTTCTTATTATTATAAGCACCGATATATGTATTGCTTTAGACCCTTAGCCACGATGATATACAGTATATACACTATTTATATACACTTCTATGAAGATATTAAGGCTTGAAATACTGTAGATTACATATTTCATTTCAGTACTCATCAATTTGTTGCTAGTATCGTGTTCAACCACCCTCCTTTTCAATGACAGCCTGCAGTTGCTCGGGCATTGAGGCACCATGCCTCCTCACTGTATAATATATATGGTTTTCCTCGAAAAATCTCCCACTGTGTTCTGGTGTGACGTAGCAAATCTACTGTGGTTCTCTGTCGTTCTGGCTCCCACGTGTTAACGATAGAACCTCATACATTTTCTATAGGGTTCATATCGCAGTCTTAAATAGACAAATCTATCACCTGCAAATAATCATGAGCAGAAAACCATTTTTGAACTTTCCTCGCCATATGGATAGGGCATCGGTCATGTATAGGACAGATAAGGGTGAGTAGTTGAAAAGAAATTAAAAACATTTAGAATATGTGCTTCATTATATTGCATTTGATCGATCTATTAAACAAAGACACTGTCTGTTGTTCACCCCCGTAGAGAGATACTGATTATAATTATTATCCTTTGGATATTAAGCAACAAATAACGGAGCCAAGACAATTAATTTTCTGTCTTCAGCTTTACCTGTATTCTTTTCACCCCTCATGCTGGTAGTCCCCCTCTTTATCACCTTTTCTCACCGTAAAATAAACTTAATACCTATATCTTTCAAGTAACTGGCAACCTCACACAACCACCTCCTCCCTGACTTCTCTCTCTCTCTCTCTCTCTCTCTCTCTTGCCTTCTGAAATATTCTTTATTTTTTCTTTCTCATAATTTTAACCCTCTCAATCATTCTATCAAAGTTTAATGACATAGGCCTTTCTCCCTTATCACCCATAGTCCTTCAAATTTATGCAAGCAAAAGGATATGATAATAGTTATGTAGAATATATATATATATATATATATATATATATATATATATATATATATATATATATATATATATATATATATATATGACGGTGTACAATCTTCCAACATGTTTTCCATTGTGACCTGGTGTGACTGATGCCCCGAGGTGGCTGATACCTCTGTGTTCATGGCAGGAACCCTAACCGCTGCGTATAGTGTCACGTGACAAAAGTTTATCTTCTAACTACTTTATTTTGTGTTTTCTTCGCTACAGTTAAAACTATATAGTTCACAGATTTGACAATTAATACTCATTTCAGTACGCCACCGTCTCAGTTGACGGAGAGGAACTATGTGATTCGGTACTTTCAGATTCATTCATTTCAACAGTTGACACAATATGGAACTGTTGGTCTGTCCTGAGTAACAATGTTTACTGTCATCCATATAAAAGACAACTGAACCACTGTCGTTTCTCGTTGATGTATAAATATCTTATGTATTTATGGTGTAGTAGTCATTATGGTTATATTCTTACCTCGTCAATCCATGTCTGAGTTTCGGGAAGTGGGGGCAAGAGATGGGAAGTTAAGAGGATTCTGTCTGCTAAATTGGAGCTCTATGCATCCTCCAAATTTTGCCACGAAACTGATCCCACATAAGAAACATTAAGGTCGTCTGCTTTCTGGCATAGTCTGGAGTATTCATGGAACTTCAATTTTACAAGAAGATATAGTGTTCCCTTAAATGTATAGCCTACTGTGGTTAGAAATTAGTTATCTTTACGAAATCATATTTATCTTGTAATATAGACGATAAGGATATCTCTACCCAGGATCAAGAGAATACCCATTTATCAATTCAACTCATAACCTACCGAAATGTTCTGGAACGCAATAACGCTGACGTGCATATGTATAAAATTATTGTCAATAAGCTGAGTCTAGAATTATTACTATTCATTAGTACTATCTTCAAGTAGAGAAAATTCATCCTTTCATCTCACTCGCTTGCGATAATTATCACCGTCGTCATCCCTGATATTTCCTTAAACTCTACTATATGACATCCAAGTCAACCGTGTTAAGACATATATAGTTGGTATTGTAATATGCATGAATATTGTAAGCTTATGTAATTTGAAACCCTGTGGGAGTAGCTTGTCCTATGTAGCCAACACCGTATGGAAAACATGTTGAAAGATTGCACACCGTCATATATAGTGTGGGCTGGTTACTCCATTGAAACAGTAGCATCCTTTGTTGCGCAATAAATGTTAATTTGTTTATATTGTTTTCATTATATTTGGTTATCAATAACATTTTGAGAACATAATTCTGTAGTTGAGCATAAAACATTGTTTTCAGTAGCATATAGAGAGATACATGAGAATTACTTTGACTACCATTACTGTCCTTGTGGTCCATATTGTGTCACATGTTCTGCACAGTAATGCTGGATGTAAGTAAAAGTAAGTTTATATATCTACATATATATTTTGATAACAAATGGCCATAATTCAGACTAGCAACATACTGGCAAATGGCAATACATGAAACCAATATTCCTTCTGATTTAAGAAGGCGAAATGCTGTGGGTGGGATTATGCAGGCAAGAATGCGTATCTGCCAACACCTTTGTTCTACATAACTATTATCATATCATTTCGCTTACATAAATTTGAAAGACTATGGGTGATAAGGGAGAAAGGCCTATGTCATTAAACTTTGAAAGAACGAATGACAGGGTTAAAAATATGAGAAAGAAAAGATAAAGAATATTACAGAAGGCAAGGAAGGATGAGAGAGAGAGAGAGAGAGAGAGAGTGAGAGAGAGAGAAGTCAGGGGAGAGGAGGTTGTGTGAGGTTGCCAGTTACTTGAAAAATATAGGTATTAAGTTTATTTTACGGCGAGAAAAGGTGATAAAGAGGGGGACTACCAGCATGAGGGGTGAAAAGAATACAGGTAAAGCTGAAGACAGAAAATTAATTGTCTCGGCTCCGTTATTTGTTGCTTAATATCCAAAGGATAATAATTATAATCAGTATCTCTCTACGGGGGTGAACAACAGACAGTGTCTTTGTTTAATAGATCGATCAAATGCAATATAATGAAGCACATATTCTAAATGTTTTTAATTTCTTTTCAACTACTCACCCTTATCTGTCCTATACATGACCGATGCCCTATCCATATGGCGAGGAAAGTTCAAAAATGGTTTACTGCTCATGATTATTTGCAGGTGATAGATTTGTCTATTTAAGACTGCGATATGAACCCTATAGAAAATGTATGAGGTTCTATCGTTAACACGTGGGAGCCAGAACGACAGAGAACCACAGCAGATTTGCTACGTCACACCAGAACACAGTGGGAGATTTTTCGGGGAAAACCATATATATTATACAGTGAGGAGGCATGGTGCCTCAATGCCCGAGCAACTGCAGGCTGTCATTGAGAAGGAGGGTGGTTGAACACGATACTAGCAACAAATTGATGAGTAATGAAATGAAATATGTAATCTACAGTATTTCAAGCCTTAATATCTTCATAGAAGTGTATAATAGTGTATACACTGTATATCATCGTGGCTAAGGGTCTAATGCAATACATATATCGGTGCTTATAATAATAAGAAGAAAACAAAACAAACATTACACATGCTTAATGCAAACGTGAGGTTGAAGTATAAACTTCAGGTTATAATAAGTTAACAGTTATTATAATTGTGGTTATTATAATTACAGTGTGGTGCCTACAGACCCCGTTGGCTTATGGGTTTGAATGCTTCGTGACGAGGACTTGTGGAGATTTCACAAATTGACAAAGTCATATAAACAATAACCAATAAATGTCTGATTTCAATTTTTCCCTATTTTAATTAGTAATAACAATAGTTGTGACACAATATCCTCTAAATGTTGTGATTGGTTCACTAACACTGGGCATCTGAATGGCTGGCCTAGATGTTGACCTCAGATAAATAAATAAAGGTAATAAATATATTCGTCATATATAACGGATTAAATTTGCATACCAGATATCACTATTATTTCTATTCTGGTCGTGTTTGCGCATTAACAGATTATGCAGCAACACACAGAATGATGGTAGTGGTGGTGGTAAGATGGAGAGTAAAGGAATGGTGGGATGGAGGGAGAGGAAACAGTGAATTGAATAAGGGAGGACGGGGTGAGGAAGAACAGATGGAGTAATAATTGGGTAATTAACATCTTACACTATAACTATTATCCTTTGGTAACCAGTTACACAATAAACGTTTCTTAGAAAATGTCATGAATGATACAGGATAAAAATAAAGGTTTTACTTGAAATGTAACTTAACACTGGGTAGGTGGTGCATCGCTTGATATATTAGTCATAAAAAACTGGTGTCGTGTTAATTATATTAGGTAAAATCTGGATTCATTTCAAATAATAAAGAATATCCCATGGAATACAGCATCAGAGTTGGATTTAGATTACAGAAGAAAACATTTAGCTACTTGATCCAATAATTCTCTCCATCTCGATTACTGGTGAAGCTTTACCCCCCTCTCCCCAACCCAACCCCTCCTCTCCTACCACCTTCAAGTGAGTGGTTCACATCCATGATCACAAGTGGTTCGGGATTCAAATTTCTGGATGGCTCAACATTGGTAACGCTACCCCCCCTATATAACTCCGCCCACATTTCTCCCCTCCCCCCTCCACCTGTCAGTGATACCATATCCGTTGAGGCCCACACCAAGGCAAGGGTGGAAGAAGTGTGGACCATTGATCAGTCCGGAGCTGTACATATATTCACTACGGTATTGTCTTACGATCGTTAGAGCACAAATTCGGACAAGGGCAATTACTTAAAAATCGCCCAGCCATCGTGGGGTCCCAGAATCGACTGAGTGGGTAGCGGATTGATATTGTGAGTGTATTTTCTCGCCCAACGACAAGAAAAACTTTTAATTTGAGGGTGAAAAGGTGAAGTGATATATAATTTCTGACCAATGAGTATTAGACCCAGTTTTGGCCTAGCCGTGGTCAGACGCAGGTAATACTTTAAATACATATTTTTTAGTATATATCTGGAAATACATATAATTTTCCATAGCCTATATCATGACCATTAAAATAGTTACAAAGATATATTTTTAATGCGATATTCAGGTATGGACGGAAAAGTATTTGAAGCTCATAAACCTCCTGGTTAGATATTATGTATCACAAGTGTACACCTAGTAATAAGCCGTGGGCCTTATCTCCCGCGGAAGCTCTGTCTAGTGGGCTTTTCTCCCGCACTCATTGTCACTATGTAAACAACAAATGTGATGGTTAATAGATTGTAAACCACTCAAGCAGCATATATAAATGATACAGGATATTAAGATACAAACCCTTAACTGTCTCCTGATGTATTTGTGAAGACTAAATGGACATCTTTAGAATGAATAACCGCTCAGAATAACCACAACTCAAATTTCACTTACAATATTTACATTTCTAAGTACATTTTCTCTCTCTAATTTTGTTATAAAAAAATTCTCAACGCAATACTTTGATTGGGCTGGGGGTTGTCCATTGGCTCAAATCCTCAGTGTTGCCAGTCCGAAACTAGCGTGTTAGGTTAGGTTAGGTTAGGTGTTCTCGGTCCTTTAAATTAAAATTGATTTAACATTATACATATTTGTGAATATACTTAATTTGAGCGTTCCCGAACTCTGAGACTTGTTGTCTCGGCCACTCCATTTTGGTGTATAAGTGGTAATGAACTATAAACTCGTAAATTTCAGTCCTGGGTAGAGTGCTGACGTTGTCATGATAGTGAGTTGTACAGACGTGTGTGCCCACTCTGCTTCAGTAAGCATATTATTTGATAATCTTTGCTATATTAACCAGTTTATAATAAAATTTCGGGTTTTGAGTTTATTGGTTATATGATTGTTCCATTGTTATTGTATGTAGTTTGCAATCACTGGTATATACTTATGACATGGATTAAAGCCATTATCATTGGTGTTAATTATTGTGGATATTTATTGACTTGTAATTTGTGTTGAACTTAAGTGTGGATATCTATTACAATGTTCTATATGTTCTATTCTACAATGTTCTATTCTCTTCAATGAACAAATAAATGGAAGCGAATTACGTCGTGGCCTTTTGTGTACTGTACACCTGGTGTTACAATAGCAGTGATGTTATATTTTATACTAGCAGCGATATCCGACGTTATCCGGGTGAAGATCCTACATGTGGTTTTGTCAATAAATTTCCTCTAATTATTTTTATGTGAATTTATTAGGAGGGTGGGAAGAGTCCATTATCCGGTGTGGTTGCTGGTTTCCCAGAGAAACCATGCCAGCTTTACAACCACAAATGTTATCCATGACGCAACTACCGCAGAAGGTGGCATTGTACCAGCCACGGTTAAATAGCAAGGCCGGAGTGGCAAATTAGTAACAGCCGTCGGCTTGGGCCGCAGAGGTACTGGGATCGAACCCCTCTCCCCCCATTGGTAATTTAAAAACTTTTGTTTCACTGTCCTTAGTTTTAGTATTAATTTTAGGTGTTCAACATTTTGTGGTTTGAATTCATTCTTAAACAGGGCATGCAAGCCAGGCCTGCCTGCATCCATGATGCTTGAGACCATAGAGTCTATGTTGAGAAAGCCATAAATCTTTGATCATATTAAGCTGATAATTCAAGAAACACATATGCACCAAAAATAAAATTAGACCGAGGACATTCCCGGGACTACACCGTTCAGAATGGGGTATCATTTGTCAACTAAAAAGAAAAAAATGTACCCCCACTGGGAATTCGAACCTGGGATCTTTCGGTTATGGCCAAATAACAGCCTTCGGCTTGGGCTTCAGGGGTACTGTGGTCGAACCCCCTCCATTGGTCATTAGAAAAAAAATTGTAGTCCGAGGACACTTCCGAGGCTTCACCGATCAAAATGGCGTATTACTTTTTACTCGCGGTCAAACAATGCGGCCATGCATAGCGGCTAAACAGACAGACAGACAAACGGAGTGTTTTATATATATATAGATTGTTGTGTTGAAAAATGTAATTTTGTCACGTTTTATGTTGAAATAAAAAAGTGGAAATGTAACAGTACTTCGAATTTTGAGTTCTGGTCGTTCTATTTAGTCTTTAGTCTATTTAGTCTTTACAAGTACATCAAGAGACAGCAAAAGGTTTGTACTTCAATATCGTGTATAATTTATTCATGTAGGTCTAGTGATTTACAAGCTAATGTTCGCGAAATATGTGCTTACGTTTAACAAAAATATGCCTGCAGGACACAGGTGGCAGGCGTGAACAAGCTTGCGGTTAGTTTAAAAGTACTTCCCTTGAAAAGCTACTTACGTTTTGTTGGTTTCTCTTGATAACAGGAACAAAATTGGTCCTGAGAAGAGCAAACCGACCATGATAAACAGCCATGTGTCCCATTTGAAGGGAAAGGCAAAAGCCTGCCAACGAGGTAACGGGGGTTCCTTCCTGGCCAAGAGACACGTTTCCTGGCACCATAGATATTCAAACAACTGTCATTATATCATGTCAATCATATAGTTTAATTTAGCTGCAAATGTTAAGACAGGTTATGTTATGAATTTGTAAGAAAATCGAAAAACGAGATTCTGAACTTTGTGGAGGCAATTATATAAGTTAGAGTAGTCTTAAATGGTGAAAGTGCAAGATTTGTTTTGATCGTGGCACAGAGCAACCAAGTATTGCATGATATATCAAAATCATACTTGCATAGTTGACGTATGAATTATGACACAGTTTTAATGACCTGACTGAAAGCAAAGGATTACTATCACTGTCTTGACTATGAAAAGTATAAAAAATTGCAGGCTCATTATCAAAATATGTAGTGTCTTACAGATAACAGATATATTTATAGTCCCTGACTAAAGGTACTGATGTGCGTACTGCGTCCTGATTGGCTGTTAGCAGTCCCGCCTGATCCTGTGTCATAATAATAATGATAGTAATGATAATAATATGTATGATAATAATAATAATAACAATAATTTATGATAAGAACATGTACAATAATAGTTATATGTATTAATAATATTTATAGACCTGAGTAAAGGTACTGGAGCCGTATTCACGAAAGCAAAGTTCACTCTTAACTTAAAATTTTGTTCGTTAGCATTCATTCATGGCAAGGACTAGTACCCGACACTGCTTCGATATCTTAATAATAGCTCACTCAAATAGAATAACAAAATCAGTAACTGCTTCGAAATGAACCTGAAACAATATGATGAGGTCAGAATTGCAAACATACGAACAAGTCCAAACTCTTAAGATGTTTTGTGAATACGGACCCTTCTGTGCATACTGCGCCCTGATTGGCTGTTAGCAGTCCCGCCTGATTACGTGTTGCAGCCTGGTGGAGCGTCTGATTGGGAGATCTGGGTCTGGGTTTTCTGGTGGTCTTACGGATATATATATATATATATATATATATATATATATATATATATATATATATATATATATATATATATATATATATATATATATATATATATATATATATATATATATATATATACACAAATTATCCAAGTGGCTCACAAAACTGCTATCCCCATTGGTTGGCAATATTTCAATCTCTAGTGTTAGTAAATCCACCGACTTAATACAGAAAATAAGAAATGATCAAGAACCATGTAAATTAATATGTTTTGACGTAAATTCCCTATTTATAAAAGTACCTGTTCAAGATGTCCTCTCTTATCTCTGTGAAGATCTGGTTAAAATAGACTTACCAGTCAGCAATGATGTATTTTAAAAATTAATTGAGTTATGTGTACTCAACAGTGTCTTTGCTGTAAAAGGGAAATTTGTAAATTTAGATTACCGTGGTTCAAATATGTTGATGATATTTTGTGTTTGTGGCCTTCTGCCAAAAATCCTCACAATTTCTTAAGGCAACTCAATAATCTAGTACCTTCCATTTCATTCAAAATTGAAGAAGAAAGTGATGGTAAATTACCCTTTTTAGACACAATTATTATAAACAACGGTATTGGTTTTAAATTCAAAGTATATAGGAAACCCACAATGGTTGATTCATACATTCATAATTATTCAAATCACCATACAAAAGTTAAGGAGTCAACATTTGCTGGTATGTTTTTGAGAGCCTTAAGAATTTGTGACCCTGAATTTCTCGATGAGAAATTTAACTACATCTATAATTTAACCAACATATTATGCTACCCTAAGGAATTCACAGATATAGGTCTAAATATGGCTAAAAAGACATATTATGGTAGTTGTATTAGAGAGCCTTTTGAAAAGAAAAACATACTTGCTTTACCATTCCACCAAAATCTAACTCCTTTAACTCGTATACTACGTAACCTAAATATTCAAGTAGTCTTTCGGTATGAAAAAAACTTTGAAATTTTCACTGATCAAAAATATTCCTTCAGTTGATGCTGGTAGTGTATATCTAATACCGTGTACGTAATGTGATGATGTATATATTGGCCAAACAGGAAAACGTTTAGAAGAGAGAATTAAACAACACAAATATTCGGTCAGAACAGGACAGGAATCCAGTGGTATTTTTAAACACGTAGAAAATTATAATCATTGTATTAACTGGAATGAAGCAAAAAATGTATATAAATCAAACTCCAATGTCGAGAGGTTAATAGTTGAGACTGTATTAAGAAGATCAAATAACACTATGAATTTAAATGATGAACTATATAAAATGGTTAAATTTCTGCTAAATATATTATTTAAAGATGGAAAAATAAAGAAAGCAAGAGAGTTGTGTGACGCTGTAAGGGGTGGTGTGACCTGAACTCACCTCACCTGACTTAACCTCACCTATACCCTCTGGTAGTCCTTCTACTGGGTAGGGCCAACACATACTCTCATACGTATTGCTACCCCCACTAGGTATAAGATATTTTTATTAATTTACTATTTTGTATTATTATGTTATATTTGTTAGTTTTGTGTAAGTGTAGTTCATATGTTGTTCATAATAATGTGTATGTATTGTCACTGAGAAATGATTTTGAGATGAAACAAATGGGCTCGGTGGACATATTGTGATCATTGGTAACTATGTAGGGGTCCAGGGTGGGATATAAATACACTGCCTTCACTCATTCCTCTGTAGGGGTGCTGATGGTGTAATGGTTAGCACACTCGCCTAGCACGCGAGAGATCCTGGGTCAGTGGAATTGTTGGACAATTTTCTTAAGCCCCTAAGTCCCTGTTCACCTAGCAGTAAGTAGGTAAAGTCATGGTCTAATGTACTGCAACCTAGTGAATAAAAGCGAGCTATTTGAGTTAATTTTATGAACCAAAATTGCACACCAACAGCTATAGTTTCGGATCATTTTTCGAAGCCATCATGTTACAGGGACTCGCACGTTTTAGGAGATGTGGCACCACTGTGATGATTTGCCTCGAAAAATGCCCGCATGTGGGATGGAGTAACCTCGATACAGTGGTGCATGAAGTGAACTTTGTTGTTTAAAACTTCGAACCACAATGTATCATTTCAGCCCGAATTTGTCTAACCTGAATGTTCTATATTAGAAAGTATTCAGTACTCATTATGTAATGCATTTTAGCTGTCTGCATTTTTGTTATTACGTTCTGTGTCTATCTTATAACCTAATACAAGTATGGATCCCCAAATCTGTTGTCAGAAAAAGGGAGGAGCCATACACCTAGCACATGGCATGCTGCGAACGAATCACAAAAATTATGAACATCCATAATATTGTCGAGAACTCATTGGAAGAAGCTTCAGTTTCCAGTCATAACTGAAGAGACGAGTTTTCTTCACCTTGCCGGTGGGGCTAGCATATTCATTCTCGCCATCATAACGTAATGAACATAAAACCAGGTAGTTACTGTAGCTGCAATATACACAATGTTAATAGTGCGTTAATAAATATGCTCCTGTCTCCATAAAATGTTAATTTTTGTTAATTGTTGTTTGTTAAAAAAAATTGAAAAGATTAGTTTGTCTTCTCTTTACAGGTTAAAGTATATCCCATATAGAAGTTATGTTAATATTATTAACCCAAATTATAATAAAGTCAGAATTACAAACGTGATCAGCATAGTTGTCATTCACACATCCAACTTATCAGGGTTTACTCGTTTATTCAGTTCATGTTATCACATTTTGAGAATAACTTCTACAATTAGTGTAGTAGGATGGTAAGAAATAGTTAGATAGATATAGATATTTTCTTTTACCTTACAATAAGTAAAAATACATTAAATGTGGCATAGGTTTCTTATTTCTAACTCCAATACATTACCAACATAATCGTGTTTCTTCACTATTCCTGTGTTTCCTACTGCGAATATTGAAGCAAATATGGTCACATCTGAGTTTGTATGTGCCAGGCTCACAGCTCCCTCTTTTCTCTGACCTCATATAAGGCGCTGCAGACTAGATGATGAAATACGAACGACACGTCATCACAAAACTGTGGCCAATTATTATGCATTTTATAAATAACTTTGTGTAGTACCCGGCGTTGACCGGGTAAAAAATAAGATACCCAATATTTGGAGAACAAAAAGTATGTTGGATTAAGATTCATCATATGCATAAATTGCAAAAGCACTCACAATTTTTCCTCCTGAGTGGGTGGTCAAAATTTGTTCCCGGTGGGGATATATATCCCTATTTATTCTGATAAATCCCCACTCCTCACTGGCAAGCTCGCCAGCAGCTAGAAAGAGCAAATAAGTAAGTTTTTTTTTTCTTTCCTAAAACCATCCTTGGGTCACCCAGATCTAGAAAATATATATAGGTTCTCGGGTCTTGCTCTGATGGTTAGGGCGTGATGAGGTGGCAGATATTAAACACTTATTGCATGGATCAGGTTAAACAAAGTTCAGCCTGTTATGATACTTTGTGGTTCAAAACATTCAACAACAAAGTTCATTTCATGCGCCACTGTATCGAGATTACTTATTTCACACACGTGGATTGTTTCGAGGCAAATCATCACAGTGGTGCCACATCTCCTAAAACGTGCGAGCCCCTGTACCACGGGGCAGTGCTGGCGAGTGTACAGTCGGCGGCAAAAGTCCTGTCGCCTCACCTGCTTCACTGAGATGTATATTGCTCATAGACTCGAACAATACGCATGTTCTCTACATCTAATAAACTCGAGTCTATGAACATTGTGTGCCTCGGTGAAGCAAGTGAGGCGACAGGACTTTTGCCGCCGACTGTACCTGGCTGTAAAAACAAGGATAGCGACCTTGTAGGCTGGGGGAAGATATGTTGATGTAACAAGACTGACTGCCTTAATGACCAACACGAGTCGATAGGCATAAAGCCCTAAAATCTTATTATTATTATTCCTCTGTATTACCCTGAAGTTGTCTCGAGAAATAGACGAAAGTTTGGTATTCCATTTTTCATTTTCCTTGCTAGTTACATTGCAATTATATAAATCACGTGTAATTGTGATTACTAATGAATATATATATATATATATATATATATATATATATATATATATATATATATATATATATATATATATATATATATATATATATATATATATATATATATATATATATATATATATATATATATATATATATATATATATGGGTGATGGGTATTTAACTATTTTCGGTATGTGGGGTGGGCGGGGCCACCATGTCACCTGCCTAGTGATTGGTCTGATCCTGGCGCTAAGTCTAAGTTGTTGGTTGGTGGTGTGTGAGATGTTAGATATTTGTGGTAGGTGAGTGGGTGTTGGATTTGTAGTGGGTATCCTGGTGGTATGTCGTTTTCTGGAGGGTAATGTTTGGAGGTCGAGTGTCTGGTTGTTTATGGATGGTTGAAGCGTTTCTATGTAGATTTCTTCTAGGTATGAGAGTCTTCAACTGTCTGTTTCTTTGTCTAGTATGGTGGTGTTATTTAATAGTTTGTCTCGTGTCAGTGTTTGGTTGTCGTGGGTGAGGTAATGGTCTTTTATAGACCCTGACTGGAGATGCATGGTGAGCCGACAAGACAGTGACGTTTGTGTCTTACCGACATAGTCCACAGTGTTACAGGTGTACTGGTAAATCACGTGGTCACTGTTCGTCGGGCTCTTGGAGGTAGTGGGTCGGTTGTGTAGGGTGAGGTTCGAGGATTTTGAAGACTTATAGTAAATAATTAGTTTGATCTCACTGTCTGTCGATGGTGTGGACATTCTTCTATATTATGTCTCTTTGTATTGTCTTGTCAGTCTTGTAGTCGGTGGACATGTAGTTACGGTAGTAAAGGTTGATGTCACTGTTGGGTTTGGTTGGGGGGATTCACTTTGTACCATTTTTCTAGCTGGAATTTGATGGCGTTGGAGACGTCTGTGTTGGAATATCCATTGTTTCCCAGGACTTATGTGAGACGTTCTAGTTCCTGGTGTGTGTCTCTCCAGCTGGTGCAGTGGGTGAGGGCCCTCCTGATGTAGGATGAGATGGTGGATTGGAGGTATTACCTCGAGCATTCACTGTCACCATTTAGATACCGTCCATTATTGGTGGACTTTGTGTATACTGTACTGTGGTATGGAAGTCTGAGTTGCTGTGGGCAAGCAAGAGATCCAGAAAGGGTATATTGCCATCCGTTGATTTTTCGTAGGTGAAGTTCAGAGCAGACGAGGATATAAACAGTTGTTGTAGTAGTAGTAGATCGTCTAGGACTCTAGGTCCTTCACTCGAACAAAAATGTCATCATTGGTTGCCCAGCGGAACTCACACTTCCATATAACAGTACACACAAAGTCCACCAACAACAGACGGTGTCTAAATGGTGACAGTGAATGCCACAAGAGATACCTCCATTTGGCTGTGATTCATACCTGATGATCAGACTCTCCAGTGTATTCAACTGTTTGAGGTATTAGCGTAGGTGGCCAGAATATGTATATGTGACTATAAAAAGTGAAATGTGAATAGTAAACTTGAACGCTATAGCTGCAATTGTTGTCCCTGCAAGTAATATTCATTATTAATAATTAGAACACTATAATACCATTAGGTTGTAGGGAGCAGAATAGTCCAGTGCTTTGATTCTGGAGATTGAGACGTACAAGTTGGCAGCACCCATTTCTGCTTCACCTCTGTCTAGCATCCCCATCATACCAGACCATGACCCGTTTGCCTGCTGGTCTCCCCATAGCTCACCTGTAATAGGTAATTATTAAGTGGAGCACCATTCACACTTATACATGAAATATACGCATAATGAACTGCACATCATAAACAAAACCGTATTGTAAACAAGGTGTTATTGAACGTTATTGGGGACTCGATTTTCCATTAAAAAATAAATCCACCTTCTATTTGAGTTATAGGATGTACAGTCGCCAGCACTGCCGTGTGGTACAGGGGCTCATATGTTTAAGATATTTAATTGATTTAGTTCCTTAAGTAACAAAGTTACTTCATGTGCTAGTGTATCGAGGATACTTACTCTCACACACGTGGATTGTTTCGAGCTAAATAATCACAGTGGTGCTATATATCTGAATGTGTGTGAGCCCCTGTCCACGCGGCAGTGCCGGCGAGTGTATAATGAAAACTAAATGCTGTCTAAATCCAAGTATTGGTACTGTACACTCTCAAGCCCTAAAAGTGGACCCCCCTCGATACCAGACTTATAAGTACTCGGAGCTTTCTCATTGTTCACTTTCTAACCCAAAAGAGATATTTTCTATTCTACGAAGAACTATATAAACGAGAACAAGGTTTAGAATATTACGAAATTGGTAGATGTTTTTAAACAGTTTTAATTACTGGATTCATGAGTATGTCCAACCTTCCTGCTTTTGCCCCAAGAAATGCCTATGTCAAGCTATCCTTTCCTGGGAACCAATCTACGGACACAAAGCTGCGTTGGTTGTCTGATGTCAACAGGGCCTTCCAGCTGCAGCGTGAACTGGCTGAAGTCAAGATGGCTGCTGTCACCTCCCGGTTTGTCTACATCTCTAAGAAGCGTCAGGACATTTTTGATAGAGTCAAGGCTGGTGAATTTTTGTCCCTGCCTCTTATTCTTGAAAATTCACCCGAGAGGCCTCATAAGTTATCCAGCTACATCCTCACCCGTTTTTCTATTGATGTTGAGCCGAAACTTGCCAAGGGATACCCTGATGTGTACTCCAAGATGGTTCCCGTATTGTTGTTGTCTGGAGTCACCCCGATCCATCTCCAAATGAGATTTCCTCCCCTGTTTTCCACCGTGTGAGGTGAAGAAACTTAATAAAGACCAGCCTTGGTGCTACAAGTGCTGGGGAGTTGGGCATACCTCCTGGTACTGTTCTGCCATGCCAAAGTGTGCATGGCGTGCCGAGGAACATGATTCCAAGACGTGTCCGGTCAGGGGTGAACGATCACGTCCTGCTGCCTCCACCTCTGAGTCTTCACTTGAGGATACGTCTCGATGGAAGTGTCCACGATGCCTTCAGCCAGGGGTTAACGTGTGGCATGGATGTACTCGACGTCAGGTCCAGGCTCGTATGTCTACTATTGCTCCTCCACCACCTCCCCAAACTGCTCCTCCTACCAGCCCTGCCTCGCCTCTGGACCTGGCCCTCCGCAAGTCTGTTGATACCCTCATGGCACGATGTAAAGCCCTCGAGAACCGCTTCTCTGCCCTTGAAGCCAGGATTGATGGGCTGGTTGCCACTCAGGCTGCCAATGACTCCAAACTGTCCATCCTGGTCGAGGCTCAGCAGGCCATCATCTCAACTGTCACTACCCTTACCGAAAAGATGGATACTGTTGTATCTCGCCTAGAAAATCTTTTCGAGTTAGTCCCTCCTCCTGGTCCATCACCCTCCCCAGGTCGCCCATCTGCCCCCACTCACCAGCCTTCTACCTCCAAAAACAAAGTTCGCTAGTGAGTGCCGGCTGGATGTCATCTCCTGGAATGTATGTGGTATCACCAGTTAAGCTATAAGCTCACTCAACTCAAGGCATATTGTTTTCGTTATCATCCCAGTGTTATTTTATTCCAGGATGCGTTTCCAAGACGGCCGCTCGTTGTTGGGCAAGCTTTTCCCCTCTCAGGTTATGTGTCATATGTTCATCTGGAAAGGAATGGTCTCCTGACTTACATACATAGATCCTTGCCACATCGTCTTCTCCGTACCTCCACTGATCCTGACATGACATTTCAGCTATTTGAGGTTCTACCTGGGAATGGAGTACTCCAATTATGTAATGTCTATTCTGCTCCAGCTAGACTCACTCATGAGGCTCTTCCTTCTCCAACAGTGCGTGGTATGGTGTATATGGGTGATTTTAATGCTCGGCATTCTGATTTGGGTGATGGTTCTGGCTCAAATAATCGTAATGGTGTTCGTCTCCTTTCATATATCCGCAAGCATCATCTGACACGCTGGGACACTGGTGGTGCCACTCATTGCCGGGGAGGTACTCTGGATTACATCCTCTCGTCTGGCCTGATAGCATCTCGGGTCTAGTGCTCCTCCATGCCAGACTTATTCTCTGATCACATCGCTCTTCTGTTTCATTATTCTCTCCCTGCTGGGTCAAGTGTTTCAGCCACTCGTTTGCTTATTGCTGTGCCCCCTAAATATTGCCCAACTTACATCTTATATATGGCCCATGTATTCCCTACATTTGACATATCATCAACTGAGCAGTGGTACTCTGATCTTGTATCTGCTACACATGACTTTTATAGACTATATGTCTCCCGGCCACACCTCCAGCATCGCCATACTGCCCACTCCTGGACACTTGATGCACGTATACAGGAGGCAAAGGAAGAGGCTGAACGAAATGGTCTAGTATTTCAAGCCAACCCAACTCCTGACCTGCTCCATCGTTACCAGATGTCTAGGGATGCTTTAGTTGCCCTACAGGAGTGTGCTCACACTGAGTCTTGGCAGCGGTTCACAGACAGTATCAACCAGCAAACAAGTGTGGCTTCTATGCCACACTTAATTCGTCAGGTTGTTAAAAAGACGCTGGCCACTGCTCGTCATCACACTCCCGCCGACTATGCCCAACAACTTGTCGATGCCTGGTCAGAACAAGCTACCCCAGCCAGTCTACCCATCCACATACAAGATGTACTCGCTTCCCGTGCTGCTATCCATCGGCTACGTATAATATCTGCTCAGTTGCAAGATGATGACGATGATGCAGAGCAGATAACTGAGGAGGAGTTGCGCCGTGCTCTCTCCCAGGGAAAAGCTTCTTCCCCTGGTGATGATAATAGTACTTATGCTGTGCTGTGCCTACTTCAACAAGTTCCTGGGAACCCCCTACTTCAACTGTACAATCTTTGTTTTCGTGATGTGAGCCTGGACCAGCAGCACAATAATACCCATCCCTAAGCCCGGCACTGCGAAGTTCAGGCCAATTTCCCTTACTTCCTGTTTATGTAATGTTATGGAGGGAATCTTACTTAATTGTCTCATGTACAGACTGCAGGATATCCTTTCCCCATGGCTGTTTGGTTTCCTTCCTCAGCAGAGCACACACCACTGCCTAGTCGACCTGTACTCTCACCTTTCCAGGGACAGTGAGGTGGCCTTCATTGACCTTCGAAGTGCCTTCGATGTTGGTAATAGAGACGTCATTTTGGGTCAACTGGTTGACTTTAGTATAAAGGGTAATCTACTAAGGTTGTTTCAGGGCTACCTAAGTAAAAGGACCTTCCGTGTGATATTCAGTGGTGCGCTCAGTCCTTTGCGCAGTTTTCATCTTGGTACGCGTCAAGGGTGTGATCTCAGCCCATTGTTATTTAATATTTTGATGCTTAATTCTCTCCCTGATATTCCTGGTACTACAATTACATGCTATGCTGATGATATCTGTGTTCATTCTACCTCACCTAGGGATCTCTAGCGATTTCTGACTCCTTCTCTGTGGCCTCCTCTCACTGTGGTATTATTGTGTCACCAGATAAGAGTAGAATATTCACCTGCCGCCTTCCTCAAGCTCGGCCAGTGTTCACCATTGGAGGGACTGTAATTCCCATGTATTCCCAGTACTGTTACCTGGGTTCGTCAGTCTATATTTGGCCGATTATTCCTGCCAGACCTCAAGACCATCGCATTGTCCAGGACTTTTGAAACTTAGAAACATTTCAGAATAGAGCAATGAGAATAATTCTCGGATGTACATTGTCGACCAGGATAGTGAACATGCAGCGTGAGTTGCGTCTTCCCCCATTAGTGGAGAGAATTTATTCTAATGCTACTTGCTTTACTGTCAAATGCTTCCATTTCCCACAACTTTCACCCCATTACTCTCAGTTAGTTAGAACTTCTCTTCGACCAAACTACCCAGTCCCTCCCATACTGCCTGCTGGACGTACTCTTATAAGGTCTGTTTCCTCTACGCTCCGTAGTCTTAATATAAATATAATGGTTGCAGACGTCCCCCCATGCATGGCCCCCTCCGTGGATGCTACCAACACTTGATCTGAGCTACTTCCAAGTCGGAATTGATTTCTCTATAACGGCAGTTGGCTCTGGAACACATAGAAACAGTGACGTCCTCCATCACAGATCCATACTGCCTCTACACTGATGGCTCATTGCAAGTGGATGGTACAGCAGGTTGTGCCGTTTTCTCACCTGACCTGGAGTCACCTCTAGGGGGCTGGGTTGGCCGTCGTCTCTGTAACTACTTTAGCTCAACATTGTGTGAACTGTATGCTATTCTGGATACTGTTAGTCTTGTTTGTCAACGTGGAGTGAATTCTGCCATCTTTTGTGACTCCAAACCTGCCCTTCATTCCTTCTCTAGTGTTCAGCCCACACACTCTAGTGTTATTCAGCAGATTTTATCGTTTTTGGCCTTATTACGCCATCGTATCTTGACTCAAAATTTTTTATGGGTGCCATCCTATGTAGGTTTACGTCACAATGGTACAGTTGACAGACTCACTTGTAAAGGAAGCCTGCCATTTGCCTCCTCGTGGTGCTGGACGTCCTCTCTCCCTGACATGTTACCTTTCTAAAGTCTGCTCCGCTGCACTCCTTCCTGTCTGCCGTCACAAATATTCCTACCATCGTCGAGGTCTCATGGTTCGGAGACACAATGTAGTCTCTGCAAACATCGTGGCAGGTTGCTGGGATGCAGTTTGAGCCTCCCTTCACTGAGTATCGCTTGTGTCGAGCGCCTCGTACTAACACCAAAGAGCACTATTGCCTGGCCTGCCCCACTGTCCGAGACTTGCTGCCCCAGGGCCTGCCACTTGATGGGCTTTGTCGACACCTGCTGAACCATCAGGTTTTGGAGTAACTTCTCGTTTTGTGAATTTAAGTAGGTAATGATATAAATATTTGTCTGTATGCTTGTGCTTCATTCTGTTATGTTTTCGTGATGTGTGTGTTTGTGTGTGTGTTTGCTTGTGTGTGTGTGTGGTTGTAGTAATTGGATGCTCATTGGTCCCACCTACCGGTATGTATTGTTGCTTGCCCTTTGATTAATGCTACGGCATAAGCAATAAAAAAAATGAAATAAATGAATGTACACTTTACAAAAGTTCCACCTGGACCACACACTCACTTGGATTGGCTAATGTGGCAACAGCTCTTTGCTTGAGTGAGCTCCTGTGCATATAAAAGACAATATTTCATATCGGCACAACTTCATCTTCCGTAATTGTGTCGGAGAAAGGGAGAGTGGGGGAGGGGGATGGTAGGGACAGCTTGGTGGGTAGAAAGAGGGATTGGGTGCAGAGAAGCGGAGTAACATGTGTTAATGCAACATTACAGCTATTTTAATATTTTTATCAACATATCAGTGATGTATCATCCCCAAGTAATACAAAATTATTTACATATATTCATATTTGTAGACACCTGACTTCACAATTGGACACCAAACATAGTTTACTTCATCTCTCAATACGAACAACAAAAAGTAACCTGCTTTAGCTCCTTGTTGTTTTCTCTCTCTTTTGCTTATCATTACACACAATCACACTATCACTCTAGCCCTTCGTTTTTCTCTGTTCTTACTATTTAGTATATACTAGCAGCGATACCCGACGTTGTCCGGGGATCTATCTATCTATATCTATCTATCTATATCTATATCTATCTATTTATATATATATATATATATATATATATATATATATATATATATATATATATATATATATATATATATATATATATATATATATTTATATCTATATCTATCTATTTATATCTATATCTATCTATCTATCTATATTTATATATCTATATCTATCTATCTATATTTATCTATCTATCTATATCTATCTATATATCTATCTATCTATTTATCTATATATCTCTATCTCTAACTATATCTATCTCTATATCTATCTATCTATCAATATCTATCTATATATCAATCTATCTCTATCTATCTATCTATCTCTATCTATCTATCTATCTATCTATATCTATCTATCTATCTATCTATTTATATCTATCTATCTATCTATCAATCTATCTATCTATCTATCTATCTATATCTATCTATGTATCTATCTATTTATATCTATCTATCTATCTATCTATCTATCTATCTATCTATCTATCAATCTATCTATCTATCTATCTACATATGATAGAAAGGGAGGGAAAGAGAGAGAGAGCGTGTGGGAGAGAGAGAGAGAGAGTGACTTTGTGTGTGTATGACAAAGGGAGGGAAAAAGAGAGAAAGATAGAGTGTGTGTGTGTGTGTGTGTATCTCCTAACACAGTGACGTCATAATCAACTCCCCCTGTCCCACCCTCTCTCTCTCTGTACCGAACTTTTCCTTCATCAATATAAGGCTTCCTTCATCCTCAAATTCCTTTTCCTTCGTCCTTTGCTCAATTTAATTCTTCCTCTGTCCTCCAACTCCTTTTAAAAGACCTAAGTTAATTTTAAAGAGGTTGAGAGTGTATAGGTGGAGGCGACATGCCCATGGCTCACAAATCCAGGGGTTCGAACCCCCCCAACCCCCCATTGATAATTTAAATTTTGTTTTTTTGTAAGTCTAGAACACTCCCCAGTCATAAGCGATCAAACTTATGTAAAAACTATTACTATAGGTAAAACGATGATATATATAGATACCAACACACATAATATCAATAGCACAACGTTTCTCTCTATATATATAACATATTATATGCAACATCACGACTTTATACCAAACCTGATTATGTGTGTGTGTGTGTGTGTGTGTAGTGAGAAGTTAGAGGCCACACACACACCAGCAGAGGGCCTAGCTGTAGCCACGGGTCCGCTAACTGGCGCATGCGCTAGGTACTCCCTAACCTAACCTAACCAAACTATGAGTTTTTGAAATCGGAGTAATTAACTTAACTTAACCTACCCTAACATAGACCAGGGTTTCCTTCTGGCCTAAGTTTGGCATCCTACAGGCATAACCTTAGCATCCATCGGGCATATCCCTGGCATCCTTAGGGGCTAACCTAACTTAACCTTCGTGGCTGTGTGAAAATAGTAAAACATAGTAAAAATATGAACACCATTTGCCTTGAACGCTTTACCTTGCACTTCATAAACCAGCATGTTAACCACTACGATACCAAGACCACTCCCAAGGTATGTGCTCTGGGAATAATAAACCCTTAAGGAATGGAGAGAACTGCGAATGCGCCAGTTAGCCGAACCGAGGCTGAAATCAGGCCCTTTCCATACATACATTTGGAACTAATGGAGGCTTTGGGTGGACTATCTTTTAGAAACTGCCTGCTTCAGATATCGAGCTTCGACTTACGAGTGTAAACAATTACAAAAATAATAAATATTGCAATAAATTAAATAATATTTTTATTAATGGCTCAATATATTTTTCAATGTATTGGAAGGTGCTTCTATAAGTTCATGTTTTAATGTGTGGTATAATATTTTTACTATACCTGTTGGGGGTTCGACAAAGTCAGCTGTGAAGTTAAGGACCCGAGCTAAGAGACGAGCTACCTCAACATCCACTCCATAGCGCAATATCACCGTCCCATTATCTACTATCTTGTAGAACACACTCGGCTCCCACGGAAACGTAACCACCTAAAGTAAAGAAAAGTTAACTTATTTTGCTGACTATGATACTATGATTAACCTTCATAATATCATGTATAAACAAATAGTTATCAAGATATGCTGACATACTATTATTTTCATGATTTAAAAAAGGCATAAGACCATTAAAACTAAACGTTAATAATATCCTTTCTTATTACCTCCCTCTTCCATTCTTCTTAAATATTCACATTTTCTCCTATTTTCTCTTCCCTATCCTTCCATCCACATTTCACCTCTCTCTCTCTCTCTCTCTCTCTCTCTCTCTCTCTCTCTAACCTTTTTTTCCCACAGACATTAATTCTCCTTCCCTATTTCTCATCCATAAATCTATATATTTGGTAGTACACAATGTATAGGTTTTGTGATATTGGTAAGGCCTTGTCCATATGAACGAGCAGTGCCCGTAGGCAAACATTGCTACCAAAACCCAATCCAATACACACATTCTGTAATGGGGTGGCAGGCACAATAGTGTGGAGTCTGTCGGGAACTGCTTTATTTATTAACATTGCTAAAGAAGAGAGAGAACAATGTTCAGTTGGCAGGCACTACTCGATAGTGTTGATGGGCCTTAATTAAATAATAATAGAGCGACAAATGGACGGTTACAGAGAAGTAAGTGGTAACACAAGAATAAATGGAAAATCCAGCGTTGACAAAGCCCGTCAGGAGACGAGATTAAAACATTTGGAGTGATAAAGGAGGACTCTGACCAGAGAAAAGTTGAAAATAAAATATTTCCCTGTAATGGACCAACGAAGAATGGCTGTTGTTGATACCAAAAGAAAACATGCTTGTTTGATATTAGCTTTAATAAGTTAGAATGTCTGCATACCTTGAGAGTTGCACCTAAGAGATTTGACGTTTTATCTGGGAAAACAGTTGTTTGGACAGTAAATGTGTGGTCTCGCCAGGTGGTGACTTTCATCAGCCCTGTGCCCCAATACAGAGAATTTAAATACACTTGCCATTCTCCTTCATAACTACCCTGGGGGAAAGAAAAAATATTTGTATTGTGTAAAACGGATTGATGCTTAATTTGTTTTTTATATATATATACTTTGTTAATATATTAGTTTCAGGGTATATTTAATTTACTGCAATGAATTTACATTGGTTGATACTCTGGAGTGTTGATAGTGTTGCAAAATTAGGTATGTTGTTAATGTAAACTTATTCCCGCCATGGTTATCAAACGCCAATATGCATCCTAGTAGCAATATTTTCTTTAATGCACAATGATCACGTCAATGGCAGATCGTCAGCCAAATGGGCTGCAGTGTCATCACACATCAATACAAATAAACATTTTAAACGGTTTCTTCAAAGGAGAATCAGGTAATTGTATACCTATGATACGTTATATGAGAAAATAATTACAATATTAATGTTGTCACAGAAAAAAATCCTCAAATCATCCATTTTCTTATGCTATGAACCCTCGCATGTACGCTGTTAACCCCTCCGCGACGGGGTAACTATGAATAGCCCCTCTATCCGTCTGGGGCTACTCTTACTATCCCTTCCGCCTGTCCGGGCGATTTGACCAAAATCGCTCTATTGCACTTATTCTGTGCGTCTAAACTACGATACTGAACAACTTAAATTTAGTCTTGTACTCACCATCAACTCTTCCTCTTTCCAATAAAACCAACCCCAGCTCTCTATAACTCTCCGTTGCCAAGATATTAAGTGAGGAATGAAGGGTAATTTTTCGGGCGGAGCGCGGTTACGTTCGCGTACATGTAGTGGCTCTGATGTCAACTGAACGCGGCCCGCGCGGGCTGGTGGATGGTAGCATGACACAATACAACACTGACTGACGATGGTGATTTGTAGGTCTGGTGGTGAAGTATAGCCAAGTCAAAAAAAATCACGCCAAATATGGCGATGTCCGCTCAACATTAGCAATAGCGTTATATCCCACTGCCAGGACTCCTCGAGCAGAGAAGCATGTACCGCTCCCCAGACTCCCCCACACTAGCGGCTATTACCGCTACCCGGACTTAGCAAGGAGGGTAGGCATGCTCGAATGATGACACGAATATCACAGTTAAAGTTCACAAATTATTCTTGCCATAGAAAAGTTTAAACAGAGTTGCACAACAAGACATCCGATATGGCGCGCTACTGTGTGATTGACTGAAAAGCCGCGAGAAGGAGGAGGCGGGGCTGAAGCTACTAGAATGGGTCACAGAACGGGAATATGCCTCCAGGACCAACTACGACCCTGTGGGGCCTTTAAAAAATGGCTGCTCTTTACGGACGTAAAGTTTAAATGCCCTCTCCTGGGGAAGCGGATGGGGACAGCTGGCCATTCTTTGATAATTTGTCTTGTGATTGGTCACCTCCAGTAAGTGCGTCCCTCATTAGTCCATCATTCCTCCCCCCCCCAGACAAGCTCTTCGGGCTCTTCGGGCTCTTCAACAGCTACATACGTAAACAAACTGATAGTATAGCCATGGCGGGAGTGAATTCACCTTTTTTTAAATGTACTTACTGTAACAAGGACTTCACAAGAGGGACGCATGAGAGACGCGCTTAAAGGAGGTGCTGGCTGCACCAATCACAAGACAAATTATCAAAGAATGGCCAGCCGTCCCCATCCGCTTCCCTCTCTCCTGGCAAGCTTATGTTTACATTTTATTTAATCCATATTTCCAAAAGTTTTCTACCAATTAAATTCAATTTTACTTTTTTCTAACAGAAAAGGGTGTACTTTATCTTTCTCAAAATGAAATTATCGATTTTGTTACAGCAAATTTATTTTGACTTCTTTTTCTCTCAATATGACATCTTTTTTTTAGTACTCAAAAGTTTTTCATACTAGTCCATTTTTTTGACGACGTGGATGTCACCTTCGTTACATTAGATGGCCACAATTGAGGTAATAAAAGCCACTGTAATGGTGGACACCACTGACATGGATGTTGCCAACATAATAGTCATCGCCCATATCATAGGTCCAATCATTGTCTTATTAACCGCTGTTGAAGACCTTGTCTGAAGTTTTGTCGAGCACAAAGAAAAACAAATAATTTATTGGTTTGTAGTTATATAGATGTTGGTAAGAATGAGGGTGAAATATACAGTTTATTTGGCGATTCCACAGAAAAATTGCGAAACTAATATTCTGCCCCACTTACTTAGCAACTCTCTCTATATAAGCAGCTCATACGAACCACAATAAATGAACCACCTATGAACTCCAGTACACCGAAAGTGTGTGAAATCACTAAGTAATAACATTTATTCACCTAATTTTCATTAATATATAATATCGTAATCTTAATGCATTAAGTAATACATTATTAATTTATTAGTTGCGAGGTTCATTTATTCAGATTCATGTGAGCTGCTTTCCACTCAGAGGGAGTTACCAAGAATATCCACATGCCATATAAACGTGAAGTAAAATATGGTTCTGCAGGTCTAATGCCAAATGCAAATCCGGAAGTCGCCATGTATGTTTATGAGCTGCATGAAAACTTTATTTTCAAAGTTGAAGCACAATTTCAGAAACATAATTGAACAACTCAGTGGAAAGATTAGAGAACATTTTGGAAATTAAAAAGTACAAATATTTATATAATTTTATGATTTAAGTAAGTCGTCTTGTATACAGTGCATTTAAATGTTGCCAAACATGTTGCTTTCTGTACATCCATTGCAAGTCAAAATTATTTGCATAATTTATTGCTAAATCTAGAATTAACAATAAATTTCAATTATTTATTTGGTATCTGGCTTACCTTCATAACTCCCACTAGGTGCTCCATTTTCCTCCCCTTTGCTGAATATACCAGTGTCTTGAACTCTTGCATTGACAAACCAACAAGAATATTTCTAGAATATAAACACATTATATATATATGATATAACCACAGGAGAAATAATTAGCAAGACATACCATATGTATACCATATTATCAAACAAAATGGTATAGGGTTGAGGGTTTGTATACAATCGCAGAGGGGAATATCCGCACATGAACAAAAGGATTTGACCTGACCCTAAACTGCCTTGCCTCCCAATCCCGCCTTTACGGAACTATACAATTTTAGTTGGGTGGAAACTACAGCAGATTATATATATATATATATATATATATATATATATATATATATATATATATATTATATCTATATATATAAAACAGTCTGTCTGTCTGTCTGTCTGTCTGTTTAGCCGCTATGCACAGCCGCATCTTTTTTCCGAGAGTAATAATGTTTACATACGTTTTTTTGCTGAGACCTGAGGAGTGTCTTAGCCCTATAATTTTTTTTTTCTTCAATGATTAACCCCTTTCTACCCAGCCGCTCGCGTCAAAATTACTCGATTTACCCTATATTCACAACGCTCACACTCTTAACCTATATAGTGTACTAACTTCAAAATAGTTTCTTACATACCTTCAACTCTTCCTCTTTCCAATGGTACCATCGGGAGGGCTGTACGATGAGTAGTTGTGGAGATAGGGCGAGTTGAAGTGGACCATGTTTTGCGCGGTAAGCGTGAAGTGTTCTGACGGGTGGGGGTGGCGGTGGCTAGGGTGCCGCGCGCGTGGCTAGGTGCCGTGCGCGTGGCTATGGTGCAGCGCGGGTGGCTGCACACTCCTCCTCACCGCGCCGCTACGAGCCTACCGCGCTGTGTTATACCTACTTGCAACCTCTACTGTGTGGCTTGCTGACCATTCCAGAGTGGTTGTAGTGCCCCGGGATGAAGTGTGGGAGTAATAACGAGTAAAAATACACTCGTCCTGTGTCTATATCACCGCACTAATAATATAATGTACACTTGAATGAATAAATTCGTGTCACTATCACATATTCACTTCCGTATTTTCTTATTGTGTCACTATCACTGCACTAGTTCCTTATATCTAACGTGTCACTATCACTGCACTAGTGCCTTATATCTAACGTGTCACTATCACTGCACTAGTTCATTATATCTAACGTGTCACTATCACTTCACTAAAACTATTGTGTCACTGTCACCATACACTCGTATATACAAATAAAAGTGTCACTGTCACTTCATTTCCCACACTTCATGCTATCTATATATCATCTAAGGTATGATACTCAGAATAGCATTTCCCGGGGCATAGTGGCACTTGACACCCGGTACACCAGTATCTAGTCTCTCTTCTTCTGGTGGGCCGACGTGTCGTGTGCATACAGACATAGCACCGGCGGAAGCCTGACCTGCCTGACGCGAGAGTAGGCAGGTCGTCAAGGAAGTGGCGCTCGGCCCAAACTCTTGACTGGAGTCTGTCAAGCTGACCTCCTGCCGGTGGCCGTTCCTGCTGCTGTGGTGTTCTGACTCCATACTCCACCAGCAGCTCCTTCACGACCGTCTTCTCGAACTGGCGAAGGGTGACGGTCGTGCCTTGATGCTGCTGGGTGTAGAGTATGTAGGCGTTCAATACACAGATGTCGATCAGGTGCAAGAACGCCTTTTTATACCACTTGCAAGTTTTTCTCAGGCAATCGATTGTACTGATCATCATGTCTGATTTGTCGACGAGTCTCATGTTGATGTTATAATCAAACACGACATCAGGTTTGAGGATGGGATTACCTGTGTCGCGGTCGACCTTGCCGGAATCCAACATCTCACCCTTGTGCACAGTGGTAAGCATGTGTACTGGCCTCTTGTCATGCCATTTTATGGCAAGTAGAGGGCCAGATTTTTGGATGAGAAAGTCGCCCCGATGTGTTACAGGGAAGGCTGGATACCACTTCCTGTTGGGACGAACAGTGCCACAGGATTCCGTTCCATACTCTTTCAGGAACTGACTCAACAATGGAGATGTGTAATAATTATCCGTGTACAGAATGTGGTTTTGGTTATAGAAATGGTCCATCAGGTGCTTCACAACAGCACCTGAGAAGCTATGAGGATCATTCTCAGCGATATCCACATCTGAACCCGTATAAATTACAAAATCTAAAACATATCCCGTCTGACAGTCACAGATGACATAAAACTTTATGCCAAATCTGTGCCTCTTAGACGGGATATACTGAATGAAGGACAGTCTACCTCTGAAGAGCATGAGAGACTCGTCGATTACCACTTTCTGGAATGGTCGTAGAAATGCACGGATATTCTGGAGCAACATGGACATAATAGTACGGATTTTCCACATCCTATCACTTGGGGAGGGACCCAGGTTGTTGGTGAAGTGGAGGTTGGTGAGGATATCCCTGTAGCGGTCCCGTGACATATACCTCCCGAAGATAGGTGTGGATAGTAAGTCATCCGTGATCCAGTAATCCCGCAATCGATGTTTCTTGTTGTGCGGCATTAACATCGTTAGTGCAAGCCACATATATATTTCTGCAACGCTTACATCTTCCCAATCTACCATATGAGAATGTTTCCGGTGCGTTGCGTGGTGCCAGTTGTTGATAATTTGATTGTAAACGTTCGTCTCCCGAACGATCCACGACACTACAGCTACGTCAAAAAAGGCGACGAAGTAATCCATCATCTTTGACGCAGCTGTACAGGGAAATTCTGGTTGAATTCCTGATTCCCGTGCATCAAAAGCAGGAATATCAGGCTGAAAATCCCTGCCATCAGTCCACACAAACGGACCCACATCTGCTACTCGTCGTCGTGGTGGTTGTGGTGGTGGTTGTTGTTGTTGTTGTTGTGGTCGTGGTTGTGAGGATGGATGCCGTGGTCGTGGTGAAGATAACGGGGAGAGAGTGAGGTCCGCTGAGTCAACAGAAGGATCGTCTGGGTCAGAAGATGGCTCCCTTATCTCGTCCGAGATAAGACGTCCTCTCCTGCCTCCTCTCACTCCTCTTACTCTACCTCCAAGTCTCCTACTCCTTGATCGGGTTGTTGGAGGTATATCTTCACCCGACGATGAAAAAGAGGTAAAATGTAACCTCCTCTTCCTCTTAGAGGTTGCTACGGAGCGAGTGGAGGAACCACAAGCTCCACTCGATCCTGCAATAGGTGATAAATCACCTACAATCCCCCTACTCGTCGACGGGATTTCGACTGGCACAGCAGAGGTTGCAAGTATTCTAACACTTGAAGGTGGCTCACTTACTTGGGAGTGAGGTTGAGCAGGTGGAAAAATATCCTCCTCCTCGGTGGTGTACGCTACCCTCGCTTCGTTATTGATACGAAATTCAGGGTCAGAATCATCTATTTCAAAATAGACATCACTATCATCACTATCACTGTTCACCATAGAGATGGACAATTCGAGTTCTCGCCCTATTGCAGAATCAGTAAGGCACTGTGGAAGGCGTCGAGTACGTGGAGGCAACGATGGTGTGGAGGTAGCGAGTGGAGCGCGTTGACGCGAGGGTGTAGCGCGCACCGAATCGGACGCGGGAGAATTAGCACTTCGTCTTCCCGACATCGTGATGGGTAGCCTACTGGGGAATCAGACTGACTGAACCCTTTTCTGCTATTGTATGCAAGGGTGGCAGTACGGTACGGTACGGAAAAAATATCGTAATTCCGCACGCTTAAAAATATCGTACCATAATTTCGTACCTTACCCAAAGAACCGTACCATACTAGTACGAAAAAGTAAGATTTCGTACCGTAATTTCGTACCCAATATCGTACCAATGCCATAAATTACATCTCTAAAATTAATCCATTATATGAACCACCTCTGTAAACAGTTCCTTGTCCAGACACGATTAAGTTCCTATAATTGTGTCTTTTGTTTTGTTATTAGTGAATATCACTGTAAATAGAGTAAGTGTGTGTGTGACTGCGGATGAGAGAAAGAGTCTATATAATAGCATTATAGGAGACATTTTTTTCTTTTTAGGAATGAACTTGCCAATGTATTTTTTTCTGGAACTTGCACTAAGTTACCAAGGGTGAAGGCTGCAGTATAGGATATTATTACAAGGCAATGAGGCATACATTGTGACAAAAACTAAAAGGACTCGACTTACTTTATATACACTGGAAGATTTTGCATTATGCCTCACGTTGTGAGCCAGTGTGAAAAAAACAAGATCTTGGCTTGTGTAACATTGCATATAATAATGTAGTAAGTACTTATTCATCAATTGACTTATCTTACCCGTTTTTTTTTATTAATTAACCTTAATTGTGTTGGCTCAAAGAAGGTTTCAGAGGTTAAATTATTCCCCTTCATTGCAAGTTCCCTTTTTTTTTTTATCAACATATTTATTTTTAATGTGAGGTCTTCCGATATGAATGCATTTATAAATTATAGTGCCAAGGAATATGGTGTATGAAACCAATCACAATCGCTTTACTATATTTATTGAAAATTCCAGTAACACCAACATGAAATCAATTAAATATAGTCACACACGTTCACACTCATCCACACGCAAACAAAAACTAGCTAACTAACTAAATACTAAAGTTACCCTCGCGAGTGACTCACGTTTTCTATTGGTGTCCTCGAAGTTATTGTCCTCGTTGTTTTCTTCCCGAGACCCGAGTACAATATATTCTCGATTTATTTTCTATGTTTTCCTATGTTCTTCAATATTTTTCTATTCTTCATTTTTCTATGTCTCCACTTTTTTTTCTATGTCTCCACCTTAGTTAATTTTCAATGTCACATCTTAATTTATCACTCGTCATATCCACGTGAATGAGTGGACGAGAGCGAATATTACGTGTGTAACCAAGGTGTTACATTCCCCAAACACTCGTAATTCTATGGTGCTATTTCAGGACCCCTACTCAATTACTTTAATCAATAATAAATATAAATCTAATAATACGAGTTCGAGTATCTGGCATTCACTGTCCCCCTGTGTCTTACGAGACGAGAGGTCGAGAGAGCCACGTATGTTACAAGATGGAAGCGAACTCGGAGTTCAAATTCATTCACGTATGAGTTTTTCTATACTCATACATGAATTGTCCTCCCACTCGCAATTTTCAATGTTCAAACACACACCTAACACTCGATCACGAATCATTAGTATGCTGAAACTGAATGAATTCGACCATTGTAGGCTGCTACTCCACGAGAGCCTGGAGCGCCACGAAGAACGAGGTGTTATGCCGAAGCGAGTACGAGATGAACTGAAGTTTAAATCACGAGGGCCCCCAGCCAGGCTATAGCTCCTCCCCCCAACTGTGGATCGATATTCAGGCGCCACACCGCAATAGTTTGAATCCTACTGTCTATCTGACTACAACCTCGTATTATATATCATTCACACACCCAGCCATACATGCAACTGTAATAACGCCACGTAAATTAATCATGGTAATTATCCTCTTCACGAATCATATGGAAATTTTAAAAGAATATCTGTGTGTATGCAAATCAATAATTACAAAGCTTACGAGTGGGGAAACGAAGGATTTTTACAGTTACAGAGGGGAGGGACGCAGGCTCAAACAGGAACACTGTCTCCTACTCTACCTCACACACTCCTGCCTTTCGCTTTCTCAACCGCTAGGCTATGGCTAATGAAGTATTATTCCTATACATAATTGATTAATATGTCACGATCAAATTTGACTCGTGACATACATACACCATGATAATTGAAGGGTAAATTAGAAGTGCAATTATTTTTTTTTTTTTCTGTTAGCAGGTGCAGTAGTATGAACTTACATAATAGACTATACTGTACACATTTTTCATATTTGTCTTGGAATCAATAAAAGAAATCGACCAATAAAATATTAAGAGGAAATACTAAACAGACGTCAACATAAGCTTTGCATTTTATTAGAGGAGTCCCGAGTCACTGGACACGAACTGAACATGACAACGACAGTCTACGAGCAGACGAGTAGATGACTGTACAGTGTACACAGTACTACACACACACACACACACTAAAAGAGGGTTAAACCTTACAGTAGAACGTTCGTCAAGAAAATTATTTCGTTGCCTTTTCATCTGGATATTAGGCTATTTTTGACAGAGGACAGTGGAATTGATATTCGAATTTTTAATAAGGTACGGAAAGGGTACGAAAAGAGTACGGAAAAGGCCCCCCAAAAATAACGTAATTTCGTACCGTACCGTACTTAACAAGAATTATCGTACCGTAATTTCGTACCGTACTTTTAGAGTAAAAAATAACATACCGTACCGTAATTCCGTACCGTACCATACCATACTGCCACCCTTGATTGTATGGTAGTTGGCTACACTGCTAAATCGCCCAAACCCGCCCAGAATAGCCGCGCTTGGCTCAAAATAGCGCTAGATCACTATGACGGTAGGCGCAGTTGCCCGGTTCCTTACGTAAGACGGCTTACGACGTCAACCGGTCTTTAGGGGTTAACTAAAAACGACTTCTTTCCTTCCCCCCACCCCAGCTGACAAATGGGGGTCAAAATTTTCAAATTTCAACTTTCATTTAGGCAAAACAAATTCTTGCAGAAAGTAAGAGCTTGAATTTTCACACCAGGAACTAGGTGTACACAAAAGCTTATAACAAGAGCATCAAATTCTTATTTTTTTTTTAAAATAAAATAGTCTCTCATGAAAAATCAAAGAACACCACATGCTCTCTCTCTCTATGTACATGTTCTTAGACAGACAGACAGAGACAGACAGACAGAGAGACATAGACAGACAGACAGATAGACAGACAGATAGATAGACAGACAAAGACAGACAGATAGACAGAGACATAAACAGATAGATAGACAGAGACACAGACAGATAGATAGACAGAGACACAGACAGATAGATAGACAGAGACACAGACAGATAGATAGACAGAGACACAGACAGATAGACAGGCACAAACAGATAGTTAGACAGAGACACAAACAGATAGATAGACAGACACAGACAGATAGATAGACAGAGACACAGACAGATATATATATATATATATATATATATATATATATATATATATATATATATATATATATATATATATATATATATATATATATAGATAGATAGATAGATAGATATAGATAGATATAGATATATAGATAGATAGATAGAGATAGATAAATAGATAGATATAGATAAATAGATAGAGATATAGATAGAATTATAGATAGAGATATACATATAGATAGATAGATATAGATAGATAGATAGATAGACAGATAGATATAGATAGATAGAGATAGATAGATAGATAGAGATAGATAGATAGATAGATAGGGATAGAGATAGATAGATAGATAGAGATAGAGATAGATAGATAGATAGATAGAGATATATATATATAGAGAGAGAGATAGATAGATAGATAGAGATAGATAGATCCCCGGACAACGTCTGGTATCCCTGCTAGTATATATATATATATATATATATATATATATATATATATATATATATATATATATATATATATATATATATATATATATATATATATATATATATATATATATATATATATATAATCATCCTATTTTTTACCCATCATATTTCCATTTTTTCTAATAGTTATTTATATTTCTTATCAAGCTGTTTGTGAGGAGCCATTGACAATGAATGTAATAAAGCAATTGAATCTTGTACGATCATCTAGAAGTTTCAGTTTAATTTTAGAGATGGTTTCAAAAGAATGGAATGATTTGGATTGTAATTTCCACTCTGTATGAAATTGCACCATAGTCTATGGCAAACACTATTTCCCTCAAAATTATATTCCCCCAGCATAGTGGGGTCATATTTTTTTAGGGGGGTCTGATCATTAGCCTCCTCGCGCCTTTACTTGTTTCCTGTGTCAGGGAGACAGAAGTACCATGACCACCCTGGTATGATTCCAGAGTGAGGATACATGATATTGGGGGAGTCAAAGGAATGTTCAGAGGGAGAGCCAAAGTCGTCAGGAGGTATCGATGGGAAAGTTAAGTTTTCATAGAATTTTAGATAGAACTTTACTTTCCAACCCCTTCCAAAACTGAGGTGAAGAAGGGGAGGCTAATATCTGGAAATAAAACCTCCAGTCTTCCACAACTCCAGAAGTAGTAAAGAAATATACGTAGGCTACCGCGATAAGGTATGAAAAACACCCGCGGGACCAATGGGGTGTCTTGACTATTGCCTGAGAACTAGTAGCCAGCTGTTGACACTGCTGGGCTAGATCTGAACTAACCGTATTGTTGAAATAAGGGACCAAAGTATTATGTTGCTGTCCACACGGCGCACCATGTGGAATCACTCAATTTCTAGGACTCCCGTCTTTCAATAGGTCTCTCAGAGTCCACTGCAAATATGCAGAAGAACTTTACTAAGGCCCTGAAGGTCTGAGCATCTATACCATTCTGCCCTTCTGGTAAGGTACTGTACATAGTTGGAGCTCCTCGTTCAGGCTCACTCCAAGAAGTAAATTTCTCAGTGGAATTAGCCCAGGATCCCTCTTGCCTCAAATGAGCAGCTCCAATAAAGGGGGGTCACAAGTGTACTGTATTTCCCAATGTTAGTCAAAAGGCCGTTAGAAATCGACTGACAGGTTGAGGTTGAATATTCTTAGTAACCTAGCAGCTATGATAAATTAGTTCTTACCATAAATTCCTTGTTATGTATTTTTTTAAATATCACCTATAAATACTTCAAACTATTTTTGAGCTTGAAGAGTATTAAATTACATTAAATGCAGCTGTCATAACAATACACGCCACCATCTGCAAAGTGGTGGAGGGATGGATCATGGATAAGTTACCACCCAGCCAGCTTGAGTTAGTTCGGCTTACACCGGGATTGGATACACACGAATTGCTCCTCTTGCTCTCTCTCTTACCTCGGCCTTTGTCTCCCATGACGAAGAGATAACCAAGGTTGAATAATTCGGTATCAATTACCAGTTTTTCTTAAGCTTTATGGATATATTATTATTAATCGATTGCAACAGACAATTGATTGAGCTCGGTAGAAGGCTACCTTAGCATCTCTCTCGTACACCCGACAACAGTTCCGCCTGCGCTACCCAGAAGTGAAATATTGTAGACTTGCAGCGATACCCGACGTTGTCCGGGTGGCATATTCCGAAACTGTTGTTAATTTCAGCACCATCTAAAATATCAGCCAATCAGGCGCCTTTCTCTCGTCATAACGTCACCTCCGATTAACCAATCACACTCCGAAAGGTATGACGTCATAGCTTGCTTTTATTGTTATAAGACATTGCACTTATTCACGGCAGAAGTGATCATTTATTTCTTCATACCTCATTAATTTCATTAAATATTTATTTGGTTCTTTGGTTACAAACAGAATAATGGTAGAGGATTAACATTATAGTAAAAAATGTGTCAGTCCTATAAAAAATGAACTAAAAATTAAGTTGAAGTGAAAATAGTGACTAGTGAAATATCAGCCTCTCACGACTCCCCGGGGGGGGTGGCCACAAATGAAATGCCTCCATGTATTCCTATCCCTTGCCAACTGGCATCCCTCCTCCCATCCAACGCCTCCTTCGCTCATATACCTCCTAACTCCAGGTGACGGTGACGGTCCATCCTTCCATCTGGTTCTTGGTCTGCCCCTTCCTCTCCATCCCTCCACCTCGCTCTCATACACCTTCTTGACCAATCTCTCGCTCCCTATACGTTCTATATGACCGAACCATCTCAAGTTGTTCCTCTTCACACTCTCCAGCACATCCACATCCACATTGCATCGTTCACGCACTTCTTCGTTTGTCAATTTATCTCTCCATGTCACTCCACACGAGCTTCTCAGGTAACTCATTTCCACACCTCTCACTCTCGATCTGTGCCTCTCTGTCATCGTCCACGCTTCACTCCCATATGTCAGTGTTCGGATTACAACACTATCATGCAGAGTCTTCTTCACTTCCATACTCATCACCCTATTCCTTGTCACTGATTTCAGCGTTCCTACAACCCTCTTGCCCTGTTGTACCCTCTCCTGCATCTCATCCTCCAAACCTTCATCCTTATTCATCACAGTGCCCAGATACTTAAATGAGCTGACATTCGCCATAACTAATATAAAAACATTGCACTTCTTTACGACAGCTGTCATTTTTTCCATTACACAGTTTCGAGCACTAAGGTATACAGCTTTAGTTGAAGCTTTGAACAGTCCAATTCAACAACGAAATACTGTAATTCCAATGGAGATCTTATTGTGCATTTATTTACGGTCTCTAGGTATTCCAAGCACATCTAAATAGTTATTAGTGCTCGTTACTGTACTTCATTTATTTCGTGAAATAATGGTGGTAACTAAGGTCTGTCTTGTGTTGTCTCTCCCTTTGATTACACCCAACATCATAGAACATCGAAGTCCTTTATCTTTGTGGGATTATTCAATCTCTTGGCAATTTGCACCAAATCACCAACTGCACCGAGTACTGCGGTCTGTGCAGAGTTGCCAACTGGAATTTTCTTAAGGCGCTGATTGTTATTTATTTATTACTCTTTTTTATGCCACGACTCTGAAATAATTAAAACCACCAAGAAATGCGCGACATAAACACAGAAAAGCAGCTGTCAAATGGGACTAAAGCCAAATTGTAAGAGATATATTGTTCTATAAAGTGCCGAATCTAGTTCAAAAATTGATCAATTGGCAAAAAAATGGGCTCTATACCGTAATGATTATGATCTCACCTTCCTTGGTAGTTCCATGCTTGTGTGTTGCTGGAGGTGATTGCAATTCTAGTATCTGGAAGACCTAACAGCAGTAGATGCCCAACACATTTTGTCCACTCTTGTAATGCACCAACCGAGTAGTCGGGGGAAATAACTGATCTCACCTACGGATAAATATGTAGAGTGACTAGAATCACACTCTTGCGTGTAAGAGCCACATAATTTTTTGTTTATCATATTAGCATCTTTGCCTTTCGCCATCTTTTATCTATTGTTGTCATGCACATTACCTAGGCTATGCAAGAGGCCAGTAAATCCCATGCTGTCAGAAATACAAGTCTATCAATATGCTAGTTGCTACTTTATTTAAAAAAAACTAATAATCTACTATTTTCCTCTGGTCGGGCCCTGGTAGCTGGACTGCTGACAGTCAATACCGGAATTCTGTATGTACAGATGCAGACACATAAAACAGATACACCTCAAACGGGCCCATTAACTGCAAGTAATGACATAAGTCGACACCACCAACAATTGTAGGGACTGCAGGTGACAATTTAAGTTGACAATGCAGTTTTTAAATTTGCACGGTCCCTAACAAACTAGTTTTGGGCTGGCAACACTGCATCTGAGAGCCAAGGGACTACCCCTAGTCTACCCAGCAACTACCATTCAGTCTGACAAGAGCAGTGAGGGTGTGAGGACATTATCATCACTCCTATTTTCCTCTAATTACCATATATGCACAGTCAGCGGCAAAAGTCCTGTCGCCTCGCCTACCTCACTCAGACCCGTGAGATTCATAGACTCGAGAATGCTAAGGGTGGAAAGCGGATATTTTTGCAAACAGATGTCGCACTGTGAGTGTGAAAGCAGGGTGGGGGGGGGGGGCATTGGAGAGTGGAGGATGGTTGGGAATGAAGGTGGGGAAAGGAGTGGACAAGTTGTTTGAGTCTGGATTCCATAAATTTCCATCAGTCTTACCATTATAATATTATAATGATCCGCCTTCATAATATCTTGGTAATCTGTTACAATATAAATTATTTCACCAAAATATAAATTAATTTCAGACTGGAGTAACTATCCGGCGAAATGAAAGAAATAATATATATATATATACCACTATAATATATAATGTAAATAAACATACAAGATCTTACTATGCAGTCCTTAGTAAGATGACCAGCCACCATTAGCATATGCATTCAGGCATACACCTGAGTCGAAGCCCGAGATCTGAAGATCTGGACAATAGCCCACCAAAACCATCATGAGGCCACATACATTTCCAACAAATGGTGGATTTGGGTAGCGGCAACCTACAGGCTTTTGTCTCGAACCCGTCTGCTCCAGATCTCGGGCTTCGATCCAGGTGGGCCAGAGATTATGAATTGCTAGTGTACAATCGGCGGCAAAAGTCCGGTTGCCACATCTGCAAAGTTATAACGTACAGTATTGAATTATAAGCTTCATTGGCTCGAAAACTGAAAAGTCAGAAGAGTTTATCAATTTGCTCATGGTATTGAAATTCTGTATGGTTGAATGTTTTATTTTTTTTATTAACCTTTATAATTATTGTACTTCATGAAACGCTAAGGTTGGCGACACGACTTTTGCCGTCGACTGTACATGTTATAAAATTGCCTAAGTGTTTATAGACACGCACACACAAATACTCGCATTCCAATGCACCCATCATTGATTATTTACACCCTCTCAGTGTCATCCCAACACCAACATTCACTGATATGGACATAAGTATGGTTTGCCATATGCATATACACTTAAAGTAAATATATATGAGCTCTACAAACAATACTATAAGATATGCAAACGTATATAATGCACATGCGTGAAGGGAGGTGGCCGAGAGGTTAGTGCTCTGGACTCGTAACCTATTGTTCGGGAGATCGATTCCTCTTAGGTGAGGGCCTGAGAATATTTACTCTTCCGATTTGAGTCTCAGGCACTAACTATAAGGCCACCGAACGTCGTAAATAATCCTCGCTGTTTCCATACCAGCTGCACTATTTGGGGATTACCCACACTTCCCTCCCTCTGTGGCTGGGTACTAGTTCGAAAGTCGTGGAAGTTTTGGATATGGAACATTACACTAAATTATTGGGGGAAAGCTCTGCAAATACTAATACAAAAAGTTAAAAAGAAAACCTACTTCAGCCAATGAATCCTGCTACCAAAAAACCTATGAGTTATTTTTTCACCGGTTGGAAGTTCACTACAGGAAATTATATTTTATTATAAAAGAGATACCTTTATATGTAATTATTGCTGAGCATGTATGTGTATTGTACAGTACATTCAAATAAGATATAGGAATACATGAATTATCGTCAATACAGAAATAAAGCGAACTACGCTAAACTTGTATCTTCTCAAACCGCGGCAAAGTACCGGGCATCACTTGGTCAAAACTACCTTGAAATAACATTGAAATCACTTTACCAGAAAACTAATATCAATATCAAAGTCGCTGAACAACATAAATTAATATATATATATATATATATATATATATATATATATATATATATATATATATATATATATATATATATATATATATATATATATATATATATATATATATATATATATATATATATATATATATATATATATATATATATATATATATATATATATATATACAGGGTGTCCGGAATTTTTTACCCGAACATTTGGCATATGCCTGCTTTATTAATTCTGAAAAGAAAATACTCTATTGATGTGATCTTTTTTTTTCTTAGTTTAGCGGTAATTGAGACATTTAATTAAGGGGGGGTGGAAGTAGGGGACAGGCTTTGGGGGGGTGCGGGAATATGGGGACAGGCTTAGGGTAGGTAGAAAGCCTGTCCCCCTATTCCTGCACCCCCCTAACCCCCCAAGCCTGTCCCCCTACTCCTGCAACCCCCAAAATTCCCCCAATCAAATGTCACACATTTAAGGGGGTGTGGGAATAGGGGGACAGGCTTGGGGGGGCATCGTTTTGGGGGGTTGCAGGCTAAACTAAGAAAAAAAAAGATCACATCAATAGAGTATTTTCTTTTCAGAATTAATAAAGCAGGCATATGCCAAATTTTCGGGTAAAAAATTCCGGACACCCTGTATATATATATATATATATATATATATATATATATATATATATATATATATATATATATATATATATATATATATATATATATATATATATATATATATATATATATATATATATATATATATATTGTTTATTGCACACACATGTAGCAAGGGCTGTAAGTACGTGATCGTGTATGAATTATGTTCCAACCTTCCGTGAATTAGGCAAGCGAAGTATGTCTTGCAAAACTTCTGGTAAGTTGAAGATTGAGTCGTAAGCCACTAGCAAGTCGCACTCTGGCATCTCCTGCGAAACAAGCCTTTCTAATAACTTGCTGAGAGACACTAAGTCTTTCAACGAAAAGGTGCAAGCTGTTTCTTCCTGCAAAGAACAGTTTATGCTGTTAGTTATTTTCATTCTTCGTATTTCTTTTAAAGATATACTTTATAATTATAACATCTTTGAATATAAAGTTCCTTGTTGAAAGTGTTTACCAGTATTCTACCATTGGGAAGTGGATATTATATTTTCTCTTCATATGAATGTTTGTAGTCTGTATATTATGCTATGAACGACGGTAGTTATGTTGTGAAATGTAAAAGACAAAATTTATTATTGTACAGCTTCATTACAGTATGAACCTGGGTCAGCGGTGTTGGGTAGGCCTAGCTAAGGTCGGGCAGTTGGTAGGCTTCCCTTGACAGGAGTGGCGGGTGGTAAAAAGACAAATGAATGGGTTGTCAGTTCGTAATATTTTTATCAACCACTTCTGCGATATGTGTATGTATTTTAAAAATACTAATGAAAAATACTTCATTTATACGAAACTGTATCTACAAGAGGTATACATAGTTAAGAGTAGTTCCGTAGTTTCCGATGAAATTATTACATTCGTTACGTTAAATTTTTAAAATGAAGCTACAGCGTCACATTATTTATGTAACAAAATACGTTAACACAGAATAATCTCTCTCTCCTTTCATGTGTTGCCAGATAACAAACCATATTCTTACGAGTATACAGAATAAATATCATGTATAGATCGTTATAATTTGTAGTAGTAACTTATTTCCATATGTTAGCCTTCACTATATTTATGATGCTGCTCATTGCTACTGATGTGCTGTTGCATCATGCCTTGACTTATACGAATATTTTTCAGCCATTCTCTCTCCCCTCTCTCTTTCTCTCTTGTTCGGTGACTCGATCTGTTATTGGTTTAAATGAGTTCGAGCAAACCTGGCCGAAGCTTTACATATATTAAACGATCAAATACGTTTGCATATAGCGCATAAGTTATAAATGTCAGAAAAATCGATAAAACTTGTGATAGCACTTTTCTCACATGGTATATTCTATTATTACTTGGCGAAATCTCGCCAAGTATGTTGCTCAGTGGTCTTGTGTGTTTGTGGCATAATGTCTGTAGAGTTCGTGGTCTACAGGTCGCAATTCTTGTCTGATTTTGCTGAAATTTTTACCACAGGTAGAGATCAACATTTCTACGTCACATATTGTTTTTCAAGGTCAAGAGTAATAAATCAAGGTCAAAATTATAAAAAAAAAATGAAAATTGATAAAATCTGTGCAGGGTTCGAATTGGTGAGTGAGGAAAGGGGAGCTAAGCGCTCATGGATAACCACCCGGCCATCGTGACGGCATTGTCATTTCTGCTTCTGGTACTTGAGTGATGGCTGTATTCCTAAAACTCGCGATTTGAGCATTAGGTCGATGATCAAGGGGTTTGAATTTTGCCATACTTTCGTCAAGTCCTCGCTCTTCGAGCGAATGTTCATGTTAATGTTGATACCTAACAATCAATCAGTTAGTATACCGAAATGAGATGTTAATCAGTAAATCATATTTATCTAGAACTTATAACCAGATACTTGTGAATGGGTGAATAAATGATGTGCTAAAATGTATGGACTATACGAAGTTTAGTTAGTAATCTATGTGTCTCAAGGAATTCTGGAAATATTTTAAGTGTTGAATGACTTGTGTGTGTTTCTTTTATGTGGTATATTTTGTTATGATATAAAGATGATGTTGGATACCGATTTTAACCTATCGACTTTAATACTCTGTAATTGCATTTGATTAAATCGGAACTCTTACCAAAAAATATTTAATATAGATACGGTATGTATTCATCGTAAATTTTCTAGCTGAAAACTCTTTCATCTTAATATCGCCTCTCTCCTGTCAAGGTTACCAACTGTCCAACTTCAGCTACCCAACACCAGTGTCCCAGGTTCATAATTATAAGTGCAGGTGTACTGTACGTACATCCCAACCTTCTAAATTTTAGTGATGAATTAGCTATAACCGTTAGACGTATACTGACCTTGATGTTTATCAAAGAGGTGCACGAGGTGTTAGTGGTCTTCAAATTCATATAACTGTTGAATGATCCCACAAGATGAAAAGGTAAACTGCCACAGAGACTCACCCCAACCGCTAGCATCACCATGAACGACTCCCTCGTCATCCCCAGCATCACTGGAAAATTCGAGAGGGTAAGTATTGTAAATATGAAACTTGTTATGGTTATAATAATCGTAAGGCAAAAACCAAAATTTTGAATTTACTATGTTTGAGGGCAGTCAAAGATAACAGTGTTCCCAGTGTTACAATACATACAATTATGATTTAAGCAAGCACTTTTAATTTTGTATTTTATCTATACTAGTGGCACTGGTGTGAGTTATGATGATAGTTTTGCTTGGCAATGTTACCCCAGAATGGGTTACTGAAACTAATAATACTAAGGAGTATCACAATGATGTTAATCGTTGAAGTGACGAACGCCACGCTATGTGAATTATTATTCACATTAAATAGTAAAAAATACATGTAACCTCTTCACACTAATGGAGGAAACAAATCCGTTACACTTTACAATCATACTATGATTGACATGCTTCAGGAAGGAATGACCAGAGATCGAACCCAGTCACGTCAGGACCGAAATTCCTTAGGTTATAATTCACCTATGATTACCAAATGGTTTTGTGGGTAGTAGGAACACAGTGGACAGAACCCAGTCAATTAACTAAACTTGTATTACAAAAGTATTTTTTCCACGTCATATATTGATTAAATGATGTATTTAATGTCACTTGACAACAATGGATTAAAGCGGTTGAATGCATTGATTATAAAAATAATAGAGACTAAATATACAACCATGTTTCACAAACTGAATGAGTAAGTGCCGTAACACAACAATCATGCTACTAAACAAAATATATTCTAGATATTTCCTTGGGCCAACAAGTGCAGTGCTGTAATGTCAATTTTTAAAAGAGGTTTAAGTGACAGATACTTAACAAATAAACACATCTTGGTTGCACTAATAAAGCAAACATAATACGAAATAAGCTAGCAGTCAGTAATTGAATTTCCTCAAAATAGGGAAATAGGATAATTGGAGGCTTGATGCTTTATAACTGTCTTGCTTGATTATGTAACATTATGGTAAAATGTGACAAAATTCTCTTGACTATTTAACAAACATCGTAGTAAGTTGCCATGGATATCTTGTGATTGGGGAAAGTGATGGCTCTTTTTCATCAAATGCAGTTCATCAAATTCCGTCTCACCCCACTTAAAATTCAAAGAAAATTGGTGGATTTAGAGCATTTTGCTAAATCTCCTGGAGGGATTGGAGAAATAGATGGAGCCCACATAAGAATCTCTGTACCCAAAGAATATGAGGCAGAACACATCAACGTTTCAGTCATCTTTCATGCAAGGTGGCAGGAATCAGTGCACGATAAAAAATTCTAAATGAAAGTACACTGAGCAGAGATTTGTTTGGGAGAGATGTGGTTCCAGAAGGATGTCTGTTGCTAGGAAAGTGGCTACTAACTCCTTACCTAGCGCACAGTCCAACTATAACAGATAAGCATTGTATAGTACCAGTCTATAACATATAATAATAACTGTACATAATTATGTCAACTTGGAATGTACAGTACCATATTGACAATGTATACTTTAATTTCATATCTAGAAAGTAAATAATAAACTCATGACGCCATACACAAAACAAGATATTTTTGAAATGCAGATCCTCTTGGTATTAATAAAAATATTGGCTTATTAATATGTTGTTCTACTCTTAATCACAACACCTAACTAATCAAACCTTCCCTTGTTAACCTTTCAAAACCAATTGCTTAATTTGGGCTTTATATAGGACTGCCAAATTTAGGGGTTAGGTTATGTATTTTCCCCAATGTTATGACAATCACTTTTATAATGGAACTGTTAAACAAGTCCGGTATTTACTTTTTTTTTTCGATATATCATTATATGAATGTTATCGACAGCTTTATTGCGCATATGATATAGTATGAGTAAAAAATTTTTTGTAAGTTTATTCCTAACATAAAGGTCCGCTAATGAGTGGCAGTCAATGGGACAGAGTGTAGCACACATTGTGTGTGTGAAACACAACTATAGCACGTATCACAAGCATGATGAGTGGCCCACAGACCTCTCCACCCACATGAGACCAGAGTCAGCTTCGGCTATTGCAGCGTAAGTAGGAAGACCTCAGACAGCCGACTCAAACCTCCCACCCGCTGCTCACAGGGGTGGTAACCTCTGATATCAGTGGCATTTTTATTGTGTCCCGAACGCTGGGCCGCAGACTTGCAGCCACAGACTCTACCACTGTGCTAGCCAGAAGCCAGAAGCAATTTCATTGGTACACTTCTTGGCATGAGGATTGGGTTAATTATTTCATATTCTGCATTACATACTATAATAAATTTCTAGTTTAGGATATGAGACCTAAGACGTATTTTGCTTGCTGCAATTTAAAAGACTGAGCCTTTTACAGCAGGCTACGTACAGTTGCGCAAATAGAATATGTAAGAAAAATATGGCTGTAGCCTATATGGCAACATCTTAAACATTTCTCAAAGTCCAGCCAATCACGTTCCATTTTATATTGGATCTGTGTATACTGATGTATTCCTAAAGGTACAGTACAAGGGCTTATTATAAAAAAACGGCCACATGTTGCCACATACAACCATATTATTCTTGCACTTTCTACTTGCACAACTGTACGTTTATACCAGTATGCTGAAGTTCGTATGTATCTTTTAATGTAGTTTTGTTAATCAACGTGATCTAACAGTAAAATTTCATTTTTAGCTCCGGCCTCAGCCGAGAGCTCAAGGTCTTATCGTAATTATTGTTCTTGTTGTTCTTCTTGGGGCGATAGCTTCTAAAATGCTTCAACTGACTCACTCACTCACACACTCATTCTTCTTGGGGCGACCATTTCTTAAAAGGGGTTCAACTCACTCACTCACTCATTTCACTTGAATCATTAAGAGCCGGAGCTTTTGAAGGGTTTTCCTTCATGTTCTTGTTCAACTATTAAAAATATAGCACTAATAATATTATAGATATATTGGGGTGGAAAAGGTTTTGAAACATTAACAGGAATGAAAGGAAAATATATATATATATATATATATATATATATATATATATATATATATATATATATATATATATATATATATATATATATATATATATATATATATATATATATATATATATATTTACAGTACTGTAGAGTATCGGCAAATAAAGACGCTACCTCCCACCAACATCGACGCTAACTACGACATCGTGACATAAAATTATGGGAGAATTCATAAAAAAAATATATATATGTATTGTTCTGGTACCCACCAATTCCCGACGTCACAAACCTAAGAAAAACTGCCACTTTTCACCAGATAAAATAATTGTTAACAACAAAGTTGGGGAAGTTCTCGGTCGGTGATCTTTTTCCCGCATGATTTCGGCCTCATAAAAATGTATAATTAGAGGTGAAAAACTTTTCTGATTGCTCTCATAATATTGAACATAGGGCTTTGTTCTTTCATAAACATAAGTGTTTTTTTGTTATAAGCCAAAGGTGCAGGTATGAACTAATATAAATGTTATTAGTTCTGCCAACCCCTGTACTATTTTATGCTTGTAATTGCTGTTTTCCTGTATGTTGCACACCAATTCTTATCTATGATATTAATATAATTACTGAATAATAACATCTTAAAGTGCAGACGTACAATGTATCAGTAATTATTGGGGGGAAGATTTTAGAAAATACATCTAACTCGGCCAACATTCAGTTCCCCAACTTCCATATTAAAACCGCTGGCGATCACACGTAACCCTTTAGTTAGTGACCCCGGGAATTAGTACTTTGTCATTTCTCCTTCCATATTAATAACCTCTTGCAGACATCTAGGCATAGACCTAGCTAATTTTTCAAAATAGGATCTCCCCAGTAAAGCAAAAAGGATATGTGTTATGGTTTAGGTTTGCCTGACGTTTCGCCTGTTTATTTCTTTAATTGGCACTTTTCCTTCACTTAGTACCAAAATATGGACCCTTTCCTCCTTGCTAGTTGTTGTAGCACCCATGGCAATGGACTAGGTTAAATCTAAGGGCCACCAGAATCACGGGGTAAAGATTCAGTTTGTAAACAATATGGGCCCCCAAAAAGTCAGTGCACTGATTCCACCCAGGCAGACATAACTAGTAAATTTTGAAATCTGGTGCCTAGATTGTTTTCAAACTGAATCTTTACCCCGTGATTCTGGTGGCCCTTAGATTTAACCTAGTCCATTGCCATGGGTGCTACAACAACTAGCAAGGAGGAAAGGGTCCATATTTTGACACTAAGTGAAGGAAAAGTGCCAATTAAAGAAATATACAGGCGAAACGTCAGGCATACCACAACCATAACGCGTATCATTTTTGCTTTACGGGAGAGATCCTATTTTGAAAGATTAGCTAGGTCTATGCCTAGGCGTCTGCAAGAGATTATTAATATGGAAGGAGAAATGACAAAGTACTAATTGGTGGGTACCAGAACAATACATATATATTTTTTTTTAATGAAATCTCCCATAATTTTATGTCACGATGTCGTAGGTAGCGTCGATGTCGGTGGGAGGTAGTGTCTTTTTTTGCCGATCCTGTACTGTTGTACTGTATATATATATATATATATATATATATATATATATATATATATATATATATATTATATATATTATATATTATATATATTATATATTATATATATATATATATATATATATATATATATATATATATATATATATATATATATATATATATATATATATATATATATATATATATATATATATATATACTAACTGGCTCCGCCGCCCTTCGGGCGGCTAAGAGCCGCTAGCTCCTGCGGAGGGCTGGCGGCCTGCAGCCGCCCTTCCACCGCCCGAGGGGCGGTGGAATTTTCATACACGATCACAGAGTTCTAAATAAACAAAGAATATAATAATACAACACTGATATGTAAGAAATACAAACTCCACTACCACCACTACTACATCAACCACTACCACCTCCACTACAACTACTACATCAACCACTACCACTACTACTACCACTACTACCATCACCACTACTACCACCACTACCACTACCACCACAACTACATCAACCACTACCACCTCCACTACTACCACCACCACCTATTCCCGCACCCCCCAAACCCCCCACCCCAAGCCTTACCTTACCTAGTGTGTGTGTGTGTGTACGGTAGGGGTATGTGTATGTGTGATTGTGTGTGAGTGTATGTGTGTGTGTGTGTGTGTGTACGGTGTGTGTGTGTGTGTGTGTACGGTGTGTGTGTGTGTATGTACTGTATGTGTGTGTGTACCCTAGTGTGTGTTGTTTACGATAGGGGGAATGGGGGGGTGCGCGAGTAGGGGGACAGGCTTTGGGGGGGGGGGTTAGAGGGGTGCGGGTATATGGGGCATGCTTGGGGTGTGTGGCGGTAGGGGACAGGCTTTTTACCCCTCCCAGCCTGTCCCCTATTCCAGCACCCCCCAAACCCCCCCACCCCAAGTCTGTCCCCTATTCTCGCATGTATAGTCTCTCACACACAGTCTCTCTCTCTCTCTATCTCTCCAATGTAACACAGGAATAGGACAGGTTCACCACTACATCAACCACTACCACCTCCACTACTTCCACCACCACCTATTCCCGCACCCCCCAACCCTCCCACCCCAAGCCTTACCTTACCTAGTGTATGTGTGTGTGTGTGTACGGTAGGGATGTGTGTGTTTGTATGTCTGTGTATGTGTATGTGTGTGTATGGGGCATGCTTGGGGTGTGTGACGGTAGGGGACAGGCTTTTTACCCCCCCTCCAGCCTGTCCCCTATTCCAGAACCCCGCAAATCCCCCCACCCCAAGCCTGTCCCTTATTCCCGCATATATAGTCTATCTCTCTCACATACAGTCTCTCTCTCTCTCTCTCTCACAATCTATCTATCTACCTATCTCTCACACAGTCTCTCTCTCTCTATCTCTCTCACAGTCTATCTATCTATCTATCTCTACCTCTCACACACACTATATCTATTTTTCACTCTTTCTCTCCCCCCCCCCCCACACACACTATCTCTCTCTCACACACAAATATAACCAAACCCAGTGTTACCTCTCTCTCTCTCTCTCACACACACACTCTCTCTCTCTGAAATTAAAAATAGAGATAGAGAGAGAGAGAGCCTGTGAGAGAGAGAGAGAGAGAGAGAGAGAGAGAGAGAGAGAGAGAGAGAGAGAGAGAGAGAGAGAGAGAGAGAGAGAGAGAGAGAGAGAGAGAGAGTTTGTGCGTGTCACTAATCCAGGGGTTCGAACCCCCCCCCCCAACATTTGTTTTTTTTGAAAAACATGAAAAACATTTTTTTTATAGGTCCAAAACACTCCCCAAGTATTAGCGATCAAACCCATGTAAAAAAATTCACTCTAGGCCGAAGGATCAGGGCGTGCATAGAGGACACACAGAGACACACACATACAGAATTTCGGCTTTATGTATATAGATATGTGTGTGTGGGTGTGTTTTGTTTGGTAAATTTAGAGGCATTGTCTGAAAAGGCGTTCTTAAGATAATTTTTACTTTTAAAGATACTGGCAGGCAAATATTTGTATATTTTCGAATGGAAAGCCTTAAAAAGATAGGCAGACCCAAGGACAACAACGGATTAGACTGCAGTCTTGGTGAACAGTGAGGGTAAGCCAATGGATACTATGCTTAGCTTTATCTGCTGCAAAATTTATCGTCCCATTGAAGTGTCATTTTATTAACATGTTTTATTGCAGGAGCAGGAAAAATGAAAAGAGTAGGAAAATATCAGTAAAATATTAACTATGCGTTCCACTGCCTGACCCTCCATGTATAAACAACTATTGGTTTGCATGTTATCTTACCCACGTTCTTGGATTCTATCTGGAGTTTTCGATTTAGAAGAAGCAGGATTTTCGGATATATATTTCTTCTTTTATTTTATGGTTGGGGTGATGATGAATGTTGCAAATGTCATAAGGACAAGTAATGACTCAAAAGCTTTAAGACCTATACCTAAAATATATGCAAATGAAGTAGGCGTTGGTATTCGAGTAGTTAGAGAAAATTACAACTATAGTCCTTTTTACTTATACTTGTCCTGCCGCTCCATCTGAGCCTAGCCCCAGGTATGAATGGAGCTCTCTGATTGGCTGCCAGGACGCTCATGGTACCGCGCCATTTCTTGTAAACAACCACGCACTTACTATGCATTTGAAAGACGACATACCTCTAATAATTTACGTGTAGCTAGATTATTATATAGGTTATGCATTTTTATCTTACACCATTATACTTTACATTAAATTTGGAACCTAAAAACACTCTCCAAAACATAATACAGACCAAAGAAAAAATATTATAGCGAGTTTAATCAGAAACGGCTTGGATATGTTTATACCACTTTTTACATTGAAGTATTTTTTGCTTCATAGTTAGCATTTATATATAGAAATAATATTCATTCTCGTACAAAATTTTCTTATGAATATGACAATACCATCAGATTTTAGATAAATATAAATATAAGAGAGATACGAAACATTTAATGAGACACTGTCATTCCCGACTTCAACAAAGATTACGTAAAATTAAGCTACTTTTTTTATTTAACATTATATGTTTCCTACAAACAGATTATTTCATATGTTAATAAATAGAGTGTGGTTTGCCATACAAGTTATCTGAAGGAAAGTATTATAATAATGTAATTAGAGAAAAAGAAGAAAGACGGTAAACAGAGCGATACTCCCACATCATACCACAACCAGTAAAGGACTGAGGGGAGGGAGCCTCAGGGAGGTCAGGCGGTTGTTCTTGTACATTCTCTGCCATAGGCAATGATAGGCAATGACCAGTTGCCAATTGTCCAATTTTTCACAGCTTGTATTCTTCCCTAAGGGTTTCAATGATTTTAGACGAGTAGCACTGACGTCAAATATAATGAAATGCTTCGAGTCTATCCTAAGGAAGTATTTATGTAAATATGTTGTAAGTTTAACTGATCCACTTCAATTTGCCTACTGTGAAAACAGAAGCGTACAAGATAGTGATGGGTCGTTCGTGAACGATCCGCTTAAGAGCCAAATGGCTCTTTTGGCTCTCTGTGAATTTTGAAAATTTGAAATAAATGTACGTGTATCAGGCTATTTTTCCTACACAGTGAAGACTCATATTTTATTCCATTGTTTTTTATGTATTCTAATGGGTAGAACATTCATTGCTAAAAATAAAAACACTTCAGTTTCCCTTTGGGATGAGAAGCTACTGTCCATTTTCTTTTCTATTTTACTTCATAAATAAAAACTTAGTTTCTTGTTTGAGTTTCAGTTTTTGAACAGGAATATAATGAGCTATGTACATTAGGTAATTAGCCTTTACTCATGAAATGTGATATAGCCTATTAGTATACACTGTAATAATCGTCATATTTTATAATCACTGCATTTCTATGTAGAGAGCCGTTTGGGAGCCGAAAGAGCCATTTAAGAGCCGGCTCTCTAAACTGAAAAGAGACATAAGAGCCGGCTCACTCATGGGAGCTGTAAATCCCATCACTAGTACAAGACGCTAGTTTAACATTAATGGATTAAATTTGCAAACTTATAGACAAATCTGCTACTCAGAGCAGAATTTTATTTGTTTATTTTTGCTCGGCTTTGAATACGATACAACCACATATCCTTCTTAACAAACTACTCAATATGGGAGTAAATAGGGATCTTTTATCATGGATCTACAGTTATCTATGTCATAGGTCACAATACATAAAAGTAAATAATGTTACCTCAAACGTAATTTTTACTAATATAGGAGCGCCTCAGGGAACTATAATCATAGGAAATATTGTTAATGACAATAGTGATAATTATGTTTCCCAAGTTAATACCTTTGTGCAGTAGTGTAAACGAATCTCCTAAATCTTAATGTAAAGAAGACAAAAGAGATGATAATTGACTTAAGAACGAAGACTAAGCATCTACCTGATGTATTATTTATAGATGGTGAACCGGTAGAAAGAGTCAAGGAATATAAATACTTAGGTTTTATGTGGCATGGAAAATACTGACTCAGGGTACAAGAAATGTAGTCTAAGGCTTCAACCTCACAAGATTATTAATTAATATTCATGTTGATAGAAAAATACTTAATCTCTTCTATTAGGCCACAATTGAATCACTTCTTTCTTTTTCAATAACAACTTGGTATGGTAAATTACCTATGAAAGAAAAAAATAAACTCGAAAAAATAGTAAGAAATGCTGGTAAATTAGGTATTTATTCAAAATCACTAGATGAATTGTATCAGGAGGGTGTTATGAAACAGTTAGAAAAGATTATGGGAGATACGAAACACCCACTTCACTATTGTTATGTATTTTTGCCGTCTGTTAGAAGGCTAGCTCTCACTGTGCAAAGGACAAATAGATATAAAAATTCATTTGTTCCACAAAGTATCATCATATACAACCAATATAATAAACAACTCCAATAGACAATGAAAACAGTCTCTGTATGCCTGTGTGATGTATATCGTACGAATGCTATTAACTTTTAATGTACTATAACTGATGTTGGGCTCCTTTGTAAAAATGAATTTAATTTTGTATATTTTGTATATACAATACTTGACAATAAAGTTATCTTATCTTATCTTATCTTATCTTATGATGGATTGTGAAAACCTCAATCAGTTGAACTCGCCAGCGTTTAGTCTCTGACGAAGAGGGTCGCAGTGTCTGTAGTTCTCTCTGGTAACTTATGTGACTCATAGATTGCATATATTTGATAGCCAGTTCCTGAAGGCTGTCAAGCTTTGCAATTTTTTCTTCAAATTTAAAATATTTCAACTCCAGATCATATTCCATATGCTTTTGTACCAAAGATTTGTACAGTGGGAGGACTACGGGTATCGCCTTGTTTCTTAATATAAACCGTCTTTGTACCTAATCTATGGCCCTTGTTTGATGTTCATCAAGGGTAAGGAATTCTACGTAAAAAAAAAAAAAAATACAATACTGACGAGGAGCAACGTTTAGAAAAAAAAATATCATAGCTATATGATATCCTTTTCACACACGAATAAATGTATTATTACCTATTAAAAGTGTAGGCTGCCGTACAATAACACCTGCTCTTCGTCTTGGTTAAACTGAAAGGCAAGTAGCACTTCTTCTCAGAGAGCTTTCTTATATCTCCGTAAAGCCAATATAGCGATTCTAAATGTCAGCCAGAAAAGTTAGTCTCTCAGAAGCCGGCACCTTCAAACACTCTACAACTTTGGTAGTACAGTATCTCAAGTTCCTCACTTTTCATATATGTTGTTACATGCGATATTACCTTTGATCTTCATAAGGTAATTGATAAAGAAAATCTGGTAAGATATTATTTATTTTTTCTTATTATCCTTAATTAAATGTTATAAAGAGCAAATTCATAATATCTTCTGAATGACAGCGATCAAAACGAAAACTCTTAGAATTTCACGAAGAGAAAGATATCAGTTGAGAAAGAAACAATACGAACTAAAAGTTTAGGTTATAAACACAAGTCAAACCTACGAACATAATAAAGTTTAGGTTCGATTAACGTATCATTTTGCTGCAATTGGCGAGCCAAACTTTTTTTACACTGGTACAAACAATGTTTTCTTGTTTGAAGTATTTTCAATCACCCCCGAATTTAATTCTCCTACACTCTAAGCCACTTTCAACTCTGCCTGTGTACATTATCTTAGTTTTAGTAAGTCTCTGGCACGCACACGTAAAGGCTTATGTGAGATGAGAAAAAAAAACATAAGATGGAAAAAGTATTATATCTGACAACATTTTTAGTATTTTTGTTTTCATTGACAAATACACTGCTTTTTACAGCCTTTTCCGAAATACGTGTGCAAGCTACATAGTATGCTATGTAGTAAGTATCTATGAAGTACTTTGGTTAGTGGTACGCAATCTTAATTAACACAACCATAGACACTCCATTAGGTTTATCCGTATATGGATATTTTACCCATTTATCTGCCGTCAACACAATCTGAACAACAATTAACCCTGAAAGTTCCACTACTTTTAGTGAAGCCTTCTTTACCAGTTTGATTTTGGTAGGTTACGTCATTATGAAAAGTTAATTGAAATATATGAACAATGTTTCACCGTTAATAACATTCTTTTTCATATTGGAGGTGATGAGGACTAACAGCAAGACATCCGTATACGGATTTCACTTGTGAAAATTAATGAAAAGGTATGAGGTTTGAAATCATGTAATGTTTTATTCGAGATGAAAAGACATATTGCCTTTGAAGGAACATAAATCATAGTATAGGGGAAAGCTGGAAGAAGACAACAGATTTCTGCTTTGACTATATTATTTATAAATTATGTATGATTAAGAATATCGATTGACTCTGGCAATACATATTGGGCTGAAAATAGTTAAGACCGAGTAGCTATAAAAAAGTATTTGTTGTTTTCCTGAGAATGGAATCATGCATAGTAATTTTTCGGCAAGGAGAGAGAAGCTGGAGGACAGTTGTTCCCAACTTTTATTGTGTCATGAGTCGATGCTCAAGGCATAATACATAGAGATTAGGGCCTAATTAAGCCAGGCGGAGTAAATATTTAACTGGTATATTTAGCTAGCTAGTACTGTATTTACGTTACGGCAGTACAAATTTGAAATGCACTTAGAGTTGCTTTTGGTGAGGTGTCATGTTGATGTTCCGAGTAGGCTACAGTTTGTTTACAAGCGACCGACAGCTGTCCTTGAAAATTTCATGTTTTCCACGGGACACCCACTGTGACTAGAAAAGTCTCGTCATACTGCAAAAAAATACCTACCCGGGCAATCTTAGTGAAAACGAGCACTTATGTCGAGACATAAGCCAAAGACTTAATTTTTGATGGTGCGCAGTCAGTTTATGATCGACATAAAACTTATGACACCCACTTAGCGATAGTAAGTACCGGTCCAGCTGCAGGAATACAACTCTGTTGTAATTTAGATGCCTTTGATTTCCTTTTTGGTGAGTGAGTGGCAGCTTGGAACTCTACTGCATTAACACCTTTAATTAAAGACTGAGAATTATCACATGTTTAGTGATCAAAATACCCCTGGATACAAATGGCTTTTTAATTGGAATAATGACCTAAATCCACTATATACAGTCACAAATCATATTAAGTCCGAGAAAAAACTATATGCAAAGTATTTTCCAAATACATATCGAACCTCATTTACACACATAAGACTTATGTCTCACAACCTCTGAGTGGAAACAGTGAGATGGAGCTGAACTCCAGCCTATCTTAGAAATTGTCCTTGTAATAGTACAGCTCCGGACAAAACTCTCTCGACTTGGTTGGCAGCATTTGGCAACTCTGAATCTTGAGAGAAGCACAAACTACTGTACACTGGCTCTAAGTATACTATCATACATACATACACAGGTTCTCCCACTGATAGCACACATACACACACACTGAATATTAAGATTTAGTGAAGAGTATCCCCTAACTCCAACCCCCATCACCCTATCAGATGCCAAATGCTGCCATACGAGTCGAGAGAGTTTTGTCCGGAGCTGTACGTAGTACAAACGGAAGGGAATGTTTAGATATCGTATATTTTAATGGACCATAGTAGGAATAGATACAGTTACTAAGCTAAACCTTAAATATATTAATTATTTTATGGATGACAACAATCATGAATTAAAATGTGTTAATATGTGTATGATATTATTTGTAATTATGCCTATTATTAGCTAATTAGAAATATATACATGTAATTAATGAATAAAATAGCTGTCTCCTACTTTTCTCTGGGCAACATTTTATTTCATTTTAGAAGATATAAATGAACTTTAATTTTTATTATTTTTATACATAATTTATATAATAATGCAGCTCGAAAAGAGTCGAATCAGAGAGCTAGGTAAGATCTCTGAATTGACACTACTCTCATGTACACATAGATATACTTTTTTAAAGAATAGGTAATGACTGAAACAAGTGATGGAAATTTGCAAGAACTGAAAGTATTATACTGTAGTCTGATTCAAATATGAAGCTAGTCTGGGCGGTAACATTCCTACTCTAGTGTTGCATTGTCTTACTCTGCTCGGGTCAGGGTGTGAGAGTTATTGTACCCCAGGCTGGGATTTGACGTCTAACACATGTGGGGTGATTTACAGTAAGGCGCGGCTTCCACTAGGCCGTCACCGTCATCACCGTCACCGTTAGTGACGTCACGAACGACGGCTGAAATGGAAATCAATGGCCCGGGAGCTCCGGCCCATCACGCTGACGGCCACCAGCAAAAGATGAATAATTTCATTTTTTGACGGAGTGACGGCGGCGGTGTTGACCACCATCGAGGTGTTGGATATCTTGGTTATTATGAAAATATGAATATTAAGCAATTGCACACGGAAAAATATATGAGATCACATTAGTCATATAAATATTTAAATGTATTTACATAAAGTGTGTGCATTCATGGATCGAGACCACTTTTTTATAGATGAATCTGGAAATCTGACAACACCGCATATTCTTGCGCATCTCTGCTGCGCAGCTCATGTAAACAGAACATCGTGTAAGCCTACTTCACACTACACAGGCAGTCCTCCTCATCACTTTACTGGCAAATATATTCCTCACAGCCCTCTTGTAGCACCAAGCCACCTACAACAAATTGTTATCAGGTACGGTACTATTTTTATGCACAATTATCCATAGTGTATTCAGTATTAATTTGTAAAAATTGGACCTATGATGATTATAACAAAAATCTCAATCATAATTTTTATCTCGTTTACTACATTATGGAATAATTTCATCTCACATATGCACATCACTAACCCTCATTCCTCTTGGAAAATCAATAAGTAGATAAAGTTAGCACCAGACTAAGCAACTTTATGTTAAATTAATGGGTGCCACTGTAAATTATGCTTATTTATCTGTGTTCGTGCTGGGTAATGGGCTAGTTTATTATTAACAATGCTGTCTTTTACCAGAATGACAACTGTGGATATGGACGAATCTCTGATCAACATGATGTCCTCCTATCCGTGGATTTATGATACTACCCATGAGAAATACAAGGACATCATTATGAAGAGAAATTCATGGAGTGAGATTGCCAACCGCTTGAAAATGAATGGTAGGAGATTATATACAGTATATATACCTAATTAATTGTGAAGACTGGACAGGACAAAGTTAGGTTAGTGGTGAATAATGGAAGAAAGGGATAAAATTGCAAAAAGGTTTTCTGGCTGGAGGTTCTCAAATAAGCTTCAATAGCAAAAATAAAAGGTGTATTAAAATGTGCTTTGCATAAATTCGAATAGCTGCAATGTGTACTAAAAACATGACCTGATTTGAAGGAATTTTTGTAGTTTCATGCATGATTTCAGACATTAAAATGGATGAACATATGTTTTCATTAAACTGGGAAGTGACGAAATGTATGGTTAGATTCCTCTATATGCAAGTCCAGAAAAGCATGGACATTCAATGCAGTTGGGCTTTGAAAATACTATAACCTTATTGATATTTTAATTTTGTTACAGAGGAACAGTGTAAGAAGCGTTGGGCAAGTATCCGAGACCGGTATGTTCGACTCAAGAGGACCTTGGAAAAGCCCATACCCAGTGGCTCAGGTGCTGATACCATTCCCAAAGTGAAATGGGAATTGTACCATCTAATGGATGCACTACTGCATCATTGTAGAGCTCATCGCAAGTAAGTTTGTAAATTCTTCTTATTTATTGTATTGTGGTGTTCCAAGCAATTTTCTTTGTATTGTCTATTTTTCTTAATTAGTTTCCGTGGTCCTGCTACTGTTCACCCTAATATTTTCCAGCCTACTACATTCCTTCACAAAATGGTTGATTGTCTCTTCTATGTCTTCATTACACAGTGTACATTGTGTGTTCCCTCCCATCATTCTTGCTTTCCAATCTTTCAGAGGAGGCAACAGTTTCGATCTCACATCAACACCTGAAACATCGACCACACCATCACCTGAAACATCAGAGCACTTGGATACACCTTCTTCGTCCAGTGAATTAGAGGCACCAGGCACCATCCAACAATCCAACAATGAAGACTACAAGGAGATGTTAGTATAGCATATTTCTTGTAAGGTAGCTGTAATGGTAACAAAATTTGAATCTGTCAAGTTTATTTTGAATAGCATGGTAGGGGCAAAATCGATACATATAAATGATTAAGGTTTCAAGGAAATTGTGTATAGTTAATATTTGTTCAAGAAAATTATATATAGGTTAGTTTCTTGATATTGATTTGGTATTATTTTATTTCGTGTTTATATATTTAAAGGTTATCAGTATTATAACATTTTGGATAGCAGTTTAACTAATCTGAAAAACTTTTGTAAGGGAAAGCTGTCCATATAAGCTGGATAGTGCAGTCAGGATATGCTCTCTGACAATAAATATTGAAGTTTAATATCATGCATTCCAAATCTGCAGATGCATCAGTGAAGAAGATGGCATGCCTAAAGTTATCCACCCACCAGGAAAGAAGACAATGAAAAGGAAGGCGTCACAGGTGTTGCCATGTTCTTCGAAGAAGGCAAAAAGTGACACCTCTGGATATATGGAGTCACTTGTAGATATTTTAAGGGCCAATCAGATAGAAAGGGCCAATCAGATAGAAAGGGTCAATCAGGCAGAAAGGGCCAATCAGGCAGAAAGGGCCAGTCAGGCAGATAGGGCAAATCTCACGTCTGGAGATTATGCTACAGAATTTATTAGATTCCAACTTAATGATATTACTGATAGAGTCCAGCAGGCCCACGTAGTCAGTAGAGTCATTGCATTTATTAATGATGTAAAGAGGGAACTAAATTTGGTACCCTATACAGATGATTAAAATATGAAAATAAATTTAACTAGGAAATGTTTTTTTGTTTTGTATCCTGAAACCACATTTAACTATTTTAAATTAATTTAACCATTTAACTAAACTTGAAATTAACCTAATTTATCTGCTGGTCATCAACACTGCATTATCTGCATGCATAAGATTTGAGAGGCCAGTTTCTCCCCTGCAACATTGTTACTCCTCTTACCAAGACTTTTATATTCACTCTTTTTATCACTCTAATCCAAGTGGGGGGTACCTCTTTTAATCAGAGAGACTTGTGTAAACATAAATCACTTCTATGGAAATATAACTTATACCACTATGTATGTACCCAACTTCATCTCGCCTTTTGTGGTAAAATTAAAAATTAGGTAATTTACAACACTTTACTTGGATGGCAAATAAATTGCATATTATATTTCCTTGTATGTTTCATACTGTGAATATTGCATCAGTTGTCCCCTTACCAGGCATGAACCCAAACTTCAAATAAACTCGTCTTTCCTTGAGGAGATTCTTTTGTTGATGAATTGAAAGGTCTGTGATTCCTCCAAACTATATTATGAAACAGATCTCCCTATCAATCTGTTTTCTTGCATAGTAAGGAGGATTCAGTAGCCCTCCAAATCCCCAGAAAGATAATCTCCCCTTAATTATTAATTAACTCTCAATAACTAAATTATTCATGTAAGAAAAAAAGGAAATGTGTAAGGAAAAGGAATGATGTCTTTCCCTGTACAGTATATATATATATATATATATATATATATATATATATATATATTTATTTATTTGATAAAATAATGAGTTATACATTACATTATAAATATACATCAAGAGCATATTACACTTTCGTTTATCATTGGAGTCGTCCCCTACGTATAATATCATTTTGGTAGGGAAGGCTGCCATGGGGGGAACTGAAATATTGTGTCAATTTGCCTCTAACAGCCTCTGCAGCAGAGGAGTACATATTGGCACCCAGTCTCACTGTGCCATGGTTACCATTGTCCCAAGTTGCATCCAACACTTCAGTCCCCTCCCTATCTCTCATAAAGTTGTGCAGTACACCAATTGCTTTTACAATACAATCTACTGTTTCTGGTTTGGCAATAATTGGTTGGCGTAATATTCGCCATTTGGTTGTTGCTAAGCCGAAGGCACTCTCTACTACTCTCCTTGCTCGGCTTAATCTGTAGTTATACGTTGCCTTCTCTTCACTGATGTTACTGCCAGGGTATGGCCTCATAAGTTGTGGCTTAAGAGGAAATGCCTCATCAGCCACAAACACATACGGCAAGTCTCCATCAACAGGCTCGGGAAGAAGCAGGGTCCCATCATCCAATGCCCTTCCAAATGTTGATTGGGCAAATACACTAGAATCATGCTCCTTGCCATATGCTCCAACATCCAGGTACAAAAAGCGATACGAGGCATCAGCGACAGCCATCAGGATTGTGCTGAAGGTTTTCTTATAATTGAAGTACGTTGATCCTGACAATCTTGGCTTCTGGATGTGAATATGCTTCCCATCAATTGCACCTGTATGAGAAAAAAATTACTTATTTTAGTTATGTAGATATATATGTATATGTACTGGTTGGGTATTGGAAGTTTTGATAGGTCAGCCAGGTTCATGAGACATTTACTTGAAAACCTCTTAAAAGATTTGTTAAGTACATTATATTAAATACAGTACAGTATATAGATGTGGGCATAATATAAACATGTGAGAATTTTTACTGGTATGTATATATGTATTGAATAATTATTCAACATTGAAATTTAAATTAATATGAGTCTAAAAAATATCTCTTTAATTTGACTTTAAATTTTGGCTGACTATTTGATAGGTTAAATTTGTGTTGGCACCAGTCTGTACAGTACATTCACTTCACAATAAAAGGCATATTTAAATAAACCGTAGTCCTTGTGCCCCAGTTTCTGGAAAATGTCCAAACCTAACTTCTGAATGATAACAGATATTACCACCAAAATTTCAGGAAAGTATTGGGAAAAGTTTTAAACCTAATTTGTATTAGCATGGTGGTCAGTTCAGTTCTTGTAAAATAAATATATAATTTTTACTCAATACATACCTAGGCAATTAGGGAAGTTCCATTTGTTACCAAATTCCTCAGCAACTCTTTTCCAGTCATCAGGAGTGGGCCTGGGCAGGAACATCGGACCAAGCACGTCCCATATAGCCTGGCACACTTGCCTGATAATTTTGCATACTGTTGCAGTCCCCACACAGAAGTACCTGGCCACATCCTTCTGGCTCATGCCGCTAGCCAAATACCTGAGGGAGATATGCTTTTTTACTCAAGTGTAATTTTTTTTATGGCATTTTCTATATTTTTACATGATAATTTTGATGAAATGGCCATTTCAAACTCTGAAATAATTAGTTATGATTTAAATAATTGAAATGCAATTATACTTCTCAGTTCAACAGTATTTGGCAGAAACTCCTAAATCAGAAGCTTTGGCTAAACTTATTTCGGTTAGAAGAATTATGAGGTTATGTTGTGAAGTCTGAGTTTGGCTAGATGGTAAAATTTTAGAGTGGCCTGGCAGCAAAGGGCACGGAGTTGATCAACAATTCGACATACCTTAGTGTAATTCCTAATCGTTCTGGTGCACCGACTGGATCCCTAAACGTTGTTGCTTGTTTTTCAATGTGAGGACCAACTAGCTGCAGGAGTTCCTCGAAGGTGGTTGGGGTCATGCGGTAGGCTCCGTGGAAACTGTCCACATCAATCCTCTTCTCTCCCTCCATCAATACTCGGTGTTCTCCTCTCAGAGGTCTCTCCAGCAGTAGCTGGCGTGACCACATTCTCCTTCTCCTTCTCTGTCTTGCTGGTCTAGCTGGGCGGTTTTCTTGGCCAAGTAGAAGAAGAGCAGCAACAATAATAACGTTGTCCAAGTCCATGTCCATGTCCATCTTGTTCTCGTGCTGGTAGGCTAGTGTGGGTAGGCAACAACAACAACACCGTCACCGTTGACGGTGCTCATCTCCTCCAAAGCGAGCGGTCGTCGTGTTCGTGACGTCACTAACGGTGACGGTGATGACGGTGACGGCCTAGTGGAAGCCGCGCCTAACTGTTCATCTCGGAAGTGTTGTCAGTGTTGGAAATTAATTTTTATATTTCATTATAACACATATAACGATATATAATTAATTATATATAAACACTAATAAAACAAAGTTCAATAGTAAATATCTGACATATAAAAAATATATAATACATAAAGTATTTATGAGTATGGAATCATGAATAAACATCTCAGGTGTTGAACCGCACCTATAGACAGCCCCCCCTCTGTCACCGGTGCTCTTCCTCCCTACCATGGAGTAGTGACCTGAAACCCTGGAGGGGTGACCTGACCACCTTCAGCACAGACATGAAAATAACGCAGAGTAGTACACTGTTGTCATGTGTACAGAATTCACTGCCATACATAAAGGATTGTTATTATCCTAAATATCACATTTACAACATCATATTATCAAGATTTATCACATGTAATAATTTTTTGAAGATTTGAAGGCTATTTCAAAAACTAAATAACAAAGTTACGAAATAGTGTATGCGTTGTTTGGGTTAAATGACAATACTGTTGGGTGAGGAAGTCCCTTAGCTCCCCCGCCCAAATTAACTTTATATTTGAATCCGACTATAGTCCACTTGCCCCCCAACGGGATCCGCTTTGCGTGGTGGGGGGCTTGCGTGTCTCTATGACCTGGCGAGCTATACTAGAGGGGACTCTGGCCCCTGCTCTGCCCCGATTTAGGGGAGAGAGGGTTTCCCATGCTAGGAAGGTCGCTAGAGAGAGACCAGACTAAATGGTTCCCATCTTTCAGTTCTTCATTTGTCCCTCTTTTCTTTTTATTTCCTTCCTGCTTGCTGTCACACCTCTCTATCACCTTTTTTCTGGCGCTATAGGACCTCGATGTTGCGGCGCCTAATATCCATCAATCAATTAGTCCACTTGCCAGCACTGCCGCATGGTATAGGGGGTCACATATATTAAGAGATATAGTACCACTGGGATGCTGTAGCTCAAATCAATCTACATGTGCGAGATTGTGTATCCTGGGTACATTTATGCTTGAATTGAATCCCTTAAATCACTTAAGCGTGTATGCTTCCGTACCACACGACAGTGCAGGCAAGTGATACATCTGTAAGGCGAAATGAAACAAAGTTGATATGTTTTCCCCTCGTTTATTCTTTCCATCCTTCATGCCACATGACACATTTCATAGTCAACTTGGAACATAGGGCTAAATTACCTAAAATCCCCATCAATTGATATAATATTTTTAACAAACCTATCATTTGCACATCTCCGCTTCAATCACATGCTACAACGTTTTAAACACGTATTTGGGAAATCAGACATATATAATTAATGAGTAACTATTCTCTTACAATATAACTTTAAATTATCAGCAACTCTGTTGGCATGCTGAAGTGAATAGCACTTGGGTCTGGTAATCAGAGTATCCTGGTTTGGACTCCATAATAGGGGAGGTGGCCGAGTGGTTAGTATTCTGAACTCATAACCTAGAGATCGGGAGATCGATCCTCTCAGGTGAGGGCCTGAGAATATTTACTCTTCTGATTTGAGTTTCAGGCAATAACTATAAGTACACCGAACTTCGTAAAACATCCCTACTGGCGCCATAACAGTATTTGGGTATAACCCTCACTTCCCTCTCTTTGTGGCCAGGTACAAGTTCGGAAGTCGTGACGTGTGTGTGTGAGCAGCAGTTGACCTGGGTCACAGTAACGGGATTGATTAAGCCTATGTCCAGTGTCGGAACATATATGACATAAAAATAAAAGTATGGAACTCGTGTTCCTGTTTCATCTTATCTTGATTAAACAGTTATATGAAATATAATAATATTCAGAAATTATTTAACTGCGACATCCCTAGTGACTAACAATATATATATACTAGACCATAAGCCCGTGCTATGCACGGAAGTGAAGTATGCCCTTAAGATAAAAGAATGGTACGATATTTTTTCCTTCCCAGCGGTAGTAGCGTGGAATGTAAACAAACCGAGTGGGTTGCCAGGCGTACAATAATAAGTGAAGTATGCGTAATTTAGTGTAACGCTGCTATTTTTATCCCCTTTACTTTACTGGAGGAGGAAACAAAAGCACGGCCTTTTACAATAAAAAAAAAATGACTCACCAGTGTATGATACTCTATCCTTATACTGAATCAACCCGGTCTGGAAAAAAAAAAGGACTGAGTACAGAACTTGCCTTGCGAATACCATAAAAAAATCATACAAAGGCAAGCCCAGTTCCTCGTCAGTATTCGCTGCCACCACCAAACCACAGGTTGATCAGAGGAACCAAGCTATCACACACTGGATGGGTAATGTAGCCTGAACCCCAAGCACGTGCATAAGCAACCCAGAATTACTTTAACGGGGGTTCGATCAGTGTCTTAAATCAAGTCAGAAAATCTAAGTAGGAACACAGTCTATTTGTATAGTATACGGTATCGGTGACAGAATACTCAACTAATTATTAACTAGTTTATTTTTACATATAAAAAAAATAAAAAATAAAAATATTGTATATATATATATACTTTCCCCCCAATCCCCAATCCCCAATCCTAATCCCGCTGACCCTAGAACGGGGATAATCCCGCGTTACGCTAGGGGACAGCACTAAACAAACAAACAAATAAACAAACAAACATACACTTCACTTCCTATATAATAATAAAAAAAAACATACATATACATAGAAATTATCAATAAAAACAAATATATGGCCGAAACAAATATGATACGGTTTGGATTATAATTATGCCAACAATCTCAAATTATTATTAGTCTTGTACACCAGTGAACTATAGCTATTTAAGGGATTGTGCTTTTATGGCTTTTCACCACGGGAGACGAAGAGAGACTCCATTAATAACAATATTAAATGTTTACACAAAAACCCTACCTCCTGTATTACTGCATTGAGTTATGAGAATAATTCATCAGATACAATGTAAATATAAATAATATAGAAGGTTTACTGACCTCATTTAATAGTCACGGAACTGTGATATTGAACACTTGTCCAGTTTAAGTATGAAATTCACATTCTCGTGAATGATGATGATGTAACGTAAAATCCAATTCTGTTATCTATGAGTATACACTAGCAACAGGGGATAAGCAAAGCTTCGGACCACCTTAGGCCCTCTTTAGGTGTGTCAAAATAACGGATGGAGGGTGATATACTGTATATCAGAGGAAGAAGTGAGTGAGGCAGGTGGGAAGGTGATTAGGGAATACAGTAAGTGGGAGGGAGAGGGAGGTCAGAGAAGTGGAGAGGGTAGCAACAAAGTTGGGAGGAAAAGGAATGTATTATACACTCGTTACCTATTCAGTTAATGACAACTGCACTGATGAGATTTGAGAATACGCAATCATATATATATTAATATCATCTGACTTTGAAATTAAGAAATATTATGATAATAAAATAAACAATCATCCTCGAAGGGTTCACGAAGCTTCACATTCTTTACTTCATAAGACGCGACACATTGAGGGAGAAGGAGGGAGGGAGGAAAGGGACGGGACTCATTGAGGGAGAAGGAGGGAGGGAGGAAAGGGACGGGACTCATTGAGGGAGAAGGAGGGAGGGAGGAAAGGAGCGGGACTTGCGAGAGAGAGAGAGAGGGGGGGGGGAGAGATCAACAATGTTACCAACTCAAATCAAATCTCTCAGTCAGGAAGGGGGTTCGAAATATATGTACACGATAGTACAGTCGGCGGCAAAAGTACTGTCGCCTCATTTGCTTCACCGAGGCACGCGATGTTCATAGACTCGAGATTATTAGGTGTAGAAAACGTGTGTATTTCTCGAGTCCATGAACACTGCTTGTCTCGGTGAAGCAGGTGAGGCGACAGTACTTCTGCCGCCGACTGTACCTTAGATGTGTGAGGGTAGTAAGCCTTTTGCACTTGGCAACGCTTCCGTTCATATTATGAATCTTTATCATGGGGTTTAATGGTCTGGAGGATCGAAACGAATATGAAGATTTGTCGAGATAAATACAAGTCGCGAGCTGATGGGATAGAGACACGTGTACACTCATCATGGGGTCATTTCTACCTGACGCGTTATGGAGGGGTGAAGTGAGAGAGAGAGGAAGAGATGGGGGCAGGTTGTAGAGGGGCTGGTGGAGTGTTGACACTTTTAACTGATATAGAACTATCGCACCATACACGGAAAGTTTCATTTGAAGCATTGACTGATATGATAGTGGTTGGGGATGAATGTATGAGCGACGTGAGTGAAGATATGGCAGGTTGAATTGAATTAGTTGTGTCTACGAGTTAGACGGACGGAGATAATGATATGTAATAACTGATAACTGATTAATGTTTTAGAGTTGGATATATAACTGATATTATTTTGCCACACTAAATTCACCATTGTGAATTGTGTGAGTGTTTGCTCAAAAGTTTAAAGTAATAAAAACATTGTTATCGATAGCAACAAATTATTCATCAATAATTACATAACCATATGATTAAGTTAAAATTTACCGCAAATCCACTGTTTCTATTAAACCTGGAGAATCAAAGGTGACAACCATATATATATTCTCTTTGTCGGGAGATTAATATGTTACAGTTCTGCTGGCCCTCAAAATGCATTGGTTTGCTAGATTGACAACAATATTAATTAAGTCTTGTTGGTGACAACTAGACGTATATATATAGGCCGCTTCTAAATTCATAATCATAAAAACTAAGAATAAAGGAAGACAAATATGTAATGTTTTATAGAAATGGAACTGGAATTTCTATTTCAGTATATTATCTTTTACTTTAATGTTGTCACTATTAAGAGTTGTAAAATATAAATATTGTGGCATACAAGGTGAAGTAATATCATCATAAAAGTAATAGCAAGATGCTGATGGTAGTCTTCTATTGAATTAATCCTTTATATGCACATAAATACTCGTCATTATAAACATGTAGGGTTTGCTTCAACAGAATAAAACAGAACAAAACAGAGCAGTTAGTAACAATCTACAATCAACAATAATATAATAGTTTAATGTTATTTGTTACCGATACTTGACGGTAGCCATCATTTTCAAGGATAAATACACATAGTATCTAGAACATATATTGGATATGTAATAACTTTTTGAGTCTCACTAACTTTGTCATGAAAGCTGACACCTCAAGGTTGTCAGCACTGATTATCATAAGCTTCACAAATAGTAACTATAGCTTTATTCTACTATGTCTACGTGTTAATATATATATATATATATATATATATATATATATATATATATATATATATATATATATATATATATATATATATATATATATATATATATATATATATATATATATATGTATATATATATATATATATATATATATATATATATATATATATATATATATATATATATATATATATATATATATATATATATATATATATATATATATATTAGGTTATACTTAACTTTCCGAGAATTATAATAACATATTTCAGCTTCATGTTAGACACTCGATCTTCACATTTATGTAAATATTCGTTTCTTGACATTTACGGGAAAACTGATATGATACACTGTTCTTTCATATACTTTGTGGAAGGCTTATATGATCATAGTTTCATAAATCTGTTATATCACACAATATATTCAGCGATTTATGATACGGGTAATCGTTTACCTCATTAAGTATGCGAAATATGTATAGGAAAAAAATTCACAGCACTGATAGTTTATTTTCGATTACGCTTTTGAATGGATAATACTCATCAACAACGGGTAGAAAGGAACACAATGTTCGAATCGTGCTTGCACATTCCTGAAACTTCAAACCTATCTGTGTTACCAGATGAAGAGAGCACTACACCACCTCGTTGGTGGCAGGCATGTCTCCGTATCATTTGTTCGGAACTGTACGTCTCAGTTTTATAGTATGTAGTGTTTATTCTGTAAACTGTTGTGATTGAAATTATGTGTATTGAAATTATGTGGTGTGTAAATTTATCAATATATAAGTATCTGATACAAAATATTGTACATATTATATAGGTGGCTGGAAGCCGGGTATCTGAGTGGCCTGTGATTATCAGCCAGTGTGATGACCTGTTACCATTAATGAGGGTTTCGGTTTTCTGTGTTTATGCAGTGTTGTGATTTGATTGTGATAGGTCAGAGTTTGGTACGTATTCGGAGTGGATTGATAGTTTATTGATAACTGTAATACAAGTCATGTTTATTATTATCTTGGGCATTTAATATATTTATGATTATAAATGGTAGTTGCTTATTGGGTTACTTTTAGGTGACAAGGTATCAACACTGTTTATCTACGTAAGTTGGCTGTTACGTTCTGGTTAATCTTGGTCAGCGTATGAACTTGGAATGCACATTGGTGTAAGTATTCGAATATTTATAAGGATGAATTATATTATTGATTAATATTTCATGTATTTGTTTATATATTGTTTGATGCATTATATTTTTCATTTATTTATTTGTTTATATATTGTGTATAGCCGACTGACATTTGTGAACTCTTAGGTTGAATTAATTGGTGAATACAACACTATGCTATCGTTCTCCTGATCAAGTTACACCAGGTTCGAATCCCCAGTGGGGCTACAATTTTCTTTTTAATTTGTTGACAAAAGTAGACCAAGGACGCTTTCCAGGCTTCATTGATCAAAATGGCATATTACTTTTTACTCTAGGTAAAACGATGCGGCCGTGCATAGTGGCTAAATACACATACAGACAGAGTGTTCTATATATATACTAGCAGCGATACCCGACGTTGTCCGGGTGAAGATCCTACATGTGGTTTTGTCAATAAATTTCCTCTAATTATTTGTATGTGAACTTATTAGGAGGGTGATCTATCTATAACTATATCAATATCTATCTATATCTATCTATCTATCTATATCTATATCTATCTATCTCTCTATATCTATATCTATCTATATCTATCTATGTCTATCTATATTTATCTATCTATATCTATCTATCTATCTATCTATATCTATCAATCTATCTATGCCTATCTATTATACCTATCTATACCTATCTATGTATCAATCTATCTATATACCTATCTATCTATCTATATCTATCTATATATCTATATCTATCTATCTATATCTGCCCCCCAGCCTGTCCCCTATTCCAGCACCCCCAAAACCGCCCCACCCTAAGCCTGTCCCCCATTCCCGCACCCCCCAAACCCACCCCGTTTTTTTGTTCCTCCAAAGAGAGAGAGAGAGAGAGGGGGGGGGGGGCACAGAGCCGTTGCGTGGGTTCGAACCCTCCCCCATAACCCCCCCATTAATCGTTGAAAAACATTTTTTTATAGGGCCAAGACCCTCTACAGGTTTTAGCGATAACAGGTATGTAAAAATTATTACTCTAGATAGCCCAAGCTTGGGCTATTATTCCACCAATCAGGGCCCAGGTAGACTCCAGGCCACGCTGGCCTTTGGGCCATAAATACCCTGTCCTCCAGCCTAAACCCATCACTCACCACCAGACCTTCATCCAGAGCAGAACTACCAGAGTAGTCCACCCTGAAGAAGCCTCACCAAGAGGCGAAAAACTCAGAGTTTCGGTGTAAAGTCAATAGTCTATACTATTACTTGATAAACTTAATAAAGTTGTCGGTTTTCACCAGCATTTTTACTTGACTATAGAAGACAGGTTGATAACACAGTCTGGTCCAAGAAGTTGTTTAAGGCGAACGTGGTATACATATTTTGCATACACACATCCTACGGTGAAGTGAGGTTTCTGCAGATAAAGATACCACGTACGCCTTCAACAACTTCCTGGACCATATATATATATATTGCACATAGGGACAATAATTCGATTAATGAATACCAAAAATAATCAAAGTCACCTGGGAGCGTGTAGTCAGAGTTTGCTCAAGATAGGAACACGTCTTGTACCCGATTGTTCATCCCACCCGCTCCTATATAACCAAGGTATACAACCAGTCTGAGTTTGATGATAGTATCTCAGCTGCAGTGGAGAATTTCAGGCCTGCATTTATTTCAACTATTAGTAAGCATTAGTAATTACTCCATTGCAGTTCTGAGAAGTATATACATATAATTATACACCATATAAGGCTTTAAATGCAATTCTTTTATGGTGGAGAAATGCTCAATAATGGGCACAAATTTCCAAAATTTCTAACCCAAACCTCGCATGGAAGTATGGAAGAGAAATTAGGGAGAAAGCAGTGAAGGGTAGACAGGTCAAAGGATCATTGGGAAGGATTATGAATAGTAGAAGTGTGAGTACGGAGATGAAAAGAGGACTGAGGAAAATATAAACCTGCCAACACTGACATATGCATCAGAAATATGGACATGGAGTAAGGATCATCAGTCTAGAATAGGTACTGTGGAAATGATTTACTTGTGAGGTTCATGTGGGGCGTCTAGGTGGGATGAAGAAAGAAATGAAACTGTGTACGAGAGATGTGGTATTAGTGAGAAAGCAATTGGTATTGAGTGTGGAGTGGTTGAGAGTGATGCGTAATACACTGAGATAGTTTGGGCATGTAGCGAGAATGCAAGGCGAGGAAATTGTTAAGAGTATGTAAAGGAAAGATACGTGGGGGGCAGATGAGGGCTTGAACAGGTAAGGAGGGAGTGTTGGAGCAAGGATAACTGGAGACACATCTGCTGTGGCCACCCCATTGGATGGAGTTCCCAGAGAGAGCTAGGCGTCATGGCTATAAATAGATAGATAGATACTGAAGCCTCCAAACTGTGTCACGAAACAGACACCCCATATGAGTAAAATCGAGAAATTTTGTATTCTGGGATAGTTTGGAGGGATCAAAAGCCCTCAATTGCACTAAAAGAATTTTGAATTGATTTATTGATGCAACTAGGCATCTGGCGGCGCAACAGCTAGGGTCATATACCGCCCAACACAAAATTATTATCCTCAACTAACAAAATCACAAACTCCCGAAAGGGACACGCATCTTAACTAAATTACACACAAACTATAAATACACACCATTACTAAAAGAACGTGTCAAGTTAACTAATATATAAAAAAGAATCAAGACTAAATACTATCAAACTATCTAAAAACCATAAGAATAATAAAATCACAATTAATGGAGGAGGCCAGCCTCCTTTATGCTAACGTGTTAGTGGTTCCCACAGTGAGTGAGTCCTGTACTCTTCCCGTTCAAGCATAGGTCAGCAGTATTGGAGCATCATGTGACTGGTGTAGGTCTGACGCTGGTATTCTTAAAAGTAATTCTTTCCTTACATATTTCTTTCCCTGCTAAGGATTTTTCCTTCCCTTCGTTATACTTAAAGAATTCCTTGGAAGGGAAGGGAAAGTTTACACGTTGGTAGCCCTGTGCCTTGGAAAGGATAAATGTGTGTGCGTTTGTACGTCTATTAGCCCTCCGGGCGCAAAATATAAACAGTAAACACAACCACGCTGTGCTCAGAAGGTTTTGTTTTATATGATGAAATGTTTCGTAGCATGGTCAGGAGGAATCAGAAGCCTTCAATATTTATACACGATCACAGGGTCCTTAATTAAAGAGAATCAGCAACACAACATCAGTCTCGTTTCCTGTAGAAAAACGATGATAATAATAGACTAATAGTGGTATAAATATAGTGGGAAACTTTGTTCACTTTTACTCGTCATAATTTCTTTGTTTAATATTATATCGAGTTGTGACCAATATATCTGGACACTACAATCATTGCTAAGACTAATGGTATTAAAAAAATTGTATATATTGAATGAAATAATGATAAATAATAAACAAATATATAGCAGCACAAGCAGCATGGTATCAGAGAGGATTAGAGAGGTGGAGTATGGAGTCAGGCGAGTATATGGACCAATCACCACACACTTTACCAATGACGCATACAACCCCAGTCCAACACAAATTTTAAACCGTGTATGGTAGGTCTTTAGAAATTTGGAAGAAATGTCTCATTTATTTACTTAACTCTTTTTTCTTCGGTGATACAATACTGTTGCACGTCTTTCCAATATATTATGATGTTATATATAAAACATCAACAGTACATGATAAAATACAACGAAAGAATTATTGAAGGAAAGGGGTAAAACTTTCCTTCATGTTCCAATAATATACTCGATTCAAGGGAAGGAAAATACCGCCGCGAAGGGACTGGAACCTTTATGAATACCAAATTTGTGATATATTTCTTTCCCGTGTTTTTCAAGGGAAAGATTTTTTTAAGAATACCAGCGTGAGTGTCTAAGTGACTCATATAAGTAAGTATTAAGTAAGTTATTATAAGTAGCCCTCTAATGAAGGTAAAACCGGAACAATGCTCGGCCACTACCTTCCTTCACTCTCGAAGGAACATTTATAATAATTTACATGTTGTTATATAAGGGTATTATTATCTTCTGGCATATCTTTCCAGGTTGATTATTAATGTTTTCCCTATTAAACTTAAGATTTAAGTATATAGATATTATTATTATTGGAATACATGCAATCTGTAGATGTACTTTATTATTTCTACAGATAATAATGATTATTATATGTACAATATACATTATTGGTAATACATCCTATCTAAATGTGTAGGGGTGTATAATTAGCCTATACATTTGTATCCTCATTACTTTGTGACATTTGTCTTTGCCGTTCGCGAGCTAATAATTGTTGGTACCAAGCGTACACCTTCCGTATACACCAGCTAAATACAATAGTATTACAATTAACATTCGTGCAGGTATGATGTGTAGAGGTAATACTACTTCTCTTAAGAGATGTAAAGGTAACAAATTATCCAACTTTGAGGTAAACTCTGAGTCTATTAAAAATTGAAGGATATTTACTTTATCTGTTATTTATTTATTTTTCTTTATCTATAGAGATGTTTTCTACAAGGTTAACTCTGACATTAACTCCGTAGAAAGTGTGGACACAAAAGCTTTATGGTGATGAGTAGGTAAGTTAAGAAAAATGTTCATTCCTAATCTCACAATGACCCTGAGCCATATAATAACCATCCACCCAAACGTGTTGGACTTACCATTGCTAATTAATATCACACTTATTCTCTGTTTGTATAGTAGTAGTGGTTAGTACTGAAGTGCTCATGGTAGGAAGTATTACTGACAGTTTTGAAAGTACAGTAAGATGTGGGAAGAGTTGAGTCTGGCATTAAGAATGAAAGGTCACACTGTGCCTTGTTTGCTAAATTCTAAGTAAACATATAAGCAGGACATACAGTACATGATGTGCGACAGTCATCCAATGAATGTTTTTCCAAAGTGTCTATGGCAGTATAATCTTCAGATGAAACTATGTATGACTTGTCTACAACCAGCAGGGTATTATTTACTCTAATTGGAAATGGTCGTAATTCCCAAATATTAATTGACGTTTTTTACTTTTAAGGAATATTTAAGACTTTTCCTCTATGTTCAACCAAAATACCTGGCGAAAGTACTTGGGCTGTAACTGCTTTTTGTTGGGCAAGTGTAACAAGTGCTATACCCAGCAAAACAGTAATAGAATCTTGTCTCAGTTAGAATGAGTCCAATGATAGAGTAGTAATATTCCACGTCAGATAGGGTAAATATAGGGTTAAGCTTTTAAGTTTTTATAGCTATTTCCACTGCTGCCTGCGACTGCCATAGAGGTAACAACTTCGAGTTTACTCTACCCAATCCAGTATCTACCAAGTCACTTATGACTACTTCGTGTAAATAATTAAGTTCCTTAACAGCTATGTCAATGGCTGCTATGTACTCACTAATTAATTGGATGTATTCAATGTTAGGTATTATTCCAATTAATTGGTTTACCACAGAAGATAGTTGGTTAGTTAGTTCGTTCAATTATTTCATGGGTTTGTGTCGTAGGTGTTGCAAAGCTTCTTAAGTTTGAATGACAATTCTATTCTGTTGTCCGAAGGCAGTACTTACCCCCCCTTGTTTCTTACCTAAGACAGTGATATCATCGGCCAGAGCTTCTTAAGTTTGAATGACAATTATTTTCTGTTGTCCTAAGGCAGTAGTTACCTCCCCTAGTTTCTTACCTAAGGCAGGGACATCATCGGCCCTTGCCGCCAAACAAATGTTTACTTAACAAACCCATGAAATTAAAAAAAAAATGGCCACGTCTCTGACGACGAGCATGAACAGTTTCTATATGTTTAGTGACAGTTTCTATATGTCTGTGTAAGTCTGATACATGTTGTCCAAGGCTTAAAATTATCTCTGGCATTTCTAGCAATCCGTGAACTTCCAGTTGTACAGTAATTAAATCTTCCACTATCAAGACTTTTACTCTATATTCAACCAAAGCACCTGAAGCGTACCTGGCTTCAGTACTTGGGCTGTAACTGCTGTTTGTTCGGCAAGTGTAACACGCGCTATACCTAGCAAAAACAGTAATAGAATCTTGTTTCCCATTTGAAATAAATGTCATTATTTAGTTTATGTTGCAGACCTTAGTTTTTGTCTGTGTGTGTGGTTGAAGACAGATATGTGGGAGTGGAGGTTAGTATTTATTGTGCTTGTGCTGTTTATATTTTAGATGGTTCATTGAAGTTTATCTGTTTACACCTATCTACATGCACTATTTCTACCTTCCCCGTTTTTATACCTTTTAATTTTATTTTATTTCCATGGCGATGTCGATTTTTTTTTCATACGGACCAACAAACTTTGGAGTTAACTTTGATACTCTTTCTGGGGATTTTATCATGACAATTTCCCCTACGGCAATATCTATCTTCACAGCTTGAGTATGTTGTTTGATCAAGATCTCCTGCCTACTACCATTTAGAGTAAAATTTCCGGTAATGATTTTATATGGAAGTTGTTTGTCTGTTAAATAGAATCTGATGAGGGGACTTGCCCACTGATGAGTTTATGGAACCTTTAATGGAGGCAGCTGTAAAGAATTCCAGTCTTCCCATGATCCGTGCATGGGATTAGCCATATGTCGCAAAACTTCGAGTATCTTGCGATTGCTTGCTGGATAATATGCTGTAATAAAAGTTTGCTTTATATTATATTGATCACATAGGTTGTGTAACAATTATTAGTAATTTCATTACCATTGTCAGTTAGTATCACCTTAGGTGTGGTGTACTGACAAATTTAATTCGTTACCTTCGTTAAATTCGCTTGTGTGGTAAGCTTAGTATATTTATATCAGTTACATCCCATGTTTTCCAGGTATTGGGTAATTTAAAATTGGAGCTGGGCCCATTGTATTACCTTTATGAGCATGACATGATTCACAATTCTTAATATGTTTGTCCACGTCGATGCGGAGAGTGAACCATTTTTTATTTTATTTTTAAGTCTAGTTTCGCTATACAGTGATCTCTACCCGGGTATCCGGCTTGTGGATGATTATGCATTAGTGTTAGTACAGTCTTGATTAGTGTATCAGGGACTACTACTTGTGAAGAAATGTTAGTCTGTTTCTCATGTTTCCTGAACAAAGTGTCATCTATTACCTCAAACTGTGTTAGTGGAATGGGTAACTCTGGTAGGTTAGTTTCTTCGTCCCCTGGAACCAAAGCATAAATGACCCCTGCCCAAAACTTATCTTTTCTTTTGTTCAGTTCTAACAAGTTCCACATTGAAGTCTATATCACTGTTAGTGGGAATGACAGCAGCAGCTGATATATTGCGAGATAAGGCATCTGCAACTCTATTAAAATACCCCGGAAGATATTTAATTATAGGCTAAAACTCTGAGATGGTTAGATACCATCTGGCTAACTGACCTGTCAAATTCTTACCAGTAAAGAGACCACACACTGGTTGATGGTCTGTATATACGGTGATAGGATACCCTAGTGCTATTTCCCTGAAGGTCTTTAAGGCCCAAACCACCGCCATAGCCTCCAAATTCGTGACGCTATATTTCTTCTCTGTATTCTTCACTATCCGACTGGGATATGCTCAAGCCCTGCAACATCCTTCTGTGGTATACTGCATAAGGACAGGGCGTAAACCATCGTTTGATGCTTCAGTACAGAGGGAAAACGGAAGGTTCTGGGTAACTTAAGATAGGAGCAGAATGTAAGCTAAGTTTTAACTGATCAAAGCTATCCTACTCTGTGACCACTTAATTCGATATCTTTCTTCAGGAGTCTTATTAGTGGGCTGGCTATTTGAGAAAAATTCATTATGAATGACTTGTTATATGAACCTAATCCAAGGAAACTCCTTATTTACTTTACTGAAGTAGGTTGAGAAAATTCCTTTACTGCTTTAATCTTGGAATCCAAAGTGTGAATTTCTTTACTATTTACTTTATGACCCAAAATTCTATTTCAGCATTAACCTTTAATCCAACATCCTGCAGTCGCTGGAAAACTTTATCCAGTTCTGAAGGTGTGAATTTACATCAGGCTGACAATAATTAAGTTATCTGGGTATGCAGGTTTGGATTGGTCATCTAATTCTACTTGCCAATATCCACTAAGTCAAGACAAGTAAAGATTTTCCCCAATCTCCCTGAGGATATCTTTAATTAAGCACAGGTAATGAGCACCTATCCTTGACAGTTTTCTCATTTATCTACCTAAAATCTATAACAGGACGGAAATCACCTGTGTTCTTAGTTACTAAAATAATGGGCTGTTATAAGGACTGTTTGAAGGTTCAATTATTCCCTCTTTTGACATATCATCCACTATTTTATTCATTACTAGCAGCGATACCCGACGTTGTCCGGGTGAAGATCCTACATGTGGTTTTGTCAATAAATTTCCTCTAATTATTTGTATGTGAACTTATTAGGAGGGTGATCTATCTATATCTAACTATCTATCTATCTATCAATCTATATCTATCTATATCTATCTATATCTATCTAACTATCTCTATCTATCTATCTCTATCTATCTAGCTCTATTTATCTATCTATATCTATCTACCTATATCTATCTATCTATCTATATCTATCTATCTATCTATATCTATTTATATCTATCTATATCTATCTATATTTCTATCTATATCTATCTATATCTCTATCTATCTATATCTCTATCTATCTATCTATCTCTATCTATCTATCTATCTATCTATCTATCTCTATCTATCTATCTCTATCTATTTATCTATATCTATCTATCTATCTCTATCTATTTATCTATATCTATCTATCTATCTCTATCTATTTATCTATCTATCTATCTATCTATCTATCTATCTATCTATCTATCTATCTATCTATCTATCTATCTATCTATCTATCTATCTATCTATCTATATCTGTCTGTGTCTGTTTCTCTGTATGTCTGTCTGTCTGTGTCTGTGTCTGTGTTTGTCTGTCTGTCTGTCAATCTAAGAACATGATTACATGTACAGTCGGCAAAAAAAGTAATGGAACCACCCCTCCATTAATTTTAGAATTTTTATCACGGTTGGGTTGGTACGCCTGCTAAGTCAGCCCAAGTGTACCTGTACAGGAACAATAATACACTATTTCATAACCCCGTAGGGGGGTATTGTCTATATTAATTAATGTGGGCAATACTTACAGGGTTTTGGCGCCCCTTCGGCCCCAGCCATTAGCTTTCAGTTCTTCAACTGTCCCTCTTTTCTTTTCATTTCCATACTGCTTGCTGTCACACCTCTCTATCACCTTTTTCTGGCGCTATAGGACCTCGATGTTGCGGCGCCTAATATCCATCAATCAAATCATTATTTCATAACACGTATTATAACTGTTATTAATATGTACGAGAGTGGAGGGAGAGTGAAGGAGAGTAAGTAGAAGGCAGAAAAGAATTGTGAGAGTGGTGGGAGAGTAAGGGGAGGAAAGAGAAGAGTAGTGAGAGTGGAGGGAGAGTGAGAGAAAGATCAGAAGAATAGTGAAAGTGGAGGGAGAGGGAGAGAAAGATCGGGAGAACAGTGAGAGTGGAGGGAGAGTGAGAGAAAGATCAGAAGAACAGTGAGAGCGGAGGGAGAGTGGGAGAAAGATCGGGAGAATAGTGAGAGCGGAGGGAGAGTGAGAGAAAGATCGGAAGAATAGAGAAAGTGGAGGGAGAGTGAGAGGAAGACAGCAAAGAATAGTGAGAGTGAAAGGAGAGTGAAGTGAGTGAAGTGAGAGTGAAGTGAGTGGAGTGAGAGTGGAATGAGTGAAGTGAGAGGAGTGAGAGTGAAGTGAGAGTGGAGTGAGTGAAGTGAGAGTGAAGTGAGAGTGAAGTGAGAGTGAAGTGAGAGTGGAGTGAGAGTGAAGTGAGTGGAGTGAGAGTGAAGTGAGTGGATTGAGAGTGAAGTGAGTGGAGTGAGAGTGAAGTGAGTGGAGTGAGAGTGAAGGACTTGTGTGGTGTTAGAATGAGAGTAAGTATTATCACCAGTGGAACAGGCTTACCAACTCTACATAGCACTGGCAATAGGGGTCGTTCCATTACTTTTTTTGCCGACTGTACATAGAGAGAGAGAGAGAGAGAGAGAGAGAGAGAGAGAGAGAGAGAGAGAGAGAGAGAGAGAGAGAGAGAGAGAGAGCATGTGGTTTTCTATCAGTTTTCTTTGATTGTTTTAGGAGATATTATTTTATTTATTTTTTGAAGACTTTGATGTTCTTGTTATACGCTTTTGTGTACACCTAGAAGGCTCCCGTTTTCAGTTCCTGGTGTGTAAATTCAAGCTCTTTCATTCTGCCTACATGAAAGTTGAAAAATGACAAAATTTACCAGCATTTGTCAGCTGGGGGGGGGGGGGAGGAAAAAAGTCTTTTTTACTTGGTTAATCATTGAAAAAATAAAAAAAAATAAAGCCAAGACACTCTCCAGGTTTTAGAGATAAAATGTATGTAAAAATTATTACTTTAGGTAAAACGATGCGGCCGTGATTAGCGGTCATACATATACTGGATCTGTGTTAGTTAATTTTATGTGATGTTTAACTAGTGTTGTTTTCCCCAACTTCTCACCAGGTAAGGCAATAGCCGACCTGTGATTAGCTAATGTGTGTAAAAGCTGATTGCGATGTGTAACACCCCCATTTTATTATGTATGTTATTTAGGATGTGTTTTTTTAATGTATAATTACTAGCTTCACTCTCCATAAAATACCTGCATTTATTTCTGGTAACTAGTTAGAAAATTATTTGAGTGAGGGATGGAGTCCCGAGAAAGGGACGAGATGTTTTCGTTGGCGGAACAATACTTGTAAGCAATATTAGGAATAATTGTATGCTATGTGGCTGAGGATAAGAGATAATGGATTGAAGTATTAAGATATGTTAAGTAATCATTAGTTGTAACTAAGAAATATATCAGGGAGGAAGGAACACTTAATATAATAGAAAAATGTAGAAGAAGGAACTAGTTTGAGTCAGTGTAGGAGCTGGAACTGGGGGAGGGGCGAGGCGAGAATGAATTGGGGCAAGGATCCACAGTCAGTCTCTCTTCGTCTTCCACTGGGAAAAGGTAACTACTAAAACAGCTGCTACAAAGTGACTTCACGTGTTAATATTGAGGTAAATATTTATTATACATTTGATAGTGATTATTAATGAGTCTCTCTTCGTCTTCCACTGGGAAAAGCCATAAAGCACATTCCGGCAAGGCATAGCAATAATAATACTGGTGTACTAAAATAATATAAATACTTAAGATTTGCTGGCATATTTAGAACTGTAGACTATCACAACTGTTTCGGCCATATTTTTTATTATATACTATTATATATATGTGTGTATGTTTTTTTTTTCTCTCTTTATTATTATTGATGGGGGGGAGTAAGTAAATTGTTTTGTTTTATTATTATTTGTTTGTTTAGTGCTGTTCCCTAGCGAAACTCGGAATTATTCCAGTTCTGGGGGCAGCGGGAGTAGGATTAAGGGAGGGGGGATTGAAGGTTAGGGAGTATAAATATATATATATATATATTTTTTTTTATATGAAAATGAATGTGAACAATAAATTAAATTATAATTAGTGGAGTTTTCCGTTACTGTATACCATACGAATAAACTGTGTCCATACTTAGACATTTTTGACTTGATTTAAGACATTGATCGAACCCCCGTTAGAGTAATTCTGGGTTGCTTACACACGTGCCTGGGGTTCAAGCTACGTTACCCACCCAGTGTGTGATAGCTTGGTTCCTGTGGTCAACCTGTGGTCTGGTGGTGGCAGCGTTACTGATGAGGAACTGGACTTGCCTTTGTATGATTTTTTTTCTTTGGTATTCGCAAGGCAAGTTCAGTCCTCAGTCCTTTTTTTTTTCCCAGACCAGGTTGATCAAGTATAGGATAGAGTATCATACACTGGTGTGTCATTTTTTTTTGTAAAAGGCCGTGTTTTTTTATCCTCCTCCAGTAAAGTAAGGGGGATAAAAATAGCGACGTTACAGATGTGAAGGAAAATCATTTACTTTTACATGCTCACTTAATTCATTAGTAGTTTTCTTAAATTGCAATTCATCAACAATGTGTATGTTGGCTAAGGGAAGAGATTCTTTTTCCACTCTATGGGTCTAATAAATACAAGAAAGTCACTTATATAAGTACCTGGTTTAATGTTCACTGCCAGATTAACCTTGTTAAAAATTAGAGCTTCAATGAAGTTGTCTCCTTGTATCAGAGAAATTATGGACATACCGACATTAATTATTCTACATGTTTCACTTAAGGATATGGTTTGATTTCCTTCAATTATTACCTTTCATTTGTACCTTAATGATAGCAAACCCTTTACTTGGTAAATGAGTAATACTTTTGACTGTGCCTGTCAGTTTAATGTGTGAGTCACATTCTCCCTTGAGTGCCCCAGCACCCAGCTGGCTGGTGACTGATGACTCAGAGGTCAACATGGGTACTCCCGACCTTGAAAGATAATTAACTGTAGTAAGATTGCAATGTCAAGGTTATGTTCGATTAATTCTTTTAACTCAATAGACCATCAGTTGGTAAACTGAAGTTTTCACAGTTATAGAAGGTACATTCTAGTCTATGACTACTTAATGAAAGTGTGATAGGAAATTGTACTATTCCTTTAGTGACTAGTCTACTACCAGATAAGGTAGTTAAATGTTTAAATCTGATGGCTGGATAGTCCATCGTTACTGCGGGTTTTTCCTTAACAGCCGTTTAAATGTTACTTCAGAAAGTAAAGGAGACACAAGCTCCTGTATCTACAGCTAGAGAGACATATGTATTCCCCATGTTACAAGGAAGTGAAAGATTATCCACTTTACCCAAAGCAGCAACAAGTATATTTATTTATTAGGTGATTAATGTGAAGTGTTTTGTTTGTTAAAATCTTCACCTGTTTTTGCACATTTGTTATTGACTTCATACCTGGCATTCAACGTTACTCTACATTTATCTGTGTTATGTGCCATCTGTTATGAATTATGCAAAACTGATTACTTGGCTTGTTGTCACTTTCACTTACTACATTATTATTATTATCCTTACTTTGGGCATTTGAGATATTATTCTTATTAAAGTAACATTTTTCTAGTCTGTGTCCATATTTCCTACAGATCATACAATAAGGCTTCTTCTTCGCGCTCTGTGGTGTGAAGTTTGTAGTGTGTGGTGTGTGTGAAGTGCTTGGTTGAGTGCTTGTGGGTGTGTTTACAGCTACAGGTAGGGCTCTAGGTACATTTACTTGTTTGTTCAACCACACTGACCCCCAGAAGAGTTGTTTAGCATGGCTAATGGTTGAACCTGCTAACGCTAGAGTTCTATTTAGTTTGACTGTAACACAATTACTCACTATACTTCTAACCATTCTGTGTACCCCTGCTAGTGGACTGCCTAACTGCCCCCAACCGATAACGTCTATGAGGCTTTCACAACACAGAAGAAAATTAAATAAGATATCTGGATGGGTGAGTGCAGCTGTAGTCAATAATGTCCTAGCAATGAAGCCTGGTTTACTATGTCCACTTACGAAGCTTATGTTGTCATTTGTAGTCTGCAGTAACTGGAATATGCACATGAAAATTACAACCTTAAGAAAAAAATGGACAATATAAGTTACAATGTCCCAAGTGACTGATTTCACTGCATGAGTTTGGGATGAAACATTAGTAATAGTAGATGAAGTGTTATTATTAGTTGCCATTTTGTTGTAGTTATTATTCGTTGCCACGGTGTATAATGAAGTGTTAATTACTTTATGTTGATGAAGTGTTAGTTTGTGAAGCAGTAGAGTAAGTACTAAGTGTTACCAGGTGTAGGTTATTAGTAACGAGTCAGTTAATTATGTAGATTTAGTAGGAAAAATATTAGTGGTTAATTCTCTACCTTGTATGTCTAAATCCAGTGCAATAATATTTACTCAAGAGAGAAGTTGCACTTTGCATAATACTTACACTTTAATTAGTTATCTCGGTTGAATCAACTAAGCTTTCACTACTTTGTTAGTATTGCCAAGCTACGTGTTCGCTTGCTTAACTAGTGTTAATTATAGTGCGGTAGTATACGTATTCTTTCACTCATTCCGTCACTTTTGCTTGAAAAATAACAAGAACACATCTGTATATATACGTGAAGGCATACTCACATATTAATACCCACAATTATGAATACATAGAATGTGTAATGAGGAAATATTGTTAAATACGTGTACATATAATATTATATCCTAGTGTCATGATGTAGGATTGTGTGTGTTACATATTTGTAATGTATAATTATATGTACCTAGCACTGACCATATTAGAGGAATAAACGTTGTTTGTAGTAGGTTGTTATTTCAGTTGTAGTCGCGATGACGTACCATAACCAGGCCTACGTCCTTCCTAGTCGTGTTGCACTGATTGTGAGTTATAATCCCGTAAGATGAAGTTGAAGTTCGATTATCACTTCCCTTTGACTATACTGTATGGTTAAGCATAGAAGGTATAGTGATGTAGTAATGTCGTACCATAACTACGCCTACGTCCTTCCAATGTGTGAAGTACAGTAGTTTTTGTGGTTAAGTCAGCTGGCAGAGTGACAATGAGGATAACGATGACGTAATAGCCACGAGTGTGTGGTGTAAGGTGGCAGGGTCGATGACGTCACCATTGGCTACTGTGAGGGGCCGCGAGAGAGGCTAGCAGTTTGTTGTGAGTTACGATTGACCTCAGAGGGTCTGCTGGTTGACCTCTCACAATCAATCTCCTCTCACTGCTACCCTTCTTGTCTGCTCTTCTTCTTCACTTAACTTCACTTCTCTTATTTTCTCTTTTTAACCCTTATATTATTTTGTGCTCTTTTCTCGGATCCCTGTTTATATTTCTCCTTTATTATAAACCATTTATTTCGTATCCTCACCGCTGTTCACCAAATGTTCTGGTGTATGAAAGACTTACTTACTTCCAAACATATGAGTCGATGTAGGTAGTGTGGCTGGCGACTGGTTTGTTATTGTTTTGTTGTCTCTTCGGAGTTTGATTTTAATTATTAGGTTTTCTATATCTATTATGGTTTGAGAAGATACAACAAGGTTAAAGTAGTTTACTCACTTTTTATTTATAACACGAGTTAGTATACAGAGTCACAATATGTACGGGTTAAGTTAGTCTAGGGAGCTAACTTTAAGAGAGATTACACGCTAGATTAACCTGTTATCGGATCGGTTATCGGTAGCTAACTGAGGCTATAGGAGCGCAACTAGGGTGCGTCCCATTGGTATCACCTGCACCAACCTTTATAGTTATAACCCATGTAGAGAGTGATTCAGTATTCCATGCATTAAATTGAATGATGACCTCCATGATGTATCCTTGATGAAATGTCCAATTATACATAGGCTAATTTAGTTGTTAAAATACATTAATGATACTGTATTCAGGAAAGAGTTAAGTGAAGTTAAACCAACCAAGATTTTGTACATCTTTATCCATTGATCACGACAGTGTATTTAATTTTGCCCCAATCGAAAGAATATTTTCAAAGTGCTGTTTGTTCATCTGCAATACACTCTATTTTTGTACTACAAACATCTGAAACATATTTTCAGAAATCAAGGTGCATTTTCCTTCTCTTTTCGCTTTTTTTTAATACAGTATCATAAATATATTGTGACAACTAATTTTATCATAGATATTTTTTGCTTAAAATTAATCAAGCAGGTCATCATTCAATTTAATACATGGAATGTTGAATCACCTTGTATAGGGATAGACAACCCATTAGCCAGGTAGGACATCTTGGATTCGCCCCACGTGTTCTCCTCGGTTTGTATGGTAAGTTTGAAGTGAGGAGGGAGTGTCTGATTTCTGACATCTCATTAGAAATATATTTAGCTATAGCTCCGACGCCACGTTCCACATTAATTTACACGGACTCTGAGCTCCCAGTGATTCATTCATAATGATACGAGGGCTTTCTACAAAGAACTGCTAGATGTTGCCATATACAAGCACATTTTTCTTGCAGTTTGTACTTGCTCAACTGTACATGTACTACTGTACACTCGTTGGCCGTATAAGCTACTAAGCGTTTCAGCGCCGATCAGATGCTGTTGTATTAGTATAATATTTCAGCACACTATCTTTAACACCCGGGCCTAATTTATGGCTGGCATACCATATTACTATATGTGTTATGTTAGGAGTTTACTGAGTGATATTAAGCCTAATCCAGGCATCATATCTAAGGCGTTATAGAGAATCGGACGAGTGTGGGGTACTCGTGTAACCCCTCCACCAACACCCAGAACACCCCCCACACCACTCCTTCCTTCCCTACCCCACACTTTCCTTCGAATGCGTCATTTTGACTGGCCAGCTTTGTGATATTTTTTACAAGTAAACTCCTCGCATAACACATATAGGAATATGGCATGTCAGCCATAAATTAGGATCGGATGCTAGATGTAGTGTGCTGAAATATTATACTTATACAATGATTCGTTTAGGAGATATTTGCGAAAAACAGCGTCTGTCCGGGGCTGAAACGAATATTAGTCTACCTGAGTCGAAGTCCAAAAACTGGTGCAGGCGATTTCTAGACGACAGCCCACCCAAGGCCTCCACTGGTTCGAGATGTGTGTGGCCTGGGGATGGTTTGGGTGGGCTGTCGTCCAGAAACCGCCTGCTTCAGTTCTCGGTCTTCGACACAGGTAGACTACATTTTATGGTCAGCGAATTTACGTGTTGTCAAGCCAAACAAAACCTACCACAGGGACCTGAGGGTATAATCATTATTCTCCATTGTTTATAATCAATCATAAAACGAGAGATTTTTGTGGTATCCTGCAGGTTAGTTGAAGGTAGTGTGGTGTAGCAACATGAAGCTGATGGTGGTATTGGGTGAGTTCTGTTGGTAATCTTTGTGGTCACTAAGAATATATATATATATATATATATATATATATATATATATATATATATATATATATATATATATATATATATATATATATATATATATATATATATATATATATATATATATATATATATATATATATATATATATGGTGTTTATAGTGGCGGGTGACAGATACGTTAACAGTATGTTTATATGTATGACAGACTGACACACTAATAACAGTATATATTATATGTATGTATGTTGTTGACAGTGTTGTGTGGATCGGGACTACTAACTTCGGTGTCGTCAGGATCAGAAGCAGTAGACGTGCCCGACAATGTACTTCTCCCAGACCCCGCTCACTTGCAACACTTGTATACAACACGTGGCTTTACTGGTCAGTCAGATTCCACTTCACCTATAGTAAAAAGCAGTGAAAACAATCAGTATTATACCTCTTCCCTTCATTCACCTATAGCAATAACCTGGGCAAAAATAATTATACGGTTTAGATATATCAGTGTTTACGTTAAGAAGGTACTGTATGATTATAGTACAGTGTTACTGTTGGTGGAATATCATGTGCAATTGATTCCTCCAACTTATTCCAAGCAATAGGCCACCATTATTCGTGTTCATCTGGTTCCACAGTGTCGGTGATGAATCTGGAGGAAGTGTATGATTCCTCCAAACTATTTCAAGCAACAGACCACTATTATTCGTTATACTTTATATACTTTAGAGGAAACATGGAATTTCATTGTATCAAAAGTATACTATCCCTTTGTGAGAGGAAAGAAAGGCCCTATTTGTTATTCCACCATACCCAAGGATATTTATTGGTTGTTTGTTAAAAATAAGTAATAGTAGGTCAAAATAAGGGAAAATAAGTAATAAAAAGCAATAAGGAACAATTATACGTAATAATAAGTAAAAATAAGTAATAACCTCAACCATAAATGGCAAACGGTCGCTGTTTGTCATATATTCTGAATCACCATCACCAGGCGCAGGTTTTGATATGACGTACCATGACGTAACTCGACGTAAAATTACGTTATCTACTCTAAACCTGCTAAAAAAAACCAGTTTCACTCCCAAAACTATATATTCTGAATCAGCACCGCTGGCAAAGGTTTGTATGACGTAACATGACGTAACTTGACGTAAACTTTACGTTAAAATGTCAAATATTCTATTTATCTGTTAAAATCATTTCCGTTAGAGCCTCTAAAAACGCGCTCCAAATGTACAGTCTGTTACAGTTCCGACTGGGCCACCCAGTATCGAGAGATCATAGATGTGGTAGCAGTATGTGTATGTGTGTGTGTTTGAAAATTATACGGATCGTCAACACTCTCCCTCTGTAGTGAACATGACTCTGCCTCAAAGTTCATTCCATAGATGGCGCTGTGTAGTTGTGGAAGGAATGTGGACTGCAGGGTTGAAGTTTCGGGAAACATCTACACTTGTGCCAATGAGTCATGAGCTCTCAGGCAGAGTGGTTGAGGAATGCTGATATGGAAATTTAGAACCTATATTACACAATGAGTAGGTGAAGCTAAGGTAAAGTTGTTCGTAGCCTGAACAGTGAATATTTCTTCTTAAGGGGGTAGGCGACACCTGGGGGGGGGTACCTAGGGTCAAAATATCACATTATTCAAAACTGTGCTCAAAGTGTGCCTATACCATCTAGTAATCATCCCCAAGCAACATTGTCCCTACAGCGCATGATTTAAATGTATGGCGCGAGTTTAAAAGGACAGAGTTTAAAGTCCAAACCCTCCTCCCTATCCTCCTTCTCACCTCTAAAATACCATACAAACCCCTACCCCATCAACATCCACACCTTCATCCTCTTTATCCATCACAGCTTCAGTAAGAAAGTTGAATGTAGGTGCTCAACTTGTGCAGAATGAAATAGGAAATGGGAATGAATTTATAGTGGTGGAGAAGAGCAGTTTTATGCAATGGGTAAAATCTATTGCCTGATGTGAATGTGGTTGAATGATGAGCATAACAATATAAAGTGAGTTAGGAATGGTAAAGACCCCCAGCAGTGATGTTTGATATAAAAAAATGGGCAAAGGTACAATCAGTCTGCATGACTGATTGTAATTATTCCTATAAATAAAGTATTTGTTATCGAGATATTCGGATGAATTTTTGGGAACTATACCTCTATATGATAATGACTAACATATATAAATATCATTCAAATTGGTGAAAAAATAAGGAAGTTACATACTTTTCTAATTTTCAGGAGCCTGAATCTCCATTCGATAATTTTCTCTTATTTTTTATTCATAGAAAATCTAAAATCAATCAGATTTTAATGAAACTACCAGGGGACATTGCTTTTACTAGCAGCTAGCAACGTATGGTTAGATATTGCGGAAAAGATAAAGGGTATAGGAGTTATAATTGGTAAAAGTGATCGAAAATCAATATTTTTGCGAAGTTTTCGTGAATGAAAAAAGGCCACGCTAGCATTCAGTTGCATATGTGATAATTTCCAAATGCTTTCCATACGGTCGTAGACATACTAATTGACTCTTTATAGCCAAAAAATAAAAACCATTGGTCAAGTATTTATGATGCTGCGTTAATTTAAAATACCGCGTTACGAAATGTATACATAATTATATACATTGATCATTGTTACTCACTACAAATGTAGGCAACATTACTACCTTTTCACCTGCAAAGTTTCAACACTTTACTCCAAATAGTTTAGAAAGTAGCCCCAAGGTGTCACGTACCCCCTTAATGGTTATTATGTTTGGCATGCAACATTGCTCAGCCGTTCTAACAGAGCTCACGTCTCGTTGCCACGATTCTTATCTCGTTTGTCTACCATTTTGGATAGGGCAGATAGGTTGTTTTCTTTGTCCATCAGATTTTGGTAAGCATAATTTCAGATCACCTTTGATTTCGTATTTTATTTGTAAGTCAAGTTACAATGTATTACATATATAGTAAAATTCCATTATTGCTAAATAAATAAACTCATGGTGGAATTCGTAAGTGTTATAAATAACTCACACATATTCCCCGAAACAAAAGTATCGACTTAACACCTTTTCATACATTATCTGATGTTGTTTTCAGTTCATCATATCTTTTTTCTCACAGTAGTTTTGTATAAGTTTGGAAATAATTGTGGAAGGTTAGTGGGAAGACACGGGTATACCCTTACCTTGCCTTCGACCTTCCCATAGACCTTCGTTCCAATAACGGCTCTGACTATTGGTACACTAATGCCTTCCCCTGTACCTTCCACCCTCGACCTTCCTGACTCTTAGTACGGGCCTAGATGTTTCCCGAAACTTCAACCCTGCAGTCCACATTCCTTCCACAACTACACAGCGCCATCTATGGAATGAACTTTGAGGCAGAGTCATGTTTACTACAGAGGGAGAGTGTTGACGATCCGTATAATTTTCGAACACACACACACACACACACATACTGCTGCCACATTTATGGTCTCTCGATACTGGGGCCCAGTCGGAACTGTAACAGTCTGTACAGTCTCCTCCACTACCACGTCCATCATTCAGCGTTGTCAATGTGTGTAACCAACAAAGTGTGAACCTCCAGTCTCATCGACTCTAGTTTCCGAAACGCACACCAATATGATTGATGTCAGTGGGAAGTTGATTGAGGGGTGTTGTGTTCTATGAAGGCAGGGTAGGGAGCTGTAAGCTGTAATGCAGAAGTCTTGGCTAGGTACAGCCACATTAATGTTCAATATAGGTTATAGCAACACTTGGTGGAGTTGTTGTTTCATGTTCTACATCATAACGATAATTATATTTACTGCAGGTAAGAATAATATATCTAGTATGGAATTTAAGCACGTCACCGTGTTGCTAAAACATTCCACACCACCATTAGTCCAATATTTAATTATAATAAAATATTACCTCGGTCGGAGCAGTCAACAGTCATGGAAGATATTTGTTATAGATGACAGAAAATAAAGCGCTCATCATCACAATGATTAACTTCGTGGGACCAACCTATAGATATTTATGAGGCCTGATTTTAATATGTTATGTTCTAGAAACATCGTGGTGTTTAAAACTTTACATTCAATATAATTTGCTTATTATGTGTAGTAACTATCAATAACGTTATGATGCAGAACATGTAATATTGATTAAAACCAAGATGCGCTGCTGAAAACTGGAATATACAAAACATTTATAGAGACATCTGACTGAGATTAGCTACTACCTCACCAACCCAGCATTTCTTTTACCGTTTGAGAGCATAACACTAATAATACTAATGACTTTACTAACCATCACAATGTTGTGGTATACCAATGTCATGTTTGTTATGTAACAGATTTATATAGTTGACATATAATTTAGTACAGCATTACTGCTTACAGTCCTCTCGCTAACTTTCCTCCGTGCCATTACCATCCCCCTGATTTACTCTTGGCATGTGTTTAGGATATGCGAGTCGAAACTAGAGGTTCACACCTTATGGGGTAAAGTCATGGTCTAATGTACTGCAACCTGGTGAATAAAAGCGAGCTATTTGAGTTAATTTTATGAACCAAAATTGCACACACCAACAGCTATAGTTTCGGATCATTTTTCGAAGCCATCTCATTGGGTGTTGCAGTACATTAGACCATGACTTTAAAAACATTGACAACGATGAGTGATGAACGTGGCAGTGGAGGAGACTGTACAGTACAACCATGGATGATAGTGCTGAACCAGGGTCCAAGGAGTGTTGGAGAGCAACTAAACAGAGTTCGAACAAGTTAATTTTCCAAACCATTCTCAACGCTGAGAGAAGTTTAGAAAATTCACTGTTTTCGAACTCCGTTCAGTTGTTTTCCAACACTCCTTGGACCCTGGCTCAGCACTATCAGCCATGGCTGTACAGTGCCAGACTAATGTTCTGTCCCACAGCCAGTCACAATGCACCCACCTTCTGAACCACTTCAGGCTCGGACAACGAAACACCAGATTGATTTTTGGATTCAGATCAAGAGACGGTCCACGGTGATGAAAGAATGGGTGAACACAGGGATGCCAGTGAACTCCAAGATAGTTTGATCAGTTGAATTGTGAAGCATCTATTGAGGAAAACGAGCTATTGCAATCACACCGGACATTGAGCCTAACGGATGCATGCAAAGCTTATGTTCGTTTTTTTTCCATTAGCTTAATGTTATACATTTTCTATCTTCGATACATTATTATATTATTTGAAAAAAAAAAAAAATCCTGGAATTTTAAATTCAAATTATTGAAAAAAAATCGGTTGGAGCTATACATTATTTATTACCATCTATGTTTGTAGAATTATTCCCATAGAATTATCCCCTCATTCATTACATATGACTAAATATGAATCATGAGCTTTATACCTTAGTATATATTTGAAATCGAAACACCTACTCTTCATTGAATTATGATAATAATAAAGGAAAATGACAGCATCAGGTAATTAACAATATAATAATTATGACAATATAAAGATTCAGTCAATATGGTCCAGCCTCCATCAGCGTCAATCTCTTCTGTAGGTATTCCACCATTCCTTTATCACCGTGCGCCGTCTCTTAATCTAAATCTAAAAATCAAACAATCTGGTGTTTCGTTGAACGAGATTGGTACACTGTAGCTGGCTGCGGGACAGGACATTAGTCCGGTGTAAAGGCACTTTACGTATGGCAACTGGCAAGCGGCCTGAGATCACGGAATGCTTTCACATATTATAAAGTTTATATTGACTATTTCTAAATTCCATGCAGTTTTCCGGGCAACGCCGGGTACCTCCACTAGTAAGCAATAAGAAGCAATAATACGTAATAATAAGTGATAATAAGTAAAAATATATGATAAGCAATAATACGTAATATTATGTGATACTAATTAGAATTAAATGATAAGCAATTATACGTAATAATCAGTATTAATAACATGATAATACAAATATACGTAATTCCCTCTGTCACCATGGATACAGACGACCCTTGTGCCTCCAACCCTTGTAATGTAGTTGGTGTTGGATTATCATGTTTCCTGGACACACAATCACCTTACTACACATGTTCTAAGTGTCCACCAGGCTACCAAGGCGATGGCATCATTTGTTTTCAGCCACATAAAAGTAAGTGTTGCTATAGTAGTGATGAAGTTAGTGTTTACATAGTAAGTGTTTGTATAGTAGTGTTGAAGTAAGTATTTATAGAGTAAGTGTTGGTATAGTCGTGTTGAAGTAAGTGTTGGTATAGTAGTGTTGAAGTAAATAATAATAGTAATGTTGAAGTTAGTGTTTACATAGTAAGTGTTGGTATAGTAGTGTTGAAGTTAGTGTTTTTTTCTTTATAAAAAAAAAAGCTAGGACAAAGGCACCGGGCCCGCTCACCATCCTCATCTGCATAGCAATCAGTGAGAGAGGGGTCCAAAATCATGTCCAATTTCGTTCGAGATGTCTAGACACATTGCGTTTGAAAGTATATAAGTCGTAGTAAAATGGAAAGATGGATGAAGATAGAGTGTTCCAGAGATGACCAGTTGTGCATATGAAAGATGGAGAGTACCGGTTAACTCTTGTGTTAGGGAGCTGGACAGAAAAGGGGTGAGAACGAGAGGCTTGACGAGTGTTGCATGCTCTCCTGAGGGGAGGAAGATTGAGAGAGTTCAGATGAGCAATATCCAGTGTAATAGCGATAGAAGAGAGAAAGTGATGCAACACTGCGGCGAAGAGAGAAAGGCTGTAGTGAATCAGTAAGAGAAGAAGAGTTGATGAGACGAAAGGCCTTTGATTCCACCTTGTCCAGGAGTGTTGTTAATGTTGATCCACCCCACACATAAGAGCCATACTCCATACAAGGGTGGATAGTCCCCTGAATAGAGACAGCAACTGTGCGGGGGGTCATGTATTCACAGAATCTGTGCAGCACACATAACTTCTTTGAGGCGGTTTAAGCAAGAGAAATAATGTGATCCCTCCGATAGAAATTGTGAGAGAAAGAGACTCCAAGAATATTAAGAGAAGGGGAAAGGTCAAGTTGTGTGTCGTTGAAGGAGAGGGGATAGTCATCTAGAAGATTAGTACGAGTTGAAAGATGTAGGAACTGTGTTTTAAAGGCATTGAAAACAACAAAGTTCTCTCTGCCCCAGTTAGAGATGAGAGAAAGATCAGAAGTCAGTCGGTCTACTGCATCATCACGTGATATGGAGAAGAGCTGCGGGGATGGACGGTTGTCAAAGTGAGTGGAGTAGTGTAGGGTGGAATCATCAGCATAGGAGTGGATAGGGGAAGAGGTACAGGTAAGAAGGTCATTAATGAACAGGAGAAAGAGGGTGGGTGATAGAAAAGAACCCTGAGAAACACCACTATTAATAGACTTGGAAGAAGAACAGTGACAGTCTTCAACAGCAGCTATAGAACGGACAGAAAGGAAATCAGAGATAAAGGTGCAGAGAGAAGGATAGAAACCGAATGAGGGCAGTTTGGATATTATAGCTTTGTGCCAGACTCTATCAAAAGCTTTGGATATGTCGAGGGCAACAGTAAAAGTTTCACCAAAGTTCCGAAAGGAGGATGACCATGAATCATAAAGAAGGTATAGAAGATCGCCAGTAGAACGTCCCTGACGGAAACCATACTAACGATCTGAAAGAAGGTCGTGACAAATAAGGTGCTTATAAATTTTTGAGTTAAGAATAGATTTGAAGACTCTAGATAGACATGTGGTCAGAGCAATTGGGCGATAGTTGGAGAGTTGGGAACGGTTTCTTTACTTTGGAACAGGTTGGATCAGAGCAAACTTCCAGCAAAAAGGAAACGTGTTAGATGATAGACATAAACGGAACAGTTTGCCAAGGCAGGGTGTCAGCACGGAAGCACAGTTCTTGAGAACAACAGGACAGAGAAGAGTTGGACAGGTCATTGCACTTGGCACGGATGAAGGATTTTTTGGCTAGTCGGAGAACATATTTGGCGCGCTTCCGGGCAGAGATATATAGAGCACGAGATTCATCAGTTTGAAGGCGTCGGTACCGTCTGAAAGCTTTCTCCTTATTGTGGACAGCAGTAAAACAAGCGTGATTAAACCAAGATTTTCGTGAATTAGTAAAAGGGAAAGAATATGGAATGTATGCCTCCATGCCCGAGAGGATCACCTCCAAGATGCATGCAGCACTCTGAGGGACCCCGGCCGCATATTTACCAAGGTTAACTCATTACATACGTAGGGCGAAATTTGAGCCAATCACAACTCGAGTTTATCCAGAGTAACTATTACCAACTCACCAACTCAGACAACGATCTTCAGTAACACATACAACACTCTTACATTGACAAAAATATCACACAAGTCACAAAAATCATACAAAAATCATACAAGTGGTAAAATAAGTGGATTTATAAATAAAATGGAATTATTCTCGGTACTTGAAATGACGTATGTAAATAAAAAATACCACAGTAAGTATGAAAGTGTATTGGCAACAATGTCATGAAACATATACAGTCTGTGGCAACTTTTCGGCTTGTATTTCATTCGCCTTCATACAATATATTCTTAAAAAGAAGAAACTTGTCACCAATAAATCATAATACTTTCAGAGATAAGGCTATTTTATATTATCTAAATATGATATAAACTCCATCAATTGTTGCTTAGCTTTCATAGTCATGATAGATCCGAATCCTATTAGTTGTCATTTTTTTGCTTGGTATATTGGCATTTTTTTTTTTAAATACTTTACAGAATGTTAAGTATATGGCTACTAGCTGGCTCCGCCGCCCTCCGGGCGGCTAAGAGCCTAGCGGCCTGCGGCCGCACATCCAATTTTCATACACGATCACAGAGTTCTAAATAAACAAAGAATATAATAATACAACACTGATATGTAACAAATACAAACTCCACTACCACCACTACTACATCAACCACTACCACCTCCACTACTACATCAACTACTACCACCTCCACTACAACTACTACATCTACCACTACCACTACTACTACCACTACTACCATCACCACTACTACCACTACATCAACCACAACCACTACATCAACCACTACCACCTCCACTACTACCACCACCACCACCTATTCCTGCACCCCCCAAACCCCCCACCCCAAGCCTTACCTTACCTAGTGTGTGTGTATGTATACGGTAGGGGTATGTGTATGTGTGTGTATGTGTGCGTGTATGTGTGTGTGTGTGTGTACGGTGTGTGTGTGTGTATGTACTGTATGTGTGTGTGTACCCTAGTGTGTGTTGTTTACGATAGGGGGGATGGGGGGGTGCGCGAGTAGGGGGACAGGCTTGGGGGGGGGGTTAGAGAGGTGCGGGAATATGGGGCATGCTTGGGGTGTGTGGCGGTAGGGGACAGGCTTTTTACCCCTCCCAGCCTGTCCCCTATTCCAGCACCCCCCAAACCCCCCCACCCCAAGCCTGTCCCCTATTCTCGCAAATATAGTCTATTTCTCACACACAGTCTCTCTCTCTCTCTATCTCTCCAATGTAACACAGGAATAGGACAGGTTCACCACTACATCAACCACTACTACCTCCACTACTACCACCACCACCTATTCCCGCACCCCCCAACCCCCCCACCCCAAGCCTTACCTTACCTAGTGTATGTGTGTGTTTGTGTGTGTGTGTGTTTGGTAGGGATGTGTGTGTTTGTATGTCTGTGTATGTGTGTGTATGGGGCATGCTTGGGGTGTGTGACGGTAGGGGACAGGCTTTTTACCCCCCCCCCAGCCTGTCCCCTATTCCAGCACCCCGCAAACCCCCCCACCCCAAGCCTGTCCCTTATTCCCGCATATATAGTCTATCTCTCACATACAGTCTCTCTCTCTCTTTCACAATCTATCTATCTACCTATCTCTTACACACAGTCTCTCTCTCTATCTCTCTCTCACAGTCTATCTATCTATCTATCTCTACCTCTCACACACACTATATTTATTTTTCACTCTTTCTCTCCCACACACACACACACACTATCTCTCTCTCACACACAAATATAACCAAACCCAGTATTACCTCTCTCTCTCTCACACACACACCCTCTCTCTCTCTCTCTGAAATTAAAAATAGAGATAGAGAGAGAGAGCCTGTGAAGGAGAGAGAGAGAATGTGAGAGAGCATGTGTGTGTGTGTGAGAGAGAGAGAGAGAGAGAGAGAGAGAGAGAGAGAGAGAGAGAGAGAGAGAGTTTGTGCGTGTCACTAATCCAGGGGTTCGAATCCCCCTCAAAACATTAACATTTTTTGAAAAACATGAAAAACATTTTTTTTATAGGTCCAAAACACTCCCCAAGTATTAGCGATCACACCCATGTAAAAATTTTCACTCTAGGACGAAGGATCTTGGCGTGCATAGAGGACACACACACACACACACACAGAATTTCGGCTTTATGTATATAGATTAATATAATTTTATCTTTTGTAAACCCACAAAACAAAATAATTTTACTTAACCTAATTAATCCAAGGTATGAATTGAATGATATACTGCTACATACAGTGTAGCCTATTAGACCTAACCATATTTCAAACGGTAACTCAAAAATTACAAGCCAATAATTAATGGGGTTCCATATTTTTATATAATTACATATGTTTTTAAAATCGGCATTCAAATCCATAGGTGGTATATTTGCTAAAAATGAATAGTTTAATGTATTAACATATGGCTACAGTAGGCTCTATCAACTTTAACTTCTGTGCATTCACCTTCTCCTTGGGCTATATAGCCTTATCTCTGAAAGTATTATGATTTATTGGTGACAAGTTTCTTCTTTTTAAGAATATATTGTATGAAGGCGAATGAAATACAAGCCGAAAAGTTGCCACAGACTGTATATGTTTCATGACATTGTTGCCAATACACTTTCATACTTACTGTGGTATTTTTTATTTACATACGTCATTTCAAGTACCGAGAATAATTCCATTTTATTTATAAATCCACTTATTTTAACACTTGTATGATTTAGTGTGATATTTTTGTCAATGCAAGAGTGTTGTATGTGTTCCGGAAGATAGTTTTCTGAGTTAGTGAGTTGGTAATAGTTACTCTGGATAAACTCAAGCTGTGATTGGCTCAAATTTCGCCCTACGTATGTAATGAGTTAACCTTGGTAAATATGCACCCCGGCCACGAAAGAAAAAATAATTCCATGGGAAATCTTGAAAGTACTGCCTCATATCATCCCAGCCAGCAGCGCTGTAGTGCCACACACGCCGCTTGCTGGGAGGGTCCAAAGGTCTTACAGGAGCGATAGGACAGGATAGTGAAATAAGATTGTGATCGGAGAAGCCCAAAGGAGAGAATAGTTCAACCGTATAAGCAGAAGGATGAGAGGTTAGGAATAAGTCAAGGATATTGGACTGGTCTCCAAGGCGGTCTAGAATACGGGTAGGGTACTGAATTAACTGCTCTAGGTCGTTGAGGATAGAAAAGGTCAAGGTTTGTTCAGCAGGTGGATCAGTGAAGGGAGATGAAAGCCAAAGGCGGTGGTGAACGTTGAATTCTCCTAATATGGAGATTTCTAAGAAAGGAGACTGGGATAGAATGTGTTCCAGTTTTGAAGTTAGATAGTCGCAGAATTTTGTATAGTCAGTAGAGTTAGGAGAGAAATATACAGCACAGATGTATTTAGTTTGAGAGTAACAGGTTAGCCCAAGCGAGAGGGTTGAAAATTCAGATAAGTCAAGTTAGAGAACACGAAAACAAGTGAGGTCGTTGCGTACGTTTACATAGTATGTGTTGGTATAGTAGTGTTGAAGTTAGTGTTGGTATAGTAGTGTTGAAGTGAGTGTTTGGTATAGTAGTATTGAAGTTAGTGTTGGTATAGTAGTGTTGAAGTTAGTGTTGGTATAGTAGTGTTGAAGTGAGTGTTGGTATAGTAGTATTGAAGTAAATGTTGGTATAGTAGTGTTGAAGTAAGTGTTGGTATAGTAGTGTTGAAGTAAGTGTTGGTATAGTAGTGTTGATATATATATATATATAAGTGTTTATAAAGTGATGCTGTAGTGTTTATACAGCACCGGTTAGTGTTTATAAAGTTTGTGTTTATATAGTAATGCCGAAGTACAATAAGTGCTCATATAGTAAGTGTTGAAGTCAGTGTATATATAGTACCGTAATGCCCCGTAGGGGGGTATTGCCTATATTAATTAATGTGGGCAATACTTACAGGGTTTTGGCGCCCCTTCGGCCCCAGCCATTAGCTTTCAGTTCTTCAACTGTCCCTCTTTTCTTTTCATTTCCTTACTGCTTGCTGTCACACCTCTCTATCACCTTTTTCTGGCGCTATAGGACCTCGATGTTGCGGCGCCTAATATCCATCAATCAATTAGTACCGTAATGCAAAAGTAGTGTTTATATAGTACCGTAATGCTAAAGTAAGTTTTAAATGATAAATATTTATATAATAATGCTAATCATGCAGACTATACACAGTTTGTTAACGTGTTTATATAGTAAGTGTTGGTATAGTAAGTGCTTAAGGGGGTTATATATATATATATATATCACATTAATTTGGGTGGTATATCTGGGGCAAATTATTTCTCCAAACGATTTTAACCATCAGACCATTATTCCTGTTCATCTGGTCCTGTTTAATGGCATACCCGGTACTTTAGAAGTTTAGAGGAAGCACGGCACTCCAATGTATGAAAAGTATACTATCCCCTTGGTGAGAAGTAGGAAAGGCCTCTATTTGTTATTCCACCATGCCCAAGGGTATTTATTGGTTGTTAGGTAATAATAAGTCAAAATAAGTAATATTAGGTAAGAATAAGTGAAAATAAGTAATAACAAGCAATAATACGTAATAATAAGTGATAATACGTATAATTAAAAGATAAGCAATAATACGTAATAATCAGTATTAATGACATGATAATATAAATATACGTAATTCCCTCTGTCACCATGGATACAGACGACCCTTGTGCCTCCAACCCTTGTAATGTAGTTGGTGTTGGATTATCATGTTTCCTGGACACACAATCACCTTACTACACATGTTCTAAGTGTCCACCAGGCTACCAAGGCGATGGCATCATTTGTTTTCAGCCACATAAAAGTAAGTGTTGCTATAGTAGTGTTGAAATTAGTGTTTACATAGTAAGTGTTTGTATAGTAGTGTTGAAGTAAGTATGTATAGAAAAGTGTTGGTATTGTAGTGTTTACGTAGTAAGTGTTGCTATAGTAGTTTTGAAGTTAGTGTTTATAGAGTAGGCTAGTGCTAAAGTAAGTATTTAAATAGTATATGTTTATATTATAGTACTGCTCATCATGCAGATTATAAACAGTTTGTTAAAGTGTTTATATAGTAAGTGTTTATAATGTAAGTATTGACATAGTAAGTGCTTAAGGGAGTATAGAGCACATTGTTTTGAGTGGTAAATCTGGAGCAAATGATTCCTCCAAATTATTCCAGGCAACAGGATATCTTTATTTGTTCTTCATCTGGGTCTATTTCCCAGCATAGTCTGGAAGAATCCAGGCAATCAAATTTATCAAAAGTATACTATTCCCTTAACCCCTGCAGACCGGGGGGGGGGGGGTCCTTGCCTCCACATTTCTACCCTGCCGCTAGCATCGAAATTCCTCGATTTGCCCTATATTCACAACGCTCACACTCTTAACCTATATATTATACTGACTTCAAAATTGTTCCATCCTTACCTTCAACTCTTCCTCTTTCCAATGGTACCATCGGGAGGGCTGTACGATGATTAGTTGTCGAGATAGGGCGAGTTTAAGTGGACCATGTTTGCGCGCGAGACAGAGGTGTGTCTGTGTGTACGCGTGAGTGCGGTGTGACTGCGGCATGGAGTTCAGTTTCCCGCCTAAGTCCCTTGTCAACTCACTCGTATTACTACTATTATGTATCGTATGTCATGATTTCAACACTAAAAATAGTATGAACACTTGTAGGAATATATCATCGTGTAACTATCACTTAGAAAATGATAAACAAACCGACTTGTACCGTAGGAAACACGTATATTTACTATCAATTGTGCCTGTATGGGTGTGTTTTGTGGTGTTATTTTCTTATTACTACCCCATTATATATTGTGTGTCATGATCTATACACTAAATAATAATTTGTAACCTTGTAGGAATATCATGGTGTCACTCACGTACATATATTCACTACGGTATTGTCTTACGATCGTTAGAGCACAAATTCGGACAAGGGCAATTACTTAAAAATCGCCCAGCCATCGTGGGGTCCTAGAATCGACTGAGTGGGTAGCGGATCGATATTGTGAGTGTATTTTCTCGCCCAACGACAAGAAAAACTAGCCGTACAGGGCGCTAAATCGCTGTGACGGTAGGCGCTGTTACCTGGTTCCTTACGTACGATGCTCTGTCACGTCAACCGGTCTTTAGGGGTTAAATATAATAATGCTATACACAGCGGTAGTGCAAAAGTTTAGATTGACAGTTGTATTTTTTATTGTACTGTGTAATAAACTTCGTAGTGCAATATTGGAATTATTATAATGAATATAATAATTAAGTAAGCAATGATTCAGCAATTGACTTACCTTACCCGGTTTATTAATTTACCTTCGTTGTGTTGGCTCAAGGAAGGTTCTCAGAGGTTGAATCCCCTATATTATTGCAAGTTTATCAACAATTATTTATTTTACGTGAGCTCTTACGATATGAATGCATTTATAAATATATAGTAATAGGGAAGATATGGTGTATGAAATAACCAATTACATTAATTTACTATAATTTATTGAATTCAGTCTTACACCAACAGAATAAATAAATTACTCAAGTACTCACTTTCACTCACAAAAAAACTAGTTAAATAGATGAGTTTCCCTCATGCGTGACTCCTGTTTTCTGTTCAATGTCCTCGCGAGTCCTTTCCAAATGTACGAGTATATTTTCCAATGTCCTCGTTTGATTATTGGAGCTATTTCAAGACCTTCCTACTCAATTTACTTTAATTAATAATCAATATCAATCTAACCACAATCCTTGATAATTACAGAGGCTTGTTTCAGTCTCAGTAATTTTCTTTTCAATGTCCTTCAAACCAACAGGATTTTTCAATGTCCACACTATAATTTATCACTTGTTTATCTTACCTTTTACTGTCAATTGATTGTGTTTTCTATTCAATCAATAAGACAGTGCATTGCAATCACGAACGTTGAGGATTATAACTAGTGACGAGACCGAGTCATTAATCTTATCTGTGATTTTGCAAAGGGTAGACAAGAGCTGATCGATTACGTGTGTTTGCTGTGTGGTTGAAGTCAAGACTGCCGTTTCAAATATTCTCATCCCAACCAGTAATTAGCTCCTCCCCCAACTGTCTGGATCGATACTCACGGCGTTACACCCAACTGAATGAATATAATAACTGACTAGACTTAGTCTTCATATTATCTCATTTGCACTCACTAGCTATACATGCAATGTTAATGACGCCACATAAACTAATCATGGTAATTATCCACTTCACGAATCATATGGAGATTTTAAAAGAATATCTGTGTGCAAGCAAATTAAATATTAATAAAGCATACGAGTGGGGAAACGAAGGATTTAACGACGGAGAGGGGGAAAAAACACAGGGTTAAATATGAACGCGGTCTTAAAACACTTATTAAACACATTAAACACTATGTATAACAGAATGAATGAATAACATGAGCCTGGGAAAACATTTGGTTATCTTCAATGAGGAACTGAGTGTAAAATGAAGAGGTGGGTGTTGCTGCTCACCAAGTGTTGGTGTATCACCTGTCTTAGTGATAGCAACTAATAGAGAGTCACCAATTGTTAGGGATAGTGACTGATAGTGAGTGTGTGTGTCTCCTTTACTATTGTCCTGTGTGAAAACTGTAAGATAGTGTGTGTATCTCTTTGCCGTATTTAGTTCGTTTATCACTATGGTAGGATGTTATAGTAATATACATTCCTGATTTATTAAAGAAGAAGAATTTTAGGGCTTTATGCCTATCGACTCATGGTGTTGGTCATTATGGCAGTCAGTGTTGTTACATCAACATATCTTTCCCCAGCCTACAAGGTTGCTATCCTTGTTTTTACAGCCTGGTACCTACTTACTACTACGTTAACAGGGAGTCGGGAACATAGGGGCATGCGAAAATTGTCCAACAATTCCACTGACCAGGGAATCGAACCCGGGATCTCTCGCATGCTAGGCGAGTTTGCTAACCATTACACCATCAGCATCCCCTAAGATTTATTACCATGTTTGACTAGGTAGTCAATTTTACAATGTGAATAAAAAGTACATCTTAAATGGTATTTATGTTAACAAATCAATATAACAATAAATAGCTATGCATGTACAGCTCAGGACTGATCAATGGTCCACACTTCTTCCACCCTTGCCTTGGTGTGGGCCTCAACGGATATGGTATCACTGACAGGTGGAGGGGGGAGGGGAGAAATGTGGGCGGAGTTATATAGGAGGGGTAGCGTTACCAATGTTGAGCCATCCAGAAATTTGAATCCCGAACCACTTGTGATCATGGATGTGAACCACTCAGTACTCACTTGAAGGTGGTAGGAGAGGAGGGGGTTGGGTTGGGGAGAGGGGGGTAAAGCTTCACCAGTGATCGAGATGGAGAGAATTATTGGATCAAGTAGCTAACTGTTTTCTTCTGTAATCTAAATCCAACTCTGATGCTGCATTCCATGGGATATTCTTTATTATTTGAAATGAATCCAGATTTTACCTAATATAATTAACACGACACCAGTTTTTGATGACTAATATATCAAGCGATGCACCACCTACCCAGTGTTAAGTTACATTTCAAGTAAATCCTTTATTTTTATCCTGTATCATTCATGACATTTTCTAAGAAACGTTTATTGTGTAACTGGTTACCAAAGGATAATAGTTATAGTGTAAACTGTTAATTAACCAATGACTACTCCATTTGTTCTTCCTCACCCCGTCCACCCTTATTCAATTCACTGTTTCCTCTCCCTCCATCCCACCATTCCTTTACTCTCCATCTTACCACCACCACCATCATTCTGTGTGTTGCTGCATAATCTGTTAATGCGCAAACAAGACCAGAATAGAAATAATAGTGATATCTGGTATGCAAATACAATCCGTTATATATGACGAATATATTTATTACCTTTATTTATTTATCTGAGGTCAACATCTAGGCCAGCCATTCAGATGCCCAGTGTTAGTGAACCAATCACAACATTTAGAAAATATTGTGTCACAACTATTGTTATTACTAATTAAAATAGGGAAACATTGAAATCAGACATTTATTGGTTATTGTTTACATGACTTTGTCAGTTTAGGTGAAAGCTCCACAAGTCCTCGTCACGAAGCATTCAAACCCATAATCCAACTGGGTCTGTAGGCACCACACTGTAATTATAATAACCACAATTATAATAACTGTTAACTTATTATAACCTGAAGTTTATACTTCAACCTCACGTTTGCATTAAGCATGTGTAATGTTTGTTTTGTTGTCTTATTATTATTATAAGCACCGATATATGTATTGCTTTAGACCCTTAGCCACGATGATATAACAGTGTATACACTATTTATATACACTTCTATGAAGATATTAAGGCTTGAAATACTGTAGATTACATATTTCATTTCATTACTCATCAATTTGTTGCTAGTATCGTGTTCAACCACCCTCCTTCTCAATGACAGCCTGCAGTTGCTCGGGCATTGAGGCACCATACCTCCTCACTGTATAATATATATGGTTTTCCCCGAAAAATCTCCCACTGTGTTCTGGTGTGACGTAACAAATCTGCTGTGGTTCTCTGTCGTTCTGGCTCCCACGTGTTAACGATAGAACCTCATATATTTTCTATAGGGTTCATATCGTAGTCTTAAATAGACAAATCTATCACCTGCAAATAATCATGAGCAGTAAACCATTTTTGAACTTTCCTGGCCATATGGATAGGGCATCGGTCGTGTATAGGACAGATAAGGGTGAGTAGTTGAAAAGAAATGAAAAACATTTAGAATATGTGCTTCATTATATTGCATTTGATCGATCTATTAAACAAAGGCACTGTCTGTTGTTCACCTCCGTAGAGAGATACTGATTATAATTATTATCCTTTGGATATTAAGCAACAAATAACGGAGCCGAGACAATTAATTTTCTGTCTTCAGCTTTAACTGTATTCTTTTCACCCCTCATGCTGGTAGTCCCCCTCTTTATCACCTTTTCTCGCCGTAAAATAAACTTAATACCTATATCTTTCAAGTAACTGGCAACCTCACACAACCTCCTCTCCCCTGTCTTCTCTCTCTCTCTCTCTCTCTCTCTCTCTCTCTCTCTCTCTCTCTCTCTCTTGCCTTCTGTAGTATTCTTTATCTTTTCTTTCTCATAATTTTAACCCTCTCATACGTTCTTTCAAAGTTTAATGACATAGGCCTTTCTCCCTTATCACCCATAGTCCTTTAAATTTATGCAAGCAAAAGGATATGATAATAGTTATTTAGAATATATATATATATATATATATATATATATATATATATATATGACGGTGTGCAATCTTCCAACATGATTTCCATTGTGACCTGGTGTGACTGATGCCCCGAGGTGGCTGATACCTCTGTGTTCATGGCAGGAACCCTAACCGCTGCGTATAGTGTCACGTGACAAAAGTTTATCTTCTAACTAATTTATTTTGTGTTTTCTTCGCTACAGTTAAAATTATATAGTTCACAGATTTGACAAATAATACTAATATCAGTACGCCACCGTCTCAGTTGACGGAGAGGAACTATGTGATTCGGTACTTTCAGATTCACTCATTTCAACAGTTGACACAATATGGAACTGTTGGTCTGTCCTGAGTAACAATGTTTACTGTCATCCATATAAAAGACAACTGAACCACTGTCGTTTCTCGTTGATGTATAAATATATTATGTATTTATGGTGTAGTAGTCATTATGGTTTTATTCTTACCTCATCAATCCATGTCTGAGTTTTGGGAAGTGGGGGCAAGAGGTGGGAAGTTAAGAGGATGCTGTCTGCTAAATTGGAGCTCTATGCATCCTCCAAACTTTGCCACGAAACTGATCCCTCATAAGAAACACCAAGGTCGTCTGCTTTCTGGCATAGTCTGGAGTATTCATGGAACTTCAATTTTACAAGAAGATATAGTGTTCCCTTAAATGTATAGCCTACTGTGGTTAGAAATTAGTTCCCTTAACAAAATTACCTTTCGTCACACCAAGATTTACTCTATGTGGATAGACTATCTTTACGAAATCATATTTATCTTGTAATATAGACGATAAGGATATCTCTACCCAGGATCAAGAGAATACCCATTTATCAATTCAACTCATAACCTACCGAAATGTTCTGGAACGCAATAACGCTGACGTGCATATGTATAAAATTATTGTCAATAAGCTGGGTCTAGAATTATTACTATTCATTAGTACTATCTTCAAGTAGAGAAAATTCATCTTTTCATTTCACTGGCTTGCGATAATTATCACCATCGTCATCCCTGATATTTCCTTAAACTCTACGATATGACATCCAAGTCGACCGTGTTAAGACATAGCTGGTATTGTAATATGCATCAATATTGTAAGCTTATGTAATTTGAAACCCTGTGGGAGTAGCTTGTCCTATGTAGCCAACACCGTATGGAAAACATGTTGAAAGATTGCACACCGTCATATATAGTGTGGGCTGGTTACTCCATTGAAACAGTAGCATCCTTTATTGCGCAATAAATGTTAATTTGTTTTTATTGTTTTCATTATATTTGGTTATCAATATAATTCTGAGAACATAATTTTGTAGTTGAGCATAAAACATTGTTTTCAGTAGCATATAGAGAGATACATGAGAATTACGTTGACTACCATTACTGTCCTTGTGGTCCATATTGTGTCACATGTTCTGCACAGTAATGCTGGATGTAAGTAAAAGTAAGTTTATATATCTACATATATATTTTGATAACAAATGGCCATAATTCAGACTAGCAACATACTGGCAAATGGTAATGCATGAAACCAATATTCCTTCTGATTTAAGAAGGCGAAATGCTGTGGGTGGGATTATGCAGGCAAGAATGCGTATCTGCCAACACTTTTGTTCTACATAACTATTATCATATCCATTCGCTTACATAAATTTGAAGGACTATGGGTGATAAGGGAGAAAGGCCTATGTCATTAAACTTTGAAAGAACGTATGAGAGGGTTAAAATTATGAGAAAGAAACGATAAAGAATACTACAGAAGGCAAGAGAGAGAGAGAGAGAGAGAGAGAGAGAGAGAGAGAGAGAGACAGAGAGAGAGAGAGAGAGAGAGAAAAGACAGGGGAGAGGAGGTTGTGTGAGGTTGCCAGTTACTTGAATGATATAGGTATTAAGTTTATTTTACGGCGAGAAAAGGTGATAAAGAGGGGGACTACCAGCATGAGGGGTGAAAAGAATACAGTTAAAGCTGAAGACAGAAAATTAATTGTCTCGGCTCCGTTATTTGTTGCTTAATATCCAAAGGATAATAATTATAATCAGTATCTCTCTACGGAGGTGAACAACAGACAGTGTCTTTGTTTAATAGATCGATCAAATGCAATATAATGAAGCACATATTCTAAATGTTTTTCATTTCTTTTCAACTACTCACCCTTATCTGTCCTATACACGACCGATGCCCTATCCATATGGCGAGGAAAGTTCAAAAATGGTTTACTGCTCATGATTATTTGCAGGTGATAGATTTGTCTATTTAAGACTGCGATATGAACCCTATAGAAAATATATGAGGTTCTATCGTTAACACGTGGGAGCCAGAACGACAGAGAACCACAGCAGATTTGTTACGTCACACCAGAACACAGTGGGAGATTTTTCGGGGAAAACCATATATATTATACAGTGAGGAGGCATGGTGCCTCAATGCCCGAGCGACTGGAGACTGTCAATTGATGAGTAATGAAATGAAATATGTAATCTACAGTATTTCAAGCCTTAATATGTTCATAGAAGTGTATATAAATAGTGTATACACTGTTATATCATCGTGGCTAAGGGTCTAAAGCAGTGGTTCCCAAACTTTTTCTGGTCGTTACCCACTTTTCATACAAGATCCTTGTCCAAGGCCCCCCCATCCAAAAAAAAAACCATAACCCGTTAGCTGAATAATATGAACATCCTTGCTGATACGTAAGATTCATGACCAGGTTATCTTACAGAATACACAGCTTAGGAAACCTTAGATTAAAATTATGTTGAGTTAAAATTATCTTGTTTCCCTAATACATCACCATATCTTGTTTTATGTCAAGAACACAGAATCATATAAAAAAGGACGTATTACTCATGTGTCTGGCAGCAAGGCATTGCACAAACCTGTACTGAACCTGTAAGTTCCCTCCACTGGCTACCTACCTGCTAAACTCCTTTGGTTTTATTTATGCATAGCCTCAGATTATGGCCCTCTACATTCTTCTATTTGGCCCCCCAGGGGGCCATGGCCCCCAGTTTGGGACCACTGGTCTAAAGCAATACATATATAGGTGCTTATAATAATAATAAGACAACAAAACAAACATTACACATGCTTAATGCAAACGTGAGGTTGAAGTATAAACTTCAGGTTATAATAAGTTAACAGTTATTATAATTGTGGTTATTATAATTACAGTGTGGTGCCTACAGACCCAGTTGGATTATGGGTTTGAATGCTTCGTGACGAGGACTTGTGGAGCTTTCACCTAAACTGACAAAGTCATGTAAACAATAACCAATAAATGTCTGATTTCAATGTTTCCCTATTTTAATTAGTAATAACAATAGTTGTGACACAATATCTTCTAAATGTTGTGATTGGTTCACTAATACTGGCGTCTGAATGGCTGGCCTAGATGTTGACCTCAGATAAATAAATAAAGGTAATAAATATATTCGTCATATATAACGGATTGTATTTGCATACCAGATATCACTATTATTTCTATTCTGGTCTTGTTTGCGCATTAACAGATTATGCAGCAACACACAGAATGATGGTGGTGGTGGTAAGATGGAGAGTAAAGGAATGGTGGGATGGAGGGAGAGGAAACAGTGAATTGAATAAGGGAGGACGGGGTGAGGAAGAACAGATGGAGTAGTAATTGGGTAATTAACATTTTACACTATAACTATTATCCTTTGGTAACCAGTTACACAATAAACGTTTCTTAGAAAATGTCATGAATGATACAGGATAAAAATAAAGGATTTACTTGAAATGTAACTTAACACTGAGTAGGTGGTGCATCGCTTGATATATTAGTCATCAAAAAAAAAATGTCGTGTTAATTATATTAGGTAGAATCTGGATTAATTTCAAATAATAAAGAATATCCCATGGAATGCAGCATCAGAGTTGGATTTAGATTACAGAAGAAAACAGTTAGCTACTTGATCCAATAATTTTCTCCATCTCGATCACTGGTGAAGCTTTACCCCCCTCTCCCCAACCCAACCCCTCCTCTCCTACCACCTTCAAGTGAGTGGTTCACATCCATGATCACAAGTGGTTCGGGATTCAAATTTCTGGATGGCTCAACATTGGTAACGCTACCCCTCCTATATAACTCCGCCCACATTTCTCCCCTCCCCCCTCCACCTGTCAGTGATACCATATCCGTTGAGGCCCACACCAAGGCAAGGGTGGAAGAAGTGTGGACCATTGATCAGTCCGGAGCTGTACCTTATCAATATTAAATAGTATTTTATACTGCATTTAATGCTATGAAATAATGTTGAATAGCCATAGTCAATAAAAGTTGACTGGCATGCAAAGTGCAATAGATGAGCAAAGACAGAGTAAAGGTGAGTCTGTCCTAATTAGCTGGGGAGACACAGAGAGCGGGTTGCCTGTCTATCTAACCAGTTGAGCAGTAACAATTATAAACTTGTGTCATATTTACAATATAATATATGTATGCACACTACAGTACTCCCCCCCCTAGTGACGAGGAAGGAGGAACGATATAGATTTCTTGTGTGTTGCAGTAGGTCATTCCGTGGTAATGTGTGTTGATGGGTTGATAGAAGGCGGCGAGGTAGATTCTTGGCACATGAGGTCGGCAGGTTTCACTCTGTCAATGGATACAGTGTTTGGCTTGCCATGATAGTTGATAATGATGGTCTTTCTGTGTCTTCTGATGATAGGGAAGGGACCAGAGTAGGGTTGTTGTAGCGGCTTCTTGACTGAGTCAACCCGGACGAAGACATGGGTACAGGTCTGGTGGTACTGGCTGACGAAGGTCTCTGAAGGTTGCTGACAAGGTGGTGAGGGCTGCAGGGAACTCATGTGGGAGGCGAGGGTGGCAGCGAAGTCCTGGACGTCAGTGTTTTTCTGAGGTGTGGTAGTGGCGAGGAGTTCAGGAGGCAGTCGTAGGGTGGAGCCATAGAGTAGTTCAGCAGAGGAACAGTTGAGGTCGACCTTCAGGGCAGTGCGGATACCTAGTAAGACAAGAGGGAAAGAAGAGAGCCACTCACCGCGGTGGTGAACTGTTGATGTTAATGAGGTTTTAAGTTGTCTGTGGAATCTCTCAGCTAGACCATTTGATTGTGGGTGGTAGCTGGTGGTGCGGAGTCTTTTGATACCAAGGAGGGTCATCAGCTTGTTCCAGAGGGAGGACTCGAACTCGCTGCCCCTGTCGGATGTGATGGTGAGAAGGATGCCATAGCGGGAGATCCAGGTGGAGATGAAGGCTTTGGCAACAGTGGTGGTGTTGATGTTGACGAGAGGTGATACTTTTGGCCATCTGGTGAAGCGATCAACACAGGTGAGGAGGTATCTGCAATTATCAGAGTGAGGAAAAGGACCTACCAGGTCGATGTGAACATGGTCAAACCTGGCAGAGGGTGGTAAGAAGGTTGCTGGAGACGACTTTGTATGTCTGTTGATCTTGTTGGCTTGGCACTTCTGGCAGGAGTGGGTCCACTGGCTTATATCCTTGGTGATTCCTGTCCACACAAACCGTGAGGTGAGAAGCTGCTGAGAAGTGCGTATACCTGGGTGAGAGAGATTAGAGAGTTGGGAGAATATCAGGAATCTATGAGTATTAGAAACATAAGTGAGGATTGAACCTGTGGAAGAGTCAGCATAGAGGGATACATTGGTGCCGGGATAGTTAATCTTTTTCATTTGCAGAGCAGGGTTTGATAGAAGTTGAGTCAACTCAGGATCACTAATTTGGTCGGCAGCGATGGCAGCGTAGTCAATGAGGGTTGCTGAGTTGAGTGAACGAGAGAGGGCGTCTGCAGGTACGTTATTTTCACCTTGAATGTAGCGAAAATCAGTGGTAAATTGTGAAATGTATGTGTGACGAACTTGTCTAGGTGTGTAAGAGTTCTTGTTGAATGTGGTGGTGAGAGGTTTGTTATTGGTCAAGACAAGAAAGGGCCTACCTTCAAGGAAGTAATGGAAGTGTCTGATGGCTTTGTAGATGGCAAGAATTTCTATATCGAAAGCGCTGTATCTTGATTTCGCTGGATATAGTTTCTTGAAGAAGAATGCGAGTGGCTTCCAGTCATCACCGTGGAGTTGTTGTAGGACGGCACCCATACCTGTGTCAGATGCATCAGTGCAGATGGCTGTGATGGCGTCTGGAGTAGGGAAGCAGAGGGAGGTGGCTTCTCGAATAGCGTTGGTAGCATTGGTGTAGGCTTGATCAGCTGTGTCTGACCATTCTAGAGTGATTGCCTGACCTCTCTTGCAGTTGCAGGGCTTCAGCATGTTGTAAAGTGGCTGAAGCAGTGGTGCACAGTGTGGGATGAATCTGTTGTAGTAGTTGAGCATCCCCAGGAAGCGCTTCAGTTCGCATTGAGTTGTGGGTCTTGGGAACTGCTGGAAAGCTTCCTGTCTAGAAGGTGTGAGAGAGATACCAGAGGAGGACTCGGTGTGTCCAAGGAATTGGGTAGAGTTAACACCGAAAGAGGACTTGGCAGCGTTGAGTTGTATGCCATAAGTTTGGAATCTTTCAAATACCTGTGCAAGATGTTGCTGGTGGGTTTCTTCATCTGGGCTGGCGATGAGGACGATGTCGACATAGGCGACGCAGAAGGGTAGTCCGCGTAGTACTTCATCAATTAATTGCTGGAAGGTCTGTGCAGAATTCTTAAGACCAAAGGACATACTGACATATTTAAATAAGCCAAAAGGGGTTATAATGGCTGTTTTAGGAATATCATCAGGGTTAACAGGGATTTGATGAAAGGCCTTGACTAGGTCGAGATTGGAGAAGATAGTGGTACCAGTAAGTTGAGAAGAGAAATCTTGAATGTTAGGGATAGGGTATCTGTCCATAACTGTCCTACTGTTTAGTGCTCTGTAGTCGCCACAGGGTCTGATGTCACCATTCTTGTTGTTGACGATGTGGAGTGGAGAAGCCCAGTTGCTTGAACTTGGTCTGATAATACCTTGATCGAGGAGTGATTCAAATTTAGCCTTGGCGAGTTTATATCGTTCAGGAGCGAGTCTTCTGGCCTTGTGTGAGAGAGGGGTAAGACTTTAGTAAAGATGCATACCTGTTGTCGGCTGAGATTGTAGACAGCTGTGTGCTTGAACCTTTGACGATCCATGTGTTTGCAGATAGACCAGTGAGTGGATCATACAACTTGCGGTTCTTGAGGTTAATGGAGAGATTGTAGTGAGTGAGGATGTCAGCACCAAGGATGGGTTGGGAGACGTCAGCGACATAGAATGCCCACTCAAGCGCTCGTCGAAGGTGTAGTTCAACCTTAAGGGTGAGCTTGGTGTAGACTGGTATAGTGGAACCATTGGCTGCATATAGTGAAGTGATTAGAGGTAGTGTCCTTTTGGCCTGCTGTAGCGGGGAGAACACTGATTTATGTGACTGTGTCTACTAAAAAATATTTATTATTGAGTGGATCCCAAATGTGGAAGAGTGTGGACTTCCGTTTGCAGGCACTATGGACCACTAGTGACTGCTGTTGTCGTTTCCCGAATTGAATGCTGGCAATGGTGTGCAGTTTTACCAAAACGATGATGATAGTAGCACATACTGTTAAAGTTGGTGTTGGAGTTGGTGGAATTGTTGGAAGTGTGGTTGGAGTCTCTGCTGCCGTACTTGTGGCGTCGTGGAGACTTCTGTTATACTTGTAATTTCAACTCATTTACTTGTTCTGCCAGGCTGGAGATGAGGTCTTTGAGTTGAGAGACTTCATTAGAGAAGGTGATGTTGCAGATGTTTGTCTCGTTCGGGATGGTGTACATGAACTCATCTGCAAGCTGTGCTAGGTTTTCTAGAGATAACTAGCCTTTAACAGTGAAGAGGTTGCGTTGGATGGTCTGGGGAAGACGCTGGTAGAAGAGATGGGTGAGGATGGTGGTGTCGAAGGACTGCTGGTTTGTACCGATGAGTTTCTTCATTCTTCTGAGTAGGTTTGTAGGTTTTTGTTTACCTAGTTCTTCTTTGGAGAGAAATTCCTGGAGTCGTGTAGAGAGAGAAGCTTCAAGACGTGTGGTGATGGCAGTCTTGAGGTCTTCATATGGAGTGTCACTGGTGCAGGCAGCTGTGACAGAATCAGAGAGTTGATAGAGACTTCAGGAGGAAGGAGAGTTGTGGCAACACTGAACTCCTTAAGACTGGATGTGATACGATGTGCTCTAAAGTTGACTTCAAGGATGGTAAACCACAAGGTAGGGTCGTGAGAGGAGAAGGATGGAGCACTGAAGTTAGAGATGCTGTGAGTAAATTCAATGTCTTGAGGCTCAGACATGGTGGAGGTAGAGAAAGACAGCTACGGTAAGGTAGGGAGAAGGACGTTGGCTGTGGGTAAGGTAGGTTAGTGAAGGAAGTAGGTAGTGGATAAGGTAGGTTGGTGGAGGAGGAAGAGATTGTGCTAGGTTAGCAGTGAGAGAGAGTGATGATGTAGTGTCGGTGGCTGGTAGGCGGCGACACTCGGCGTGGGTTAGCTCCAGGAAGGCAGGCAGCAGACAGATGTAGGCAGGAGGCTCGGCGGTGGCAGCTGGCTTCGTAGCTGGAGAGGAGGAGGAACTAGCTGTCTGGCAGGGTGGTAGCCAGAGATGCAGAGGAAGTGAGGAGAGGCACAGGAGAGGAGACAACTGAAGAAAATTGTTGTCAAAAAATATCTAGCTTAGCCAGTGGTAGCAGGACTTGCTAGTGTAGGGGAACTTCGGGGTCACCAATTATTGTTGCTCACGAAGTGTTGGTGTATCACCTGTCTTATAAAGGCGCGGTCACACGAGCCTTTTTTCGTCAAATTTTCACCGTCAATTTTATTACTCACCGTCAATTTTAACTGTGTCTGGTCACACGAGGTAATCGAGATTTGAGCGTATTTCGTCAATTCGGTGGTTGGTATTGTAGTACAGCTCATCTCTTGCACCCTACAAATATGTTTTTTCTGAATATATATATAAAGTATTTATTCTAATAATTAATACATTTGGTTCCTAGCGGGGTTTTGTTACTGTGTCCGTGATTGGTTAATTTGATGATAATGCTCATTCAGGGGCTCCTAAAGTGACGTGTTCAAACTTCTCAAATCTCTGATGTTTTGATATATTATGCCTTATATAAAGTATCTAACACGTTATTATGTATTAGATATAACAAATATTAATATATAATCACCAAATTATAAGCGAAAACAGTGTATAGTAGGGAAAATACGGCTGGTTTGTTGATTAGCCACGGAGGTGCTGTATTGTTCGAATCCATTAATTTTAGGTCAAGATACACTGTAAATATAAATCAAAGCAAAGTTAAAGCATGTTATCTTTTGCAATTTAGATTACTTTTTAACAAGATTCAATACAATTTGAAATTTTAACGCCTGCAAGAGCCTCAAGAAGTAAGTAAATAAATTAAGGATAACGACCAAGTCACAGCTACGACGGAAGAACGAACACAGTATTGGCAGGAAAACCAACACCACTTCTCTCTATATAACCGAGTAGCTTCTAATAACTTTTTATTCTATTTAGGTAAATTTCTTTATTTGTAGACGTGTCACTGTGTTGGAACAAAGAGTTATCAGGGGTCTGGGTTCATACTTTGTTGATATTTATCACAACAGAACAATACAGCAGTAGGATCGGAGGGGGTAAATATGTTGTCGTTAATGAACTTTATTTGTTTTCCCACCAAATAGAACTTCCACAACCACTTTCTGCTGCCTTCTTTTGGTCCATTATTGTCATTTCAACAGCACACACATATTTTAATATAATTTTCTAGGCTTAATAACATTACAGATGGATCATCGGCGGCCATATTTGTTTGCAATATCGTCAATGTAACAAGAACATGATCGTGTCGCAAAAATTGACGAAATCTCGTCAATTTCAGCCAAGATTTAACGGATTTGATATTGATGGTGAAAAATGGACGAAAAAAAAGGTCGTGTGACCGCGCCTTTAGTGATATCAACTAACAGAGAGTCACCAATTGTTAGGGATAGTGACTGATAGAGAGTGTGTGTCTCCTTTACTATTGTCCTGTGTGAAAACTGTAAGATAGTGTGTGTATCTCTTTGCCGTATTTAGTCCGTTAATCACTATGGCAGGATGTTATAGTAAAATAAATTCCTGAGTTCCTGATTTATTAGAAAAATTTTAGGGCTTTATGCCTATCGACTCGTGTCGATCATTAAAAGAGGTCAGTGTTGTTACATCAACATATCTTCCTCCAGCCTACAAGGTTGCTATCCTTGTTTTTAGAGCCTGGTACCTACTTACTGCTAAGTAAACAGGGAGTCGGGAACATAAGGGCTTGCGAAAATTGTCCAACAATTCCACTGACCAGGGAATCGAACCCGGGATCTCTCGCGTGCTAGGGGAGTGTGCTAATCACTACACCATTAGCACCCCCTACATATATTAGCAGGTTTGACTAGGTAGTCATGTTTATAATGTGAATAAAGAGTACATCTTAAATGGTATTTATGCTAACAAATCAATATAACAATAAATAGCTATGCATGACCCTTATCAATATTTAATAGTATTTTATTCTTCATTTAATGCTATGAAATAATGTTGAATAGCCATAGTCAATAACAATTGACTGGCAAGCAAAGTGCAATAGATGAGCAAAGACAGAGTAAAGGTGAGTCAGTCCTAATTAGCTGGGGAGACACAGAGAGTGGGTTGCCTGTCTACCTAGCCAGTTGAACAGTAACAATTATAAACTTGTGTCATATTTACAATATAATTTATGTATGCACACTACACGGGTAATGAATAACAAAAGTTTGGACAAACATTTGCTGGTCTTCAATGAGGGACTGAGTGTAAGATAAAATGGTTAATACAACATTTTATTCATCATATATCAAAGATTTGCAGTAATTATTCTATATATTTGGTGGTCATCAATGAGTGACTGATTGTTAAATGAGGAGGTGGATGCAACTGTTAATTCATCGTATAAGGAGGTCTGGTCAAGGTGTACACATTATAATTATTCTTTGCTACTAACAGATCCCTGTGCTTCCAACCCGTGTTATACTGGTGTGCCATGCATCATTGAGAAGGATCCACCATTACACTACAGATGTGGAAAGTGTCCGTCTGGGTTGGTGGGTGATGGCAAGAAGTGCGTCAAAGGTAACTAAGTAACTGCAGTCCAACTTTCACCAAGGAAGTAGATTTAGTTTTATTATTTTGTATTGCGTCCTGCCTGGCGTCAAACTAAGATCGGCAATAAAACAGAGAAGTCAGACGGGATCCTGGAAACACAGACACACACATACAAGCACAAATATAGTCTAATTATTTAATAAAAGAAATAGACAAGACCCTAAACTATAGGCCTGTATCACTAACAAGTGTAGTGTATAAAATTCTGGAATAGATCATATGAAGAAATTGGATTGAACACTTGGAGGAAAATAAGATGATAACTGAAAAAAATTGATAATAGGAAGGCAAGATCATGTGTAGCAAACTTACTGAGTTACTATACAAAAATATCAGGAAAAAAAAAACAAGAAAAAGAAGGATGGGTGGATAGTATTTACCAAGACTTTGAAAAAGGTTTTGACAGAGTTTCGCACCATAAAGGTGGAGTAACAGGAAAGCTACTAAAATGGATGAAAGATTTCCTAGTAGGAAGTAAATGAAACCATACTATTAGGGAATTATTTTCCATGGCGAAGGTCATAAGTCATAAAAAAAAGTGCCATGTTATTAAGTTAATTCCATTAAGATACAAATAGGTAAGAACACATACATATTTTGTTCTATTATTATCAATTGCATCATAGCGTTAAACTATAGATCGGCAACAAAACATAAAAGGCAGACGAGATCCAGGACTCACACACAAGAAAGTTGATGGTATTAGAACGACTGCGTGGGAGTTAGCGGTGTTTTTTTTTTATGTTCTTGGATTAATAAGACTGAGTGTTTGGATTTTTTTTTCTTAATTTCTCCACAACCTATTTTGCCGAGAAAGTGGATACATTAGAAAGATTGAATGGGAGTCAGAGATTGTTACACCGCCCGAAGGGGCCCCCCTTGTTATCAGTGTATTGTTATCGGTTCTGGATATTTATTTATTTATATATTATGTTCGTTAAAGTTAAAGTTAAAGTTGCAGGGTTTTAGTTCTGGTATCTATCTCTGATGAGATACTCTCCTGAACGTCAGCCAGGCCAGCCCAACTCCCTACCATGGTGCCCAGCCATGGCAGTAACCCCCCAGTAAACAGTTTGTAACTCTCGGGCCTGGGCGAGGCTCGATCTGCCGACCTCACGGATGTGAGGCAGGCGCGTTACCACTGTTGTTAACAGTCTAGCATCCACAGGTTTAGTCGTATGATGTTCTTTTTTTTTTCTATTGATATATATTCATCAGAACACAAAATGATTAACTTTTGGGCAAAGTCGCTCTTATGTACACTCGTGATACATAATTTCTGACCAGAGTGTGAGGAGCAGAAACCTTCGAATCGCCTGGTATTGCTCATTTCTGAACCCAGTACACCTATAGAGGCTGAGTTCGAATGCAGGGTATGTGTGTGTGTGTGTGGTGCCTGCCGTTCGTCTCTGGTTAAGGGGCGGTGTTGCCATCGGATGATGTCTTGTTTTATTTTGTTTTGTTTTTTCACAACCAATACATTAATTTAACTTAAGCTCTTCTGAATATTGAGTACCATAACCAAACATTGAGAACAATTATATCTACTTTCATTTCTTTAAAAGTAAAAGATGACGTTTGTACCAAGTGTCCCATCAACCACAAGGGAAACAGGAAGCAATGTGTGACCAAATTAAAAGGTGAGTGGAGGTCCTGTCTGGGATAACCTAGTAGAATTAGGTGTCTAAACCTGAAGACTTTTGAAGACAGAGCGGAGTTGAAAGACGTCACTGACGGTAAAAGTAACTATGAAAATATTTTCCTTTTAACCACTAGACTAGTTCAAAATAGGTTTAAAACCTACCGCAGTAGGCTACTTTAGGAAACTTCCGTGAAAGTTTGGTGATGATATGTGGTATGGTCTAGGACAGTGGTTCCCAAACTGGGGGCCATATAGAAGAATGTAGGGGGCCATAATCTGAGGCTATGCATAAATAAAACCAAAGGAGTTTAGCGGGTAGGTAGCCAGTGGAGGGAATTTACAGGTTCAGTACAGGTTTGTGCAATGCCTTGCTGCCAGACACATGAGTAATACGTCCTTTTTTATATGATTTTGTGTTCTTGACATAAAACAAGACATGGGGATGTATTAGGGAAGCAAGATAATTTTAACTTAATATATTTCTAATCTAATGCTTCCTAAGCTGTGTATTCTGTATGATAACCTGGTCTTGAAGCTTACGTATCAGCAAGGATGTTCATATTATTCAGTTAATGGGTTATGGTTGGGGGAGGGGGTATGGACAAGGATCATGTATGAAAAGTGGGTAACGACCAGAAAAAGTTTGGGAACCACTGGTCTAGGAGGAGTTAGGTTCGGACATTTTCCAAAATCTGGGGCACAAGAACTGAGGTTGACCAACAGGCCAAATAGCTTTAGAAAATCTAGGGCAGATACTTTTGTTAGTGAATTGAAAGGTCGTTGATTCCTCCAAACTATACCACAATACAAATCCCCTATTATTAAGTGCCATCTGTTTGTCGGCATAGTTGGGGTGAATCAGTAGCCTTCCAACATTCCAGATATGCTGATTGATTGACATTTTGATCCATATGCAAGAACATATATTTTGTGATGTTGACGATGGCGTGGTACACTCTCATCCAAAAATTCCTTAACTCCGCTAACCAGTTTCGAACCTTTTAGATTAATTTGTATCGTCTTTTTCTGCATGGTTGGCACTGAGACAATCATGAACATCTGAAGCAGCCAAGGAAGCAATAGCTGGCTGGTGCAGTTAACGAATATTTGGGCGAGAGTGTACAGTAGTGGCGGCGCATCAGCGTGGCCATGGGCAGAATAACCTGCCCTAAACTACATCCAACAGGTCCAACAGTACAGTACCAATACGATGAATCTGTCTATGGAGTCGTCGTATCGTCGGTAATATGCAAGTCATTGTCAATACCACCAACGTTCTTGCATAAGGACTTATATTTCACTAGCTGGCAGTGTTGACCCGTTGACCTAATATAGTATTCTCTCTATGTAGAGTGGTAAAATACCAGACAATAGTCACTGGTTACTGAAGAGAGACAAGCATCTTTCACCTGGGCTGTACCACCAATTCCTGTGTCCCACTGTACAGTAATATTATTAGATTTAGCACGATCCTTATAACGCAGACTCAGTAAATCACTTGATCTATATGGAATAAATAACAAACACCTGGGAAAACATATGGTGGTCTTCAATGAGTGACTGAGTGTGAATTCAAATATTTATTCATTGTTTATCGAGGGTCTACACAGTAATCCATGTATGTGAGAGACAGGACTGATCCAACCCAGCGAATGTACATTACACACACTAACAGAAATTTATAAATAACCACCAAATTGTATGATGCTGACAAGGTACAGTTGTGCCTCCATTTACAATGATTAAATACTTGTATCCACCACATTATTGTATATGCAGTGCTACCCTGAAGTCCACCAACTGTTTTTCTATTGGCTTCTGTTATTCATTCCGCACCACTTTTGTTTTACACACAGGATGAGTCCACCTTTTAGTGGACCAACGGCATCCCTGAAAGGAGGTTTAGAGTTGAAGATATAATTGCAAGCCCGATCTTCCTCCAACTCTCTCCTCTCCCTTCCTTAAAGGACTTGGCGTATGCCACTTTTCCTCTTTCTATTTTTCTTCATTTTTTCCCACCAGTCCTATATTATCTGGGCAAGGCTATGGGACTAGTTGGTGGTGGCGGCTTCTTTACCATCGTTACTGCCCCTCTAGTATAATTTTATTCTGTGTTATGCATCTAAAGATCTAGTTTTATGGGTTTTCTCTATCTGCTTATTTTTGTTTACCTGAAACTTAGGTTTCCGGTTGTGGAGTTGAACCCGGTTCCAAGGCGTCCTCCTTCTTGGCGCTGCAGAGTACTTTACTCGTATGTGCGTGGTTTATCTGGGAATTTTGCTGATTTAACTGTGACGGCCCCCAATTATGATATGCTGTTATACTGAGAGACCCTAAGTCTCTGACAGGTGCCATCAGTCGGAATTACGGATTCCTGGTTTTGGTCGACTTGTTCTGCTGTACCCTGGGGAGTTGCTGCGGTCTTGTAGGTTTACCGCTTACGTTAGAGATGGTTTTGGTTGTTTTAGACAGAAAAAGTTTGAATGTGGTTGATGTGAGATGATGATTTTGAGAGTATGTGGGAGACGGTTTAACTTTTATCTTTACAGCTTGTATCGGAACCCAGATTTGGAGGATGGTAAATATGACTGTTTGTTAACATCAATGGCTATGCTAAAGATTCACATTTTAATAAGGGGGGAGCCTTGTTATGTAGTGGCTGTAAAATAACAGCTATAGATTATTATTTCATAACAAGATAATTCAGTCTACATAGATAGAGTTTTTTTTATATAATACAAAATATGACAGTAGACTTTCCTATATAAAACTGTTATAGTACCTGCCAGAAGATAAGACATGGGATATTAAACATTGGTACCAAGTTTTATTTTCATCAATATATGGAGTAATCAAATGATCTTAGAAGGATGTTTGATTCCTAGTCTCCCTGAGTAACTTCCAAGCTTCACTTTTTCTGAAACAACTGATAATTGGGAGATATTAAACAAGTCGATACTAAATGAAATATATTGAAAGGTGGAAGAGAGTGGGAAATGTTGTCTAGCAATTATATATATTTTATTTTTCAATGTAACGAATCCCTTGAATCGATTTTATCTGAGTCTGCCTCTCTACAGTAGCCTTAATCCATGCCATGTGTAGGGTGATTAGGGTAATATATTGCTAATTGTCTATCAGCAGGAAAGTATAGATAGTAAAAATAGAAATTCGTTGGATTAGTAATAGATATGAATTTACATGCATATAGTGCCTGAATTGCTTCAAAGCAAGTGGAGATTTCGCATCCTTTGGAGATATAATTGCTAATAAATATGCAAGACCAACATATAAATAAGGACATGCAACATGGTACTTGAGGAGTGTGTGTCATTGATGACATCATCACTAAGTATAATACTTCTTGGAGGAAATTTGAACATTAAAAGAATATTTCTATTTTCATTGGATTGATTGGATTGATTTATTGATGCAACTAGGCATCTGGCGGCGCAACAGCTAGGGTCATATACCGCCCAACACAAAATTATTATCCTCAACTAACAAAATCACAAACTCCCGAAAGGGACACACATCATAACTAAATTACACACAAACTATAAACACACACCATTACTAAAAGAATGCGTCAACTTAACTAATATATAAAAAAGAATCAAGACTAAATAATATCAAACTATCTAAAAACCATAAGTATAATAAAATCACAATTTATAGGAGAGAGTATTCCCTCCCACACTACAAGCCTCCTCCCTGAGCACCCGGGAGAGACTGTAAGAACCGTCACCCATCCGGTACTCGGAGAGGTGCCTACGACGCAGGTCCCCAAAACTGGGACACTCAACAATAATTTGCCTCACTGTCAAAGGGACCAGACAATCATCACAGTAGGGATGGTTAATCCTGTCCATTAAAAAGCCATGAGTCAATAATGTGTGGCCAATGCGGAGACGGACAAGAGCCGTCTCCCACCGGCGGGACAGGCCGCTGTAGCTCCACAAACCAAGGCGTTGGCGGATGTCACGGAGCTTGTTAGCCCCAACTCCGTCCCAACTGTCCTGCCAGCAGGAACGAACGGCAGCATCTATATAGGGTCGAAGGTCCACTGCAGGGACAGGATGACGCCCGGCAGGAGGCCGAGAATTGGAGACCACAGCCTTAGCCAGGGCATCAGCTCTCTCATTACCATCGACACCCACATGGGCCGGGACCCAACAGAAAGTGACTTTGCGGCCACGACGACCCAGGAGGCCAAGCCACTCAAGGATGGCCAACACCAGGGGATGGGGAGAGTTAAAATTGCACAAGGCCTGCAAGGCACTACAGGAATCACTATAAATAGTAAAAGAAGGCTGAGGGAGAGTAAAAATCACTTGGATGGCATATAAAATGGCCGAAAGCTCAGCAGTGAAAATCGACGTGACAGAAGGAAGTCTACCACCACGGCAAAAGTCAGGAAAGACAACTCCAAAACCAACTCCAGCATCAGACTTTGACCCATCTGTGTACACAGGAAACGAGCAACTGGAGGACGAAGAGATTCTTTTTTGTCTGTAAAACAGGTGCAGGGAAAAACTTCTGGAAGAAGCCATGGAGCCACCCTGGGGACCCTCACAGGACGAATCTAGAAATCTTCAATTCCCATCTCCTCCATAGCCTTCCTGACCCGGAAGCCAAAGGGCCAAGGTGTACGAGAATGTGAAAGGTAATAATTAGACATGATATCAGATGACACCGCCAAGCAAGGAAGGGAGTCGGGAAGTCGATGTAATCGATGCCAACATCGAACCATTGAGGACTGGCGACGGAGATCTAGAGGTGGTTCGTTAGCGTCCACCAGGAGACTGGGGATTGGTGATGACATGAACGCTCCAGTTGCCAGACGTATCCCAGCATTATGAACAGGGTCTAAAACTCTGAGACGGACATCTGTGGCAGAGGAGTACACCTCACACCCATAATCAAGTTTTAACCTAATAAAAACACGGTATAGGCGAAGGAGGGTGGCCCGATCAGCCCCCCAGGTAGTATGGCTCAGAACCCTCAACAGATTAAGAGCCTTGAGGCAAGAGACCTTAAGTGTACATAAGTGTGGAACCCAAGTCAAACATTTGTCGAAAAGGAGACCCAAGAAGCGAGTCTCCTCGACACAGCGTATCCGATGACCATACATGAATAAGTCCGGATCAGGGAGGACACTTCGGATGCGGCAGAAGTGCATAGCATCCGTCTTGGCTGAAAATCGAAACCCATGAGAACCAGTCCAACGTGACACTTTGTCAAGGGCAAGCTGCATGCGTCGCTCCGCCACTGACATACGGGAGGCAGCAAACCAGACTGCTAGTTCATCAACGTACATCGAGTTGGCTATACCGTCCGGAAGGGATGAGGCAATGGCATTAATTGCTACTGCAAACAATGTGACACTGAGGACACTTCCCTGAGGGATGCCCTCCTCCTGTGCAACAGATGCTGAGAGAGCTGTACTAACCCTTACAGAAAAACTGCGACCACTAAGAAACTCTTTAAGAAAGCGTGGAAGGCGACCTCGCAGGCCATATACATGGAGCTGCTTCAGGATGCCATATTGCCATGTAGTGTCATATGCTTTCTTTAAATCAAAGAATACACAGACAAGGTGTTGATGTCGTGCAAAGGCTTCACATGCAGCAGCTTCCAACCTTACCAGAGCATCTGTAGTGGAACGATGTTTACGAAAACCCGACTGGGACGGAGACAGAAAATCACGCGTTCCAAGAAGTATACCGGTCTGACATTCACCATCTTCTCAAATAGTTTACATAAACACGAGGTCAAAGCAATTGGTCGGTAATTGAGGGCAACACTAGAGTCTTTGCCTGGCTTGGGGAAAGGAAGGATGGTAGCAACCCTCCACCCAGAAGGGAAGACACCCTCCACCCAGATTCTGTTATATAAAGCTAAGAGAAATGAGATTGCCTCCTCACCCAAGTGTCGCAACATTGCATATGGGATGTTGTCTGGCCCAGGAGAAGTGTCCCCACAGAGAGAGAGAGCAGAATGCAGGTCTCTCAGGGTGAATATATGGTTATAACTTTCATTTTCGTTCCCTGAGAAATTCAGGGCAGTACGCTCCTTGGCTCTTAACTCATGTCTCACAGCCAGAGGTCGAGAGTCACGGCTGGAGACTCTAGCAAAAGCCTCCGCCTTGGTATTGGCCACTGTCAAACTATCCATAATCTGAACTCAATTGACCTTAAGTACAGGTGGAGAACTAGGAGAAAACTTCCCCGCCATCTTACGGAACACTTGGGTGAGTGGAGTTTTACTATTAATTGAAGACACATAGGCTTTCCAAGATGCACGTCGTGCCTCTTTTAAAACTCGTCTAGCCCGGACCCTTGCCCGTCGGAAGTCCTCTAAAAGAGTTGGGTCCCCACGATTGCGACGAAGGTGAGAGAAAGCAGCGCGCTTCTCCCGCACAGCAGTGGTGCAGACAGGTGACCACCAAGGGACAGGACGTTTGGGAAAGTAGCCAGAAGTTTTAGGGATAGAGTTGAGAGCGGCAGAGTGGAGTACATCAGTGAAATATGTTACAGCCTCATCAGAGCTACCAAAATCGGCTACTGAAAAGACCGAAGAAGTTAGCTCTCTAAAAAACTGCCAGTCAGCCTTCTCTAATTTCCACCTAGGAAGACGTGATTGTCGTTCATACTTGTTACCTTCTAAAAGTATCGGAAAATGGTCACTACCATATAAATCAGGCAACACTCTCCAAGTAAAATCTAACAGAGCACTGGGTGAGCAAAGGGAAATGTCAATGGCGGTAAAAGTCCCAGTTGGGCTATTAAAATGTGTCACATCTCCCGTATTTAAACCCCCTAATCCATCATCCTCAATAAAAGAAGCTAATAAAACACCCCTACTAAAACACCAATACTAATGAATTGGGTATTAGCCAAGTGGAGAATATCCTGCTCAAGGAGGTACATCTTACATTGGGTTGACCGCAAGGGGTGAGCATTTCTGCAGTAAAAGCAGTAACTCTCTGACCGACATTCAGAAATAAGATGTGCGTCAGAAGCAGAACAATATGCGAACCATAAAAAGTGAGGATGATCATATTTTTACTGCCTTTCATCTTTGTTACTCGTTGGACATTGTCTGGGTACATAGCAAGAATGTCCTTTTCTGAGAATTCATACAGGTCTTCATTATATATACGCCCCTTGCTATAATTGAATGTTCGGTGTGGTTTGATAGATTCAAACATGGTATCAGTAGGACAGGGGAAATTGAGGAGCATCATGGCCTGAGTAAGATCTTTGGCTCTGATTAAAACGCCCTTACCATATTTCTTTATGTGGCCCATTGGTAGTACTCCAACTTCCTTCTCCAAATAACGGGAAGCATGGATAAGATTACCACGTCCCTCCCTGTAATACGCCACAAACCAAAAGGGTGTTGGAACCTGACATTCCTTTGGGACATTCTCTGTAGAAGCATCAAAAAGGTTAGGGCAGTAGTCATTATCACTATCTACTACATTGGCAGACCGCATTAACTGAACTTTACAGTGAGCATTCCCCACTGTCAGAGAATCTTTTGCCTCAAATGCTGCTTTGGCAGCAGCATTTGTATTGAATGTAATATAACACCGATTAGACCTACAATCACAGTCATAAGTGATTCGGATACGAAGGACTACTCCGAAACACTTAAAAATGGAGTGGATAGCGCCATACGAAAGTGATGCCTGTACATTAGTTATCATCAATGTGTCACAACCACTAACACGGTTATCTGACACTACACCCGACCTGCTGGGTCTACTCATATTTGGAGCTCTCTGCTCATCACCACGACCAGATTTTGGCGTCTCGAGGGCCTGGTCGACCACCGCTCGAGAGAGAGATTTGGGTTTTAGTTTATCCATATATCATTTAATTAAAGTTGTTGACCCCAGGAGCCAAGAGCTACTACCAACCGGGCAGATGAGGGGACCGAGCGCTGGTCGCCGCGGGCGGGGTACCTCTTCCCCCACGGGGCCACTCGTTTTAAAAAGCACCCCAATGGCTCGAAAGTTTGCCCACGACGGTGCTAAGACCCCCTTCCCCAACATCTCCCGGCCCAGACACCCAACCATCCAACATAGGACTGCTCCTAGAAGGCAGTCCCTCTGGAGGGCAGCACTGTTGGCCCGTACTGGCAGCCTATTGCATAGAAACCATTTAGTCTGGTCTCTCACTGGCGACCTTACTAGCATGGGAAACCCTCTCTCCCCAAAATTGGGGCAGAGCAGGGCCAAAGCCCCCTCTAGCCTAGCTCGCCAGGTCATAGAGACACGCAAGCCCCCCCACCTCATCAAGGCGATTCCCGTTTGGGGGGCTATTTTCATTGGTAATTCTTGAAGTGCGTAGCTTGTGAATAATACTTTACCTTTTATGGGAATAATAATGAGAATATAATCTTGTGTTAAAATACTACGCACGATCGTATCATAATATTTCAAATAGGTGTAAGAAAGATAGTTAGTAAGATGGTATGTCACATTGATTTTTCCTTTGCATGTTATAGTTATTTGAGTGGTATTAAGTATGAGTTGATCTTATCTTACCCGCAGTAAATACTCTCCTAATAAATGGTTGTTCTTCCTTTCAAAGTTCCTGTACTTGCAATAATTCGTATTTAATTTCTGAGCAATGCTTTATACCTGTTACACTAACTTACCACGATATGCAACAGTTTGTCTCGTAACCCTTTATTTTATGGGATATATTTGTATACCAATATCTAAGCAGTACCAAATAATGTTCACGAAAATACACGTAAAAATTATTAAACCACGCTCTGGGCTGTGATGATGGCTCTAAGCCATTATGTATTTTGTATAATAAGCGAACAATATTACCTTAGTTGCTGGATTCTATTTGGTTATTCCATTTGTGTGATACCTGTCAAATGAAACTTGTGTATCAGTAAATACCTGTAGCTATAACCACTGCTCACTGGGATAAAATCTGTAAAGAGTAAGAAATAGTGATCATATCATTCGTCACCATTATTTTATTTATTTTCCTGATCTTTTCTTCTGCTTATTAATAAAATTGTAAACGAGAGCTCTCGGATTGAAGACGTCATCTGTACTGCGTTGTGTTCCTCGTCTGAGCCTGGAGCTGTCGAGAGTATAGACATAAAAACCGTTATCCATATAGGTTGATTTGGGCCACATCTGTAAAAAGAATTATTATATTTCATAGAAAACCGATCGGAGTTTTGTTTTATATAGATTATTTTATTATATAGTAAAGTATGGATAATTTTACTAAGAAGAGGAAATTGTTATGTTCCAGTGATATGGATTGGTTTTATTTTGGATGGTTTGCGCGCTTTACCAATCTCTTTATCCTGTTTACATATACAATATAATCCGCCTGGTAAAAATATTCTTTATTATAAGTTTATTACCTACTAAAGATATGACTGTGTGAAGTTTTAAACTTCGATCAGGTACCCGTATTATTATAATATGTTCTTACCTGGAGTGAACATTTGAGTTATATGCTGTAGTATATTGGCGATCACGCACTGTTTCATTGCAAGCCTGTAATTTTTTTTTGTGTATAGGCGATTACGCAATTTCTTCCTTGCAAGCCTGTAATTGTTTTGCAAATCATGATGAATTTGTTGAACTGCAACTCACTGTTGTTCAGCGAAGTTGTCCCTGTTGTAGCATGGCTTCTGTGTGGCAATTGTTATATCATATAATTATATGAAAGACATTTCTTGTACGCCATATAGTATTTCCTGAGGAGTTTTACCTTTTATTTCAACGTTTTGTAGTATTCATAGACTGTCATCTTGATGCAGTCTTTCCATGTGGAGGGATTTCTATTGTTTCTGTGCCACTAAATACTTGTAGTATTTTGCGGTTTTGCCGTATTGTTAACCATTAGCTGCTGGGAGATACGGGGAGATATGGTTATACAAACGTTTGCTTTAATATAGTAGAAATTAGATATTTTTTATAATATCGGAACATGTATATGGGCATAATAATTTGGGATTAAATATATGTGCACGTATTATTTGTGTTTTTTATCATATAGTGGTGCCGCCACTAAATATCTAGAAAATGGTTAACCATTGGTAATACTTTATTTATGCCTTGATTTGCAATTGGTAAGTATAATTATTGCTATTATGTCTCATGATTCGTTCAGGATTATATTCCTGTCATGGAGCATTGCATGTTTCGCACTGAGCGATATACTGTATATGTTTTACCATCTACCCATAGTCTATGTTAATAGTATATTATATGGAGATTGTTTTGATATTCTCTCCCAGGATGTCCTGTTGCATTTTGATAAAATGGTAATTAACACTGAGGGAAGCATTATTTAATGTATCACCTTTAATTGGTTTACAAGTCACATTTACTAAGTTTTCTGTCAAAATCTTAACATAAAGGGAAAAGTTATTTAAGTGACTGTATATCTCGTCCATTATTTTCATACTCAGAGTTAAATAATGTCTTAGTATATTTTAGCATAGAAATTGCTAATGTTTATGAACCACATTAAAGTAAAAGTCCATGCGTGACTTCGGAACTAACTGACAAGATGACTGTTTTAAGGGATTTGCTATTTTATCTAATCATCCTGGAAGGTAGTTAATATCAATATGTGGGAGAAATTCCTTAATGGTTAGATAATATCTGGCTAATTTCACGCTAAGGTTTGAGATTTTAGTAAGCCAAGAATATATTAGTGATTCACGATTATTTGTAAAGGATAGCCTACTACAATTTTTCTAAAAGGACGAATTGCCGCTAACATTATTTGTTAACTTTTCCTGGTCTGCTACAGAGTAACGAGTTTCCTGTGCATTTAATATTCTTTATGCATAAGTACATACCTGACATAGAACTTAGCTATATCTTACATAAGTACAGTGCTTAAGCCTACTGAAGAAGCATCTGTATACGTGATATTATTATTAAGGTAATGAATAGGATGGAAATGCACGAATTGAAGCTGACATTGATTAACCTTTATTAACTTTTCTGACTTCCATACACATCTGTCATTCTCCTGAGGAGATTATTTAGGGTGTCAGTTAAATGGGAATACATTTCTTTACAATGATTCTATATACGAACATATATCCAAGAGTGATTTTACGTTAGTTAACTTTCATTGTTCGTATTTTATGCTATTGTGTATGGAACCCAGTGGTGGTTAATGTCTAACCTATAATTATAATATCCTGGTAATAAAATGAAACATAGATATTTTTAAAGTTTGAGGCCTACCTAATGTAATCTCAGTTTAACTTTCCTTATTGTTAATTATTGTGATTGTACCTCATTAGAAAAATAATTAAATTGTCTAGCTAAGCGCTGACTACGTGATTAATAACACTAACATGAAAATTGAACATATGCTGATATGTGGATGGAGCATTACATAACCCAAATGGTCTACGAATGTATTCATCATAACCATGGTAGTATTAAATGTAGTAATGGGGTGACTTTCCAATGCTACTTGCCAGTTTCCACTAATTAAGTTGAATGTGTAAAATATAAAATGTTTTGTTTGACCAATGCTAGACAAACATCTGTTAAAGGAGGGAAGGGATATTTATATTTACTTGTAGCATTATATTTTCTGTAAAGAATTACTGGCCTAAATTCACCATAATTTTTGAAACCAAAAACATTTGACTGTTAAAAGGGGGAGGTAGAATCTTAATAATACTTTCATCCAACATTTCATTTATCATTTATATGCTTATTTTTTTTAAAATAGGTTTGTCCTAAAGTTTAACCAGGTAGGGCAATCGCATTTTGATATGTGGCTAGGATATTAATAAAATTATCATGGTAAATTGGAAAATCTCGTCTCCTGACAAAATTTTTAAGTTTCTCCCTCATATGACTATCTTTTAACCCTTCGGTTAAAATTGATATATTATTTCCTTGTGGTATTTAGTCTAACTTCCATCTTGTACAGATCACATAAATATGTCCTTTTCTTTACCTGATTATTGGTAGATGATTTATTAAAGATATAGATAGTAGCAATATTATTATCATTTACATTAGTCAAAGTAGATACATTCCCAGGTTATTTATTTTCTCAGACTCTACTAAGGATAGAACACTAATATGTGGCTGTACATGAGATGGAAGCTTTACCTTCAATTTATGGACAAAATTTGGTGTTAATATAGTATTATCTGCTGTAGGCCTTTATGATAATGGAATAGTCCCGTTTTATTTTCAATACATATATATGGACTTGTATTTTGGCCTGGACAATCCTGTATTAAAATACATTAATACCTAAAATGTATTATTTTATGTTTAGGGCATATTATTATTGGTATTTGGTTAGTTTCCTTGTCTACAGGAAGGGTTTAGTGTCCCTAGTACCTGTAATTTATCGCTTGTCATGGATGACAATTTTATGTCACCTGCTCAATCTCAGTTGCACAATTTGTTAAAGAATCTTCCGATAACAAGGAAATTGCTGCTCCTGTGTCTATTATTAATGAAATATTACATGTGATACTAAGACAGGGATTATTATTATATTATAGGTATTTACGACGACAGGGCCTACAGTATTTATTTACTTATGTGATTATTGATGCCATTTTAATATTGTGGTGGTCTCGTTTCATACATCATGTTTCGATTGTGCAAGCTTTGTTTCTTTATGTTAAGGATCATGTGTTCATTTAAGGAATACGAATTTGACTCATGTGAATGACAGTATTTATGCTCTTAGATTTCCTATGATAATTTCCTGTAGATTTATTACTATAACATTAACTGGTCCTATGCTTATCTTCGTTACAATGTTTGCAACGTTGTCCGTGTGATTCCCCTTAAGTTATGGTATCAAAATTATTATTATTCTTACCCCTGGAGTGAGTAGTATGTAATACATGATGTATGATTTGAGATTTTTTCGAATTTAATGCTATCGATCCTGATGATGCAAGTGCTTTTGCTAATTCCCTTGTATTGCCATTCTTTGTTTTAATCTTTCTTTGAACCCTTGACAATGAATTATGTACTGTACCATCCCCCAAAACATCAATAAGTGACTGCCTAACTGTGGCATATGACGTTAAATTGTTTGGATAAGAAAAAGCACTTGTGTTTAACCTAGAACTGGCTGGACTATTCTGAGCAATATACTCTCTTACTAATGCTATCTTATGTTAGTCCTGCTCTAAATTCGCTTTGCAAAATACCTTCTCCAAATGACGCAAGAAGAGATGAATCCCATATCTTGGATTATCTCCCGTATAATGCTTTGCATGAGAATTGGTGGTAGGTAAGAGTTTCATAGTTAGCATAGAAGAGATAGTGGAATCAGAATTTGTTAGATGATGAGCAGAGACGATAGGAGATTGTAGAGGAGTAGTCATTGTTAGAGAAAATACAGGATGATATAGTAGACAGATTGAGTTTTTAATGGGGTTATGGTTGGAGAAGAAAAAAATGTACTCGTATGTGGTATCACAACCAGACTTAAGGGAGGCAGGGGAATCTAGCTCAGAGGGTAATGAATCAGTATCAGGGATATTCGAAGTTATTGCGATACGTTTAGATTAATGGGGGAGAATTCTTTACTTAGTTTTAATTTGGCACTTCTATTCTTTCTTTCTGGGCTGTAATGAGGAAACCTAATTATATCCTAACATGTTCGTGGACAAGTGAAAAATAATGTAATGTAACATGTAATGTGTACCTACTTTTAGTACTTTAGTTGCAACGATGATGATGACGAGTTGACGTCTAGGTGGGGTGTTCTGGCCAGTCGTGAAGTGGTCACTTTTAGTTAGCTCGCACACTGAAACACTAGCAGTCGTTCTTGGAGTGAAGATGATGAATGATGACTTGCCTTTTACGAGAGAATTTATGTAACAAGGTGTCAGCTTGGAGAATGGAGATGATGAAGTGATGACGTTGTCTTACGTATCAGGGACGCCCATGTGGTAGTGATGAAGTGATGGCGTTGTTCTTACGAGAGAATTTACGTACAGGGATGCCTGGGGTAATGATGATTGATTGCTGTGAAGTAGATGAGGTCCCCTTGTAGGTAAAGTTGCAGTTATGTTGAAGTAGGTGGCTCTTGTAGGTGATGAATTTGTGGTTTATCTCCCTCGTTTATAGAGGTCGTGAGAGTATACCACTTGAAGAAATTACCTGAGAGAATTTTACAAGTAAAATCTTCAACTTGTCCTTGAACTATGTTATTCACTGTACTCCCTGGAAGTCAACCCCTTGCAATCTTGCTTTGTTGCAAAAACACGCTGCCATCAAATGTACCAGTCCCTTAAGGCTTTAACTCGTTCAGGCTCTGGTAACTTACTTGTATTTGATTCTTTGGACTTGTAGTATTGTTGTGGTCGTTGTTGTTATGTAGCGTAGACGTGGGTGTTTAAGGATTAATGACTTCTCAATTAAAAGTTAAGGCTTAATTTATTTACACAGAGAATGACACGAATGTGCCTGGTTATATATGTATAGTCTCTTTGTGGAGACAAGCCTATAGCCCTGGGAGACAGTTTAAGTAATCCTAAACGTAACTGTACATCCTTAGTTTATATATGTTTTCCAATTCCACAGTTGACAGTAAGGTCTGGAGTAACCATTATCTTTTCCCCACCCACAAAGGGAGGTCTAGTATTTAACTCCTCCTATTTGTTTAGTTCCTCCTTACTTGTGTAGCTCCTCCTTCTTCTTTTCCCTTCTCTCTCTCTCTTTTTTATTCCTTATTCTATGTAAAATGTTCACCTGCCTGGCTACTGATTATAAACAATATAATAGTCTTGAACGCTGGACAGAAGTGCTAAAAGCATTCCTGAAGATTGTAATCGAGATAGGGAGATTAGCCTAACCTTTCCTTCTCTCTCTTACTTTCTCTACTCCTATGAAGGGAGGGAGTAGGAAAGACTTGGAGAGATGAACAGCAGGATAAGGACAGTTTTAATGGTGGTGTTAATGGTCTAAAGGGTGTGTACTGTATGTAGGTGTGTGTGTTTCCAACTTGCCCAGGTGTGTGTGTGTGTGAGTGAGTGTGTGTGTGAGAGTGTGTGTGTGTGGAGGTCAGGTAGTTTGTTGACGAGTTTGAGCCAGAGTAATAAAAGTATTTGACCCTTTCCCTTCTACCTGCCTTAATGTCTTTTAGGAGAGTACAATAGTAATCAGTCTAGGGAGTCTGTAGAGTTGCCATCCACATGTCACCCCTGTCCTGGTCTCTCCTCATTTGCCTTTAGGTCAAGAGAAATTAAAAAAATCCTTATGAGTTGAACTCTTATGGTGGTATTGACTACTTGGGAATGTTTCCTCTGTTCTTTGAATAGACGGCTGATGTCCTAGGTTTACAAGGTATCCCAACACGAGTAGAGTCGTTTGCTTCCAAGCCCAAGGTTGGAATGAAGGAACTTAAAAAATATTGTTAGTGAAAATATATGATTATACTTTACTTATTTTGAAAAATAATGGCAAATAGTAAATAAATAAATGAAATTAGCATAAATAATACATAAATACCTTTTTCTCCATAACAAAATTATCCTATAATCTTTGATTTGAGAACACTCTTGCTACCAAAACAATGATACCAAAGCTCTTGAAAATTCTCTCTTGACATTCCGTGATAGTCACAAAAAACACGTCCATCTTCTAGGCGCATCTCCTGAATTAGGTTGTCATACACACTTTTCCTCTTTCTTGCCATCTATGGTTTGACCCACAGTCCCTTCACATTATTTGTTTTCCGTTTTATGTGAGCGTAGGCCGCTGCAATTGTAAAAATAGTCATAGTTTCCAGCATGTTCCTCGTCCTCCATTGTGCACTACTCTTTGTAGCTTGATATCCTTGGACTGGGCTGATGATTCTACTTTCTGTAGTGTGACCAAAAACTTCCAAGGGACAGCATCCAACGCTACTCTACGCTTGGATCTCCCAGGGTAAAAATGGCCAGTGTGACCGTAGCATAAATTAATAAGGTGTTTGAGAGGCTGGTAGCTGTTCATTTAAGTAACTACATGGAACGTAATGGTGTATTCCCTCCCTCACAGTTTGCACAGTTCCCAAGGGCTTTCCTTCATCTTCAGTTGGCGAGTATAGGCCCATTTCCATCACTCCTGTGTTGTCTAAGGTATTTCAGTGTTTTAGAGGCTGGTGGCTGTGTTGAAGTAACTTCATAGAACATAATAGTATATTCCCTCCCTCATTGTTTGTATATCAAAGGGGCCTTAGCACGTGTGATGCACTTCTGTGTATCTCTCATGTACTGTAGAATGCTTTGGAGTTGGGTCGTGAGGCTAGACTTGTGCAACTTGACTTTTCTGCCGCGTTTAATAGGGTAAACCATCTGGGTATCCTCTATATTCTTCACTCTATTGGTGTTGGCGGTTCAGTCCTGTCTGTCTTGCGCAATTCCTCACTGTTCGATCCCAGTATGTTGTTGTGGATGGTGTGTGGAGTGGAATAATTAAATTTTAGTGTCTGGGATGCCTCAATGTAGTGTCTTAGGACCGTTGTTGTTCCTATGGTATAATTCTGAACTCTTTAACATCTTGGACAATGACTTGTATGGTTATGCATATTACTCCACTCTCATTGCTGTTGTGCCGACCCCTGGTGCCAGGATTTTTGTTGCTAAGTCATTGAATCGTGACCTGGATAGGATTATTGATTGGTGCAGGTTGTGGGGTATGAGATTGAATGCTGGCAATACTAGGGCAATGGTCGTCTCTAGGTCTCACACGGTATATCCTTTATCGCCACCCTTGATTCTTGATGGGACTGTATTGGAGGGGTCTGAGAATCTGGTTATTCTGGGAGTTACATTTGATGCCAAATTGACTTTTGGTCTGCCTCCCAGGCTCACTCATTGTTACTGTGGTGTTACAACTCCTTTGTGTTCCTTCTGTTGAAATACTGTTCTCCAGTGTGGTGTTCAGCAGCTGACTGCCATCTCAAGTTGCTGGATAGGATTGTTTCCAATGCTAACTTTCTTACCGGCGGTTTACTTGATTGTAATCTGAGTCACCGTCGTTCTGTTGCATCATTGTGCATACTTTTCAAGATCAAAAGTAATGTGCTGCATCCTCTTAACTCCTCTCTGCCTCCACTGTATGTTCCTGCTCGTGTCACTCGTGGTGCATTGGATTCCCATAGGTATGCTTACGTATTTCCCCGCTTTAGAACTTGTCTGTTTAGTCGATCATTTGTCCCTGGGTCGATGTCTTTGTAGAATGGCCTTGGTGATTCTGTCTTTGATGGTGTAGGACTGGCTGGCTTCAAGAGTAGGGCTAATATGTTTTTATTAAGCTAACTGCTCATTTTTTTTTTTTCTCTAAGCTGTCTTATTTTCTTCAGGTTAGATTCATGGAATGCTTGCATTCTCTCCCAGCTTTGTGTCTCTGGTCTATTTTTAATTATAATAATATTAATTGAAGACCACCAAATGTTTTCCCAGGCTTCTGTTATTAATTATGATAAAGACTAAGTGGTATACTGAAACTGCGTTAAAAGGATAAATGTGCTAAATCTAATCATATTTATCGAGAGCCTTCTATTTTATATATATACAATGATAACTTATAGTAATAACATAAGTCTACATGTATATTGCATAACCACCACCAAATTGTATGACTCTGACACAGTATATAACATATTTGTGAAATGCAGACTTGAGTTTCGTGCACGATGACAAGTTATACTACCTGAGTCTGGTGATGCAAAGCTGGGAAGGAACTCGTGAATATTGTCAAAGGCAGGGAGCTGACATCCCGCAAGTCACCAATGACCCCACCAGTTTTAGGAACAAAGTTGCCAACATTTCATTTTTTCGTAAGTATTTTTCTTATAATATTATTTACGTTATTATTTATATCATATATGCATTGTTATTTTATTTTTTATTTATGTTATTGCTTATTTATTATCTATGTATTTTTGTTATATTTATTTCATTATATATATTTGTATGTCTAGAAACAGAACCGGATTAACAAAAATAATGGTGGTTTGTTGTTACTTGGAATACAGTAGTTTGGAGGAATCATTTGCTTCAGATTTACCATAATTGCATTACTGCTTTAATTAAGTATTTATCCCATTTATAATTGTGGTGGTGGACTGTGAAAAATAATGTGCTTTATAATAAATTACCAAAAGCTTACCTTACTGGTTAATATATAATCTCGTTGGTTGGCTGCAGCGAGTTAAACCAGAGTTATAATTCCCTGTATCCTTCCCTCCAACACAATAAATTTATTTCTGGGTTCGTCCTGCTATATATGTATTGATTATAGAGCATGCAATAATGGTGAATCACAAACAACCAATGCCAATTTTCTCTATTTATTAAAATAAATTCCAAGCCAACAATTAATAGTTAAATTCAATAAAAAAAAATCACACACACACACTTCCGTTCACAGTAACTATCTATTACTTACTCTTCCGTCGCTCGGACACATGCTGCTAGGCCACTCTCGCTCATACGCGTACACGTGGAACAGTAATATTACGTTACTTTAATATAATTATCACAAGCTAGCACTTCACCCTCGCACACGACGATAGTTACGTTATGGTAATATTAATGGAGAATCAAGCAACCCAGCTGATACTATTTCAATGTCAATAATCATACTCGTTTTACTGTCCGTAGTACACACACACACTCGTAAATCCCTGGCCAGCCCTCTCCTCACCTGTAAAAATGACACCTTACTAATTCTCGTGAAGCGAATGAATAGTGAGTTAAATAACAATAAGCCTTGTGAAAAAGTAATTAAACAAATTCGACGTTACGTTATAACTGTAGGCCTCCAGGCAAGGCTAGGACCGGCTATACGAGGTGTTCGTCCTGGAGTGTGATTGTACCAACTGCCTGTATTCAAAACCAAGGTATAGGTGGTGGAGATTAATTACCCTTCTGACTCCTTCCCATTTTACCTTTTTTCTACCTGGCCCATGACTCATCATAGCCTGTCCAGTCTCTCTATGTGTTCGTATAGCCTAGTCCTTGACTACGTTTCCATATGTCACTCACACTTTAGTTATACATGCCTTCGATTAACCTATGACGTATTGTAAAATCCCAATAATTCCCCTTCCACTTCAAAATCAATTTTAATAAGTAATAGATGCCCCCATAGCATAAATATTAATGCAAAATTTGTAGCAATGCCTTCAGACACGGGATGGAGTGAATGGGTACTCGACTGTGTGCTGACCTCACCTCACCTGACATGACCCTTCCTGTCTACCTGCGGATTAAAGCCTTACAATTTCAAATTCCTGTCTCTGGAAAATTCCACACACACGTGGTTTTACCCCTTTGTTAATATATATATTTAATAGCATTCTACTACTTACGTATGTTACGTTATGGTCACGGATCGATCCGTGACAATAATTCAATATATTTAATTTTTATATATAAGGGGGAGAGTAAACATAGCTTTCCCACGACTCTTTAATTAAGGAATCCTGTTATTGTGTATGAGCCTTGTGGTGGTGACTTATGATTCCTCTTGACTATGTCACGAAACAAGCTCCATCAATGTACAGTAGGTGGTTTTTCGTGGCAATGTTTGAAGGATTCACTAACCTTCAATTTGCTGACTACATCACGAGGGTTGTACAGTTTTGATGGCAAATCTGGAGCGACTGATTCCTCCAAATTATTCTAAGCAACAATAGGACACCATTATTTAAGTTAATCTGTTCCTGTTTCCTGTCATACTATAAGTGGAAGAATCAAGACATTCTAAAGTACAGTTGCAGACACATGAAGCAGACACACATCAAACGGGCCCTTCATCAAGTATAGAATAGGACTCGTCGCTTCTACACATACACACACACACATAACTTCTCTGTGCTCAATGGTGGGCCCAAATTCAGGTGTGTCTTTTTATACGTCCGCAACTGTTCATTGGAGTGTGTCGATTCCTTCAAAGTATGCCAGGAAACAGGACCAGATTAACAGAAATAATGGTGTCCTGTTGTTGCTTAAAATAGTTTTAATGAACCAGTTGATCCATTCGTTCACAAATATATCAAAAACATATAATATCTCATCAACAGGAAATGCATTGCAACCCATAACTACAGAGCGAAGGAGTATTCAGACCTGGATGGGAAGACCAAGTAAGTATCACAGGTAGTGGTAGTCATGTAGTTGTTCTTGGCGAAAGCCAAGTATAATGCTCTATGATCTTGTGTGTTTGTGAGTTGTGGTTATGTCTGTAGCTTCGCGGTTTACAGGTCGCAATTCTTGTCAGATTTTGCTGAAATTTTCACCACAAGTAGGCATCAAAATTTCTAGGTCACCAATTGTTTTTCAAGGTCAAAATTGTCAGAAAACTAAATAACTTCAAACTGCTATAACTTCAGTTCTCCAGATTCGATTTTGATCAAACTTTTTCTGTAACATACTATGTTCTTTTCTGCTTCTGGTGGTACTTGAGCCATGGCCGTATTCCTAAAACTCACGATTTGAGCATTAGGTAAAAAATCAAATCTTCTCTCTACGAGCGAATGTTTCATTATTATTATTTTCTTATCCTCTACATCTTTTTCTATTTCTATGTGTGAATGATGGGATCGAGTTTTGGCAGATGGTTTTTACAGCCTAACTCCCTTCATCACACCAGCCTACCCAATTTTTAGGACTACAATATAATACTCCATTATTATGCAGATAATATATATATCATCTATATATATAAAAGAGTCTGTCTGTCTGCCTGTATGACCGCTGTGCACGCCCTCATCGTGTGACCTAGAGTAATACTTTTTACATAAGTTTGATCGCTTATGACTGGGGAGTGTTCTAGGATTTAAAAAAAATGTTTTTCAGTGATCAATGGGGGGGGGGGGGGGGTTAGGGGGGACTTCGAACCCATGCTGGACCCTCCCAATGCACGCTCACTCTCTCTCTCTCTCTCTCTCTCTCCCTCTCTCCTACACGCACACACACATTCTCTCTCTCCCACACGCTCTCTCTCTCCCACACGCTCTCTCTCTTTCCCTCCCTCTCTCTCATACATACACACACATACTCTCTCTTTCTCCTTCCTACACAAATACACACACACACTCTTTCTCTCCTTCCTACACAAACACACACACACACACACTCTCTCTCTAAACACAAACAAATACGGACACACACCTACCCTCTCTCTCTCTCTCTCTCTCTCTCTCTCTCTCTCTCTCATGCACAGGGGGGTCGGGGGGGTGCAGGAATAGGATATAAATAGAGAGATAGATAGAGAGATAGATAGAGAGATGGATAGAGAGATGGATAGAGAGATAAATAGAGATATAAATAGATAGATAGATAGATAGAGAGATAGATAGAGAGATGGATAGAGAGATAGATAGATAGATGGATAGATAGATGGATAGATAGATAGATAGAGAGAGAGATAGAGAGATAGATAGAGATAAATAGAGAGATGGATAGAGATAGATAGATAGATAGATATAGATAGATATATAGATATAGATATATATATATATATATATATATATATATATATATATATATATATATATATATATATATATATATATATATATATATATAGATAGATAGATAGATAGATAGATAGATAGATAGATAGATAGATAGATAGATAGAACATACATAGATAGAACATACATAGATAGATAGATAGATAGATATAGATAGATAGATAGATAGATATAGCTAGATAGATAGAGAGAGATTGAGAGATCCCAGGTTCGAATCCCAGGCCTTGCTCTTTAATTTTGGCTGTTACAATGCCATGTACAGTTGCCAAAAGAGGTATTGCGACAAATCTTGATAGAACTTTAACCATAGTAATATCCACAACTATATGTATATGGACTATAAGCATGTATAACAGAAGGAAATATACATATCCTTCTGTAATACATACTTATAATCCCTACAAACAACTATGGACATTAATATATTTAATGTTGTAAAAGTAGTTGTCGCAATACATTTTTGGACAACTGTACGTACTTGCGTCATGGAAAATATTTGCGGTTGAAAAGCTGGTATAGTTTCTGTGGGGGACCAACATCCACACCGGATAATGGACTCCGCCCACCCTCCTAATAAGTTCACATACAAATAATTAGAGGAAATTTATTGACAAAACCTCATGTAGGATCTTCATCCGGACAACGTCGGGTATCGCTGCTAGTATATATATATATATATATAAATGAAGAGACTCTGTGTGTCTGTCATGCTATACAAATTGTCATAAAACCACCTACAGCGCCAGGAAATCGGACACGGAAAGTGTGTGACAGTGTGGGGGGACAGAGGATATTTTCGTCACAAAAAACGCCCCACCAATGACTTAATTACACATACTTCCCTTTTATCATACGCCTGGCAACCCATTCGATTTGTACTGAGCGTCGATAAACAGAAAATGTAACTGTTATATGGTAAACTATACTACTGCAATTTTATTAAATTATAATTATATATTTTCATATTAAAATACGCGCGTAGCACGGGCTTATGGTCTAGTATATATATATATATATATATATATATATATATAGAGAGAGAGAGAGAGAGAGAGAGAGAGAGAGAGAGAGAGAGAGAGAGAGATCTGATTAAAAGGGTACCGGTACTGGTATAGAATTAATTTCTCCCCAGTGATAGTCGTAGATAAGGCTCTCTCCCCACCCTCTACTCCCTCCGGCCTGACCGTACTGGAAATAAAGTCAGGAGTCAGAACCTTGTGGGGTTGACAGAAAAAATATCACAAGGAAATTTTATAGGAAAGATAGAAAGTAGTTGAAATTTGGTTAACTTGCCACCTGAAATGGGCAAGAATTATTCATTAGGAAACATCGAAAGGCAGGTATTAGACGCAATGTGTTTATCTGAGCGACGTTTGAAGCTGTCTATTACATTATGGAGAAGCCCATTCCATAAGTTAACGACTCGGTTAAAAAAGAAATTCTTTGATTCGTGTGAATTAAAAGATTTACCTATGATTTTGCAGCTGTTACCTCTAGTGTAGTTTGATTGGTCGATAGTGAAATATTTGCTGCAGTCCATATTATCTATGCCTTTGATTATTTTGAATACCTGGATTAAATTGCCTCTCAATCTCCGTTGTGCTAATGGGAATAGATTTAAATAATTTAGCCGCTCCTCATACGTTTTGTTTCTTAGACTTGGTATCATTTTAGTAACTCTACGTTGGACTCGTTCCAATTTTGCTATATCTTTCTGGTAGGACGGGCACCAGGCTTGGACAAAATACTGAAATAATGTGATGGACCAAGGAATTATACAAAGTGAGGATTTTGTTTTTAGACTTATACTCGAATGGTCTGCCAATAAAGCCGATAGTTTTTTGCTTTTATAATTACTTCCGTACACTGTTGACTCGGGTTTTAGGTTACTTGATATCGTTACCCCTAAGTCTGTCCCTTGATCCACACTCTTAAGTTGATTACAATTTAACGAGTAGTTTGCTGTTACGTTACGATGTCCGATGCGGAGCACTTTACATTTATACTTCATTAAAGGACATTTGTCAAGATTTCGCCCAATTTGACAATTTATCGAGATTATCTTGCATTTCTTTAATTTGTGCGTTAGTGAATACTGTATTCGTAATTTTAGTGTCATCAGCAAACTTCGATATTATGCATGAGAGGCTTTCATCAATGTCATTTATGTAAATTAGGAATAGGATTGGTCCTAAAACTGACCTTCTTGGCACCCCGTCCGTAACTCCAGTTCAATTAGATGATTTTCCATTTAAGGTAGTAGGGGTTAAGTAGCCCCACCCAAGGAGGTACTACCGCTGAGGCAACGGGAGATTCAAGGAAGTACCTGATTCCACTTTTTCACCCAGGCCTCAGTTGCTGGTTATTTTTATAAAATCAGTAATATGGTTCAGGAAGCTATCTGAGTCAGTAGAGTAAAATCCTGACCAAGGAATGTTAATTAAAAAGTCACGGAACCCCACTCAATCTGCAGCATCATAGTGATATTTGGTCACTCGGATGGGTTCAGAGTGGATGGGTAGGGAGGAGTGGGAACAGGAGACTGCAATGAGGCAATGGTCTGAGGATCCAAGAGGGGACTTCACTTCAACACTATATGTTTCGGGATTGGTAGTAAGAAACAAATCAAGTAGGTGCGGTCTATGTTCTTGATTATCAGGTAAGCGAGTGGGGTGCTTGATTAGTTGGGTGAGATTGAATGACTTTGCGAATAACTCGCATTCAAGCCCAGGTTCATCAGTTCTGGCCGAATGAGTGAGCCACTCAACATTGTGGACTTTAAAATCACCCAGTAAGGATATATCAGCTGCAGCATTAATGTTTAAATAAGAAAGAATGGAGGTCAGGGAATCAAAGAGGCTATTATCTGGGGAGGCATTTGGTGATCGGTAAATACAACAATAACGTTTAACTGAGCCTGAAGAATTTAGCTTGTAAATTGAATAATCAAAATCTGGTAATGCGAGATTGAAAATGTTCTCCAAGGATATTGTTGATCTAGCAAAACAGCAAACGCCTCCCTTTGATCTAAATTTTGACTTTAAAATATAGCCTGGAAAGTGTAGTTAGTCATGTCAGAAGAGGGAGTAACCTGGCATTCAGTGAGGAAAAGAATGTTAGGGTTTTCGGTTTGAAGAAGTGTACCGAGTTAATGTTGGAGTGAAGCCCCCGAATATTTGCAAACATAATTAATTCATTGTGCTGACAAGCAGTTGTTTTATGCATCATGGCTGGTGCTGACACAGTCGCGTGATGACGACCGGGAGGCATATTAGTCAAGTCTGGAAGAGTATATTTCATAGGGAAAATTAGAGCCAATCCGAGCTCGAGCTGGCTGTCTGAGCCAATCAGCGCCTGAGTTGCAGTGTTACCATCTCTCTCTCTTTCAAACATACATACACACATACATTCTCTCTATCTCTCTCTCTTATACACACACATACATCTCTCTCTCTCTTATACACACACATACATTCTCTCTTTCAAACACACACACACATATTTCTCTCTCTCACACACACTATCTCTCTCACTACTATTATTATCTCTCTCACACACACATACACTATCTCTTTTTTTTCACACACTGTCTCTCTTTCTCTCTCTTACACACACACTCTCTCTATCATGTACACACACTCCTTTTCACTCTCTCACAAACACACACACACTCGCTCTATCTCTCTTTCACAGTATTATTATATATATATATATATATATATATATATATATATATATATATATATATATATATATATATTACACACACATACATCTCTCTCTCTACGATACATACACACATCTCTCCCTCTATCTGTGTGTGTTTGTTCACCCCTAGCTGGCCCCACCCCACCCCTCCCCTCCCCTCTCTGCATCCCTAGAGGCGGGCAGAAAGAGACAGGGTGTGAAAAAGAGATAGTGTATGTGTGTGTGTTTGTGATAGAGAAAGAGAGAATGTATGTGTGTGTATAAGAGAGAGAGAAAAATAGATGTATGTGTGTGTATAGGAGAGAGAGATAGAGAAATGTATGTGTGTGTATAAGAGAGAGAGAGAATGTATGTGTGTATGTATGTTTGAAAGAGAGAGAGATGGTAACACTGCAACTCAGGCGCTGATTGGCTCAGACAGCCAGCTCGAGCTCTGATTGGCTCTAATTTTCCCTATGAAATATACTCTTCCAGACTTGACTAATATGCGACCGGGAGGGCCCTGTGTCAAAGACCCCGCCCTGCCGGTGGTGGTCATCCGAGAAACCACCGCGCTTGCTCTAAGAGTTGCATCAGCCATGGTATGAAATTTTAAAATGTGTTTGCGTTTGTATTGTTTTTCATGTTGAGTTGTGAGAAGTTGGTATGTTAATGTCAAGGATATGAGTGTAAGTGAATGTAGTTTGTATGGATGTGTGTGTATTGTAAGGGATTACCTGGCTCCCCATAGATGTGTGAGGCCGAAGATGTGTAACCAGCAACTGAGGCCATACAATTATTTCAACTTTGTCAGATGTCATGCTAAAGCTGTAACTAATTTAGCCAAATCTAACTTCATACATAAACAAGTCAATAAATTACTGAATAATCCTAATGATAATAAGATCTTTTGGTCAACAGTAAACTCATTCAAATCTAACTTCAACCATGGTTCATCTATTCCCCCTTTAATGAATAGCAATGGAAATCTCATATGTGATTCCTCCCACTGTATTAAAAACTTGCTCAAAAGAATTAGCTCCAATTCTCTCAAAATTATTTCGTGTATGTATCCATACCTCGTCCTTCATAGCCGCCTGGAAAGAAGCCAATGTACAGCAAATCCTTCAAATTACAGACCAATTGCCATCACGTCTACTCTCGGTAAAAATATTTTAAATAGTTCTTAACAATCATTTGTAAAGCACCTTGAGAAAAATCATCTGCTAAATGATAAGCAATATGGCTTTAGACAGATACGATCTATTGTGGACCTGCTCTGTTATTTCGCAGATAACATATTCCAATCTACTGATAAACATGGAGAGACTCATACAATTTGCCTTGATATATCTAAAGCCTTTGACAGAGTATGGCACAGATCATTATTGTCTAAGCTTCCACATTATGGCCATCAATCTTTTGTTCCCCTAATTAATTCATATCTTAGCAACAGAAAATTACGTGTGATGGTAGTTGGTCTGTATTCCGACTTTCATCCCATTAATGCTGGTGTTCCTCAAGGAGCTGTCTTGGCTCCAACTTTGTTCCTCATTCATATTAATAATATTTCGTCAGTTACTCAGAATTCAATTCACTCCTTTGCTGATGATTCAACTATTCACAGTTCCTTTTCATTTAATGATAGTTTTACTCAACACAATATTATAGAATACAAACTTGCCACTGCAATTTCATTAAAAGAAGACTTAACGAAAATCTTTGAATGGGGACAAAACAACCTAGTTTCTTTCAATGCAAATAAAACTAGATACATCCCGTTCTCAAATAGATAATTTAATCAAGATTCTCACATTTTCAATGATACAAATATCCCCAAGTCCCACAGCATTGATCTCCTTGGTGTAACTTTTAATGAAAACCTCAGTTGGACTCCCTATGTAAAATCCATTGCCAAAACTGCATCTAGGAAGATGGGACTTTTATACAGAGCTTGTAATTATTTGACTGACGAGCAGTTAGCAGTAATATATAAGAGTCATGTGCGTTCCCAAATGGAATATTGTTCACCTCTGTGGGCTGATTGTGGATCAGAGGTGTTAAGACAATTAGATAAAATTCAAAACAGAGCTATCAGACTGATCAATAATCCTATGATCACTAATGAATTCCCTCCCTTATCAGTACGTAGAAATGTTGCTTCCCTTGCACTATTTTATAGATACTTTTATAAGAAATGTTCGAATGAACTTGCCCTGATTATACCACCCCTTCGCGTCTTCCCACGGAGGACTAGGGCAGCTGAGAATGCGCATGAGTTCACACTGACTCCTCCACATTGCAGGACAACTGCTTACAAAAATTCATTTACCCCCCGTACTACTTCTCTGTGGAATTCTCTACCATTGAATGTTTTCCAGCAAGTTATAACCCCCAGCAATTTAAATCCAGTTGTTTTAAATATGTGGAGGATGCTAATAGGCAAAAGGAACCATTTATTTATTTGTGTTTTCCTTTCCTCCACTCACTATATGTTAATAAAAAAAAAAAAAAAAAAAAAAATATATATATATATATATATAACCACGCGTTGTTTTCGGTTTCTTAGCCAGTTCTCTATCCATTTTACGGTATTGCCTTGGATTCTGTGCGATTTTAATTTGGTTATTAAGCGCTTATATGGAACTTTGTCAAAGTCATTTTGGAAATCTAGATAAATTATGTCTACTGCTTTACTCTTATCATATTCGTTAAAAATGTCGTTTAACCCATACGCTCCAGGACCCCCCCCCCCCTGCCTCAACATTTTTACCCTGCCGCTCGCGTCAAAATATGCGAGGGGAGATCTGGCCCAGATGACTTATTTGCATTAATTTTAATTTATTAATACATATGATTACATCATTTTCTGTTATGCTAATATTATTTAATGCCTCGGTGTTTTCGTTTTGGACTGTTGCTTCAGCTGGTATATCGTTCGGGTTTTCTGTAGTAAAGACTGATGCAAAGAAAGTGCTTAGGATACTAGTCACTCACTTTCTTCATCTGTCGTAAAGTCATCAAGAAGTGGTTCGATAGTTGACGTAATTTTTTTTTTTTTGGGTCGAATATAACTGTAGAACTCTTCTTAGTTTGTCTTACTTTGATTTGCAACGTGTTTTTCAATGAACTTTTTACTCTGTTTGATTAACTTTTTGGCTTTTCTTCGTAAGTCTGTAAACTTGGCACGGTCGTCATTGTTGTCTGCGATTTTTACTCTAATATGGGCGTTCATTTTGGCGCATAAACAGTCGGCTATATCGTTACTTGGGCTTTAAGTTTTGTGCTGAATGTCGGTTATTTAACGGTTTGCTGTCCTTGACCACTTTTATGTATGTATTAGTGAAAAAGTTACATTGTGTATTAATGTCAATAGTGTCTCGTAGACATTTCCAGTCAGTTTCTTTTAGTATCGCTCTAAGATGGCGGAAATTGGCTTTTCTAAAATCGTGGAATTTTTCGTAGCTGTACTTTATGTCGCTTTTGTTGACATTTATACTGAAAGTGATAATGCGGTGGTTGCTATTGGTAAACTCATCACCTATGTTAATATTCTCTATCAAGTCTTCGTTTGTTGTTAATACTAGGTCAAGAACGTTATTTCCACAAGTTGGGCTATTGACAAATTGGATAAGGGAGCTCTCTTATAAGTTAGTATAAAGGTCTTGTCCATAGAGAACTGTTAATGGTTCCAGGTTCTCCCCACTTTGTTACTGGTAAATTAAAGTTGCCTAGAATTATTACGGCCTGTTGCGTGATAATCGTTTCGTTTATTTGCTCGTAGATATCACGGTCGGTTTGTACCGGTTGAGCTGGGGGTCTGTATAATAATGCTAACAAAAGATTCATCCCGCAATTATTTCTATTGAGTATATATAGTGTATCTACGTTATCGATATGGGGCTTTGATAATAGGATCGGTTTGAGATTATTTTTAATATATAATAGAACTCTGCCTTTCCTTTTATTTGTTTGTCCTTTTTCAAATATTGTGTACCTGGGAATTTTATACTCTGCTAGGAAGTCTCTGCTTTTAGTATTTAGCCACGATTCTGTTATGCTGATTATATTATAATTTTCTGTGAAGGTTAATTCCTCTAAATCTGTAAACTAGTTATGGATACTGCGAGCATTAACGTAGAATACCTTTAGGTTGCTTCGGTTTATTCTGTTTGTTCGTTTTACGTTACCTGACCTTGACGTACCTGGGCAGTCCCGTTTTTTGTATTTTGGTTGATGACCGCGTCGTTAAGCAAACGTCCAAAACGGACTGCTCCTACCTGATTCAAATGGACATCATCATCTGAGAATAAAGAGTCATCAAAATAAAAGTTGTCCCAGGTGTTGACGAAATCGACGTTTTCCTCATTGCAGATGCTGGCAAGTCGTCGGTTGATGCTAGTGGTGGTATTCTAGAAGCGAGTGTCGGCTTTTCTGCGGGGGATGATTCCGGAAAGTATGATGTTGTTAGTTTTTTCCTTGAACTTATCAATCATCTTACGGTACCTGTTGAGGAGCTCCTCCGATCTAGTCCTCAATACATCGTTGGTTCCGACGTGGATGACGTACATGGTGTTGTCGGAGGCCTGGCGTGTCACTTCATCCACTGTGTCAGTCATGTCGTCTAGGCCGCCACCTGGGATGCAAAAGCGCTTCCTTGACTTCGGTGCTCGACCACATAACTCGGTGAGTTGACCCCATACCATGGAGTCACCAACCAGCCCGGGCCGTGTGTTGCTCCTGATGACGCGGAACTCCTCCTGTGAAGATAGTGTAGTTGGTGGTGCCTGTTGAGGTAAGGGTATAGAAGCAGTCTGTACAGGGGCTGTGTCGACAGGTACTGTAGGCGTCTACATTCATTGAGGCGAATTCCTGTATTGTTTTCAACTTGCATTGTGCTGCCTTCAGGTCGGTCGACATCTCCTCTCGTAACTGGCAAAATCTACAGAAATGGACGTCTCTGTTTGCGAAAATAGTAGGGCTGAAAGTTCCAGAGCAGGTCTTACAGGTTAGTTGAGGTGCCATGATGATATTTATTGATTTGTTTGTCAATTTGTAAATTTACTTATTTAACTTTAAATTATTAACTAATTGATTGAATTTAAATTATATAATAATTAATTTATAAATTTATCAAATTATTTGTTAATTTAGTAATTTGTCAAATTATTTAGTTATTTATTGAAATTATGTTATATATTAATTTATTTATAGATTTATGAAATTATTTGTTACTTTATTAGTTCATTAAATTGTTTATTATTTGTTTTTTATTAATTTATTAAATCATTTATTAATTTATTATTTTTGTTTTTATCATTATTTTTTTTTTTTTAATTTATTGAATTATTTATCAATTAATTTATTTAGTAATTAATTTATTAATTTAATTAGTAATTTATTTATTTATTTATTTAACAATAATTTTATCAATTTATTTAATAATTAATCTATCAATTTATTTAGTAATTTTTTCATTTATAAATTAGATTATTAATATATTTATCAATTCAAAAAAATATTATTTTATTAATCAATGCATAGGCCTGGAAGGGAATAGTTATTAACTGAACAAAAGAAATGCAAATATATAGGCCTGGAAGGGAATTAAGTTGTTAATTGGACATGGGGACACGAGCGTGTATACAAATATATTAAAATTGAGTTAAATATTAATGCTGTAAAATTAAAATAAATTGATGAAAATGTATTGATACAAAAATACAAAGGTTATAATTAAAGCGAGGTGAAAGTAAGGTGAGGTGAGGGTATGTGGGGGAGGGGTTGATGGAAGGCAAGAACTGTAAAATAATAATAGTGAGAACATAAATGGAGTGAAAAATGTGGGATGTGGTTAGTACAGACCGGAAGTGGGGGTTTAAGGGAGGGGACGATAGGAATAGGAGGGGCTATTGAAATAGAGTGTCAGTGGGGTGAGGTGAGGTGAGTGTACTGGGATTAGCAAGTAGGGAGGGGAATTTTAGGTGAGGTGAGTGTACAGGGATTAGCTAGTAGGGAGGGTGGATTTAGGATATAGGTGGTGTGAGTTTACTGGGATTAGCCAGGTGTGTTAATGTAGGTAGGATGTAGTGAGGTGCATGAGGTGTAGTGAGGGCACTCAAAGCATTGGGATACACAAAGAATGTTTGGTCCTGTATGAGATGTAATTTGTATTAAACGTAGTAGGGAACACAGAAATTATTATTATTAATACAAAAATGTGAAAAAATAGCTCAACCTATAAAATAAAATTAATAATAAACGCAGTAAGGAACACGGGAACTCAATATCCACGAGCGTGTGGACAGGGTTAATGAAATGGGACGAACTTAGAGCAGAAACCTGCATTTATATAATATGGAACTATATAGATAATAAATACAAATGTGGAATTAATGTAAAACACGTTGGGAAACTGGAAACACAATAATTACTAATACAATGAATTAATATTATTATAAAATTATAGGAGTACAATTATAGGAAATATGGGAAATATAGAGTAAATAAATGAGTTTAGGTAAGAAAATAAATGGAGATTAGTTAAATAAATGGAGTTTAGGTAGGGTACTTATGTGAGATGGGATGTGTTCACACGGTATGCAGTTTTGGATGAACGATCACTCGGGAACACTCACGTACAGTCATGTAGAACACAAGCACTCAATAACACACAGATGCAATAGGAGCACACATCACTACTCAAAACACTCGTGAACACACGCTAACACTTAACACACGGATTTACACTGGTACACGTATACGTTAACACTTTCCATACGGGACGCTTGCGCACTCACTTAGCACACTTAACACACTGGCCCACTTAAAATGCTAAACTACTCTCAAAATGCACGCAATCACTTAACACCCAGAACGCACTTACATACCACACAGGAACACACAATCACTTATCACGCAGGAAACACACAACCACTAAACACCAGAATAGCGAAGCACGATCAGTACGCTGGGAGATGTCGACTGACTGACTGAGAGAGAGAGAGAGCACAAACATTGGTTCTCAAACGAAGAAAGGGGTCATTTACATATACAAGTTTTAACTCAGCAGCGTCTACTATGGTAAAAACAATTACCAGTGTTCATTTTCCCACGATCTGCTCACCAATTTGTAAAGCTATAGGTTGAAAGTTAATAAAGCCATGTTTACAGCAATTAAGGCTAAATAAATACAAATTTTTATCATCAGATCTCACTCTAATTACCTTATACAGATAGGTTAGGGGTGTGGCTCGGTGCGTCCTACAACAACAAGGAGAAGGACTGGAAGTGGCTGTCTGGCAGATCAGTGAGGATGAGCCCAGACTTTACCTGGGGATCCAATGAACCAAACAACAACAACAACAACAACGAGGGGAAGGATTCAGCTGACCAGTATTGCATGAGCCTCAGTTTGGTTAATGGCACAAAATATTACGGTGCTGACTCATGTAACTTCGCCAAAAGGATCTTCAGTTTGTGTGAGACTAAATACAAGATTCTGTGTGATGGTGTTTAGATGGTGTTGAGTTGTATGAGTGTACAGTCGGCGGTAAAAGTATAGTGTTGCCGTATTTACTCACACTGTTCCTTGGAATGGTTTGAAGGAATAAGATGCTCCAATTTTACAAATAACAATATTGTACTGCACAAATAAATATAATTTTCTCTTCTTGCACGCACTCTCAAATGCTGTTATTATATTCCTTCTAACTGTTCTTTTATATCTGTCACCAATACTGTATCAAGGGTCAATAAACGTGTAAAATACTAACAGTCTCTGTTATACTATACTGTTATTATAACATATTGTCTGCATATATATATATATATATATATATATATATATATATATATATATATATATATATATATATATATATATATATATATATATATATATATATATATATATATATATATATATATATATATTGTCTAACTTTATAATTATTAATTCAGAGAGACGCCGACATGTTTCTAATTCGGCTTGGTCACGAAAAGTTGCGACAATGCCCAACTTTTCGTAGGACATCCGGAATTGCAGCTGACACACCCGAATAGTCACCGAAGGACCCGAATATGAAATATAAAGTAATAAATCTAATGTAATTCGACTACTATACTACTAAACTACTAGTATAGTGGTAATAAATTGTTATTCTTGACAATTTCGGGAATTTATTCACTCGTGTGTTAATGGGGTATTACAGCGTTGGAAAATCTGGAGCAAGTGATTCCTTCAAACTTTTACAAACAAATGAATACCAATATTTTTGTTAATCTAGTCCTGTTTTCTGACATACTTTGGAGGAATCAATGGGCTTCAATGTACCAAAAGTGTATTATCCTTTTAACTATAATAGGATTTATGTTTGAACTATTTAGTGCAGGTTTACTGAAGAATGTATTTTTAGTCATAAAAACTATTCACGTCCGTGTATCACACAAAGGAAACTTTATTACTAAAATATATAAGTGATCAAATCTATTGTTTAAATAGACAAGTTTTTTAGATATCTTCATCGGCATCATTTATGCAGCCGGAAATGAAAAGGGGTACGTGATTCTCTTGTTGGTGAACTGTAAGGTCTCATCTTATACTCCTGAAACATTTATCTCCCCACTTAAACACAAATATTGATGTCCTGTGTAGAAACCTTGAGCCATACTGACCACCTCATGCTTCATTGTCGTTATCGCTTTATTTAATGACTTTTACCATCGTTAACTAATAAAAGAAATATGTAATAACTCAAAACATTTTAATTTTGTCACGTAAATGGTCATTGACAAAGACAGTTCATATTTCCAAAGTTGTCAAGCCGCACCCAACTCCATATTACCCTGGCATCGATGGGATGAACTCAGGCTGTATCTGAGGTTCACTTCAGAAGAAAAGTGTTGAAGATCCGAAGTTTAGCCGAGTATAAACACACGAACAAACAAAAATACTGTTACATCACAGTTGCCCACCTCTGGCAGCAAGGCGTAACGTTTGGCAACTGTACATTACGTGCTTAGATTTTTCCGCCGAACTATTTCGGGAAACATAACCAATGAATAAAAAAATGGGTATCCTGATGCTTGGAATAGTTTGGAGGAATCAGTTACTGTACTTCATACTTACCACCAACAACATTATACTTCATACCCCCTTAAAGAAAATAATGTTATTAAAGTAAAACAATAAAAAATTAAAGAAAGTATAAAGGCCTGCCCTCTATGGCTCTATATCCAACTATGGTTTAAGGACCCCAGTGATGTAGTCAGAAAATTGGAGGTTAAAGAGTCCTTAAAACATTGGCTCGAAACACCACCTACATTAAAGGATTATTGATTGATTGATTTATTGATGCAACTAGGCATCTGGCGGCGCAACAGCTAGGGTCATATACCGCCCAACACAAAATTGTTATCCTCAACTAACGAAATCATAAACTCCCGAAAGGGACAGGCATCATGACTAAATTACACACAAACTAAAAACACACACCATTACTAAAAGAACGCATCAACTTAACTAAAATATAAAAAAGAATCAAGACTAAATAATATCAAACTATCTAAAAAAACATAAATATAATAAAACCACAATTTATGAAGGAGGCCAGCCTCCCCCACATAGGAGAGGGTGATCCCTCCCACACTACAAGCCTCCTCCCCGAGCACCCGGGAGAGACTGTAAGAACCGTCACCCATCCGGTACTCGGAGAGGTGCCTACGACGCAGGTCCCCAAAACTGGGACACTCAACAATAATATGCCATACTGTCAAAGGGACCAGACAATCATCACAGTAAGGATTGTGAATCCTGTTCATTAAAAAGCCATGAGTCAATAATGTGTGGCTAATGCAGAGCCGGACAAGAGCCGTCTCCCACCGGCGGGACAGGCCGCTGTAGCTCCACAAACCAAGGCGTTGGCGGATGTTGCGGAGCTTGTTAGTCCTGACTGTATCTCATCTGTTCTGCCAGCAGGAACAAAAGACATCATCTACATAGGGTCGAAGGTCCACTGCAGGGACAGGATGATGCCCGGCTGGAAGCCGAGAATTGGAGACCACAGCCTTAGCCAGGGCATCTTCCCGTTTATTGCCATCGACACCCACATGAGCCAGGACCCAAGAGAAAGTGACTTTGCGGCCACGACGACCCAGGAGGACAAGCCACTCAAGGATGGCCAACACCAGGGGATGGGGAGAGTTAAAATTGCACAAGGCCTGCAAGGCACTACAGGAAATCACTATAAATAGTAAAAGAAGGCTGAGGGAGAGTAAAATTCACTTGGATGGCATATAAAATGGCCGAGAGCTCAGCAGTGAAAATCGACATGACAGAAGGAAGCCTACCGCCACGGCAAAAGTCAGGAAAGACAACTCCAAAGCCAAATCCAGCATCAGACTTTGACCCATCTGTGTACACAGGGAGGGACTCCCTGTGAGTGAAGGCATGTTCTAAAAACAGGGAACGAGCCACTGGAGGAGGAAGAGATTCCTTTTTGTATGTAAAACAGGTGCAGGGTAAAATTTCTGGAAGAAGCCATGGAGCCACCCTGGGGACCCGCACAGGACATATCTGGAAATCTTCAATTCCCATCTCCTCCATAGCCTTCCTGACCTGGAAGTCAAAGGGCCAAGGTGTACGAGAATGTGAAAGGTAATAATTAGACATGATATCAGATGACACCGCCAAGCAAGGAAGGAAGTCGAGAAGTCATTGTCATATCTCCAGTATTTAAAACCCCTAATCACTCATCCTCAATAAGAGAAGCTAATAAAACACCCCTGGGGTTGACCAAACTGTCACCCCACAGAGGATGACGACCATTAAAATCACCCAATAAAATAAAGGGAGAGGGAAGGTCCCGTACAAGACGGTTGAGATCACCCCTCTCTACTGTAACACTGGGAGGAAGGTATAGACTGCACACAGTGTAAGGGCGGTCCATAAAAACCTCAACAGCAACAGCCTGGAGTGATGTGTCAAGCTCCAGGCTCGTGCATGGAATATCTCGACGAACTAGGATGGCAGAGCCACCATGGTGACCCTGCCCTTCAAATGAATTTGAATAAAATGCAGAGTATGCTGGAGGACTGGCAGGAATGTAGTCCCCAAGCATTGTCTTTTGAAGAGAAACACATGCAGGAGAGAAACTAGAGAGAAGAATGCGCAGTTTTTCCCAAGAAGCTCGCAAGCCACAGCAATTCCACTGAAGGACCTTGAACAGTGTTACTTTGGTCCTGGTTTTGGGGAAGCCTCATGGAGGTACTTCCCACTACCACCTCGACCTGAGGGTCTACTCAAACGATACGTTTTGTCAAATCCTGGGCCACTAGAGGAGCGAACCCGAGGAGTAGTACTTGGGGCAGTAATTAGGACCCGTTGACGAGTCCCTGAAGCATCTGATATGTTTGAAGAAGATGAAGGTATATGAGCAGGGATATTCTTAGAAATATTTACATTGGTATTGTCTTGTGCAGCAGTGGTATCACCGACACAGGCAGACACATCAACATCCATAATACAGGTGGTAGAATCACTCTGCTGTTCAAGCGGAGGAGAAACTGAATCTTTTGAAGTCGCGACATCAGTGGCATCCACATTATCTTCACGCTCCTCTGATGGTCCTGAAGGAAACTTGCGAGGAGGAACTTCTGTTGAATCAAGAGATTCATCAGAGTCACGAGAACGCTTCTGGTGACATTGAGAGGAAACTACGGATGAGTCCTCAGAGATGGTTGCCTTATAAGGAGGAACATCTATTGAGTCAAGTGCCTCAGAGGAACCATGCAGACGTTTCTGTGGCCGTTTTGGTGACTTAAGTTTCCTTTTTGGAGAGCGTGTGGCAGCGTGAACCTCTACCACATGGACACCTTTACCTAAAGTCTGAGACTTGTCATCAGTTGAAGGGTCACCAAAATGAGTGTCTGATAAGGTTTCCAAAACAGAGAAGGTATTATGTAATGTAACATTAGAAACACTCTCACTGGAGCATAAAGCTGCTGCCTCTTGAGAGGGTTGAGATGATACTGCAACTGATTTGGGGCGAAGGGAGGAGGCGTATGTCTTAACACCACCATCCTTCTGTCGCCTGAAGTTGAGTTGGCGTCTGGCACTACCAATACTAATGAATTGGGTATTAGCCAAGTGGAGAATATCCTGCTCAAGGAGGTACATCTTATTACATTGGCGAGACTACAAGGGGTGAGCATCTCTACAGTAAAAGCAGTAACTCTCTGACCGACACTCAGAAGTAGGATGCGAGTCAGGAGCAGAACAATTACGACACCGGGAACGGTTGTTGCAGTTCCTCCTCCCATGACCAAACTCATAACAACAGAAACACTGTAAGGGACGCTCAACAAAAGGCTTCACCTCAAAAGAGGTGGGGTTAATGTTAATGCGATCAGGGATATGCGAACCATAGAAAGTGAGGATGATCATATTTTTACTGCCTTTCATCTTTGTTACTCGTTGGATATTGTCTGGGCACATAGCAAGAATGTCCTCTTCTGAGAATTCATACAGGTCTTCATTATATATACGCCCCTTGTTATAATTGAATGTTCGGTGTGGTTTGATAGATTCAAACACGCTATCAGTAGGACAGGGAAGATTGAGGAGCATCATGACCTGAATAAGATCTTTGGCTCTGATTAAAACGCCCTTACCATATTTCTTCATGTGGCCCATTGGTAGTACTCCGATTTCTTTCTCCAAATAACGGGAAGTATGGATAAGGTTACCACTTCACTCCCTGTAGTAAGCCACAAACCAAAAGGGGTTAGGAACCCGACGTTCCTTTGGGACATTCTCTGTAGAGTCATCAAAGAGGTTGGGGCAGTAGTCACTGTCACTATCAATTACATTTTGGACTGCATCATCTGGACTTTACAGTGAGTATCCCCCACTGTCAGATAATCTTTTGCCTCAAATGCTGCTTTGGCAGCAGAATTTGTATTGAATGTAATATAACACCGATTAGACCTACAATCACAGTCATAAGTGATTCGGATACGAAGGACTACGAAACACTTAAAAATGGAGTGGATAGCGCCTTACGAAAGTGATGCCTGTACATTTGTAATAATCAATGTGTCACAACCATTAACACGGTTCTCTGACACAACATCTGACCTGCTGGGTCTATTCGTTCTTGCAGCTCTCTTAGAGCACAACACCACGACCAGATTTTGGCGTCTCGAGGGTCTGGTCGTCCACCGCTCGAGAGAGAGATTTGGGCTTTATATTTTCCATATATCATTATTATTATGTTTTTGGCCCCAGAAGCCAAGACCTACTACCAACCAGGCATATGAGGGGACCGAGCCCTGGTCGCTGTGGGCGGGGTACCTCTTCCCCCACGGGGCCATTCGTTTCTACATTAAAGGAGCTTATTTTGTGGCATAGTCAGGAGGAATCAGAATCCACCATAGGTCTCATACACGATCACAGGGACCCTAACTACAAAACATTTTTAAGGGGAATTATTGTGTTGGTAAATCTGGAGCAACTGAATCCTCCAAATTATTCCAAGCAATACTCTGGAGGAATTAAAGCACTCCAATGTACAGCTCCGGACAGATCAATGGACCACAATCCATCCATGACTGACTTGGTTTGTGCCTCGTCGGATTTGGCAACATTTGCAGGTGGAGGGAGGGGGGATGTTAGTGGGAGAGAAGGAGAGAAATGTGGGCGGGGCTATAGGAGGGTAACGAATGATCAGGTATAGAAGACGGTGTGTCAGGAGGAAGGAATGAAGCATAAACTGTGAATGGTATCGAATCACCAATAGTTTAAACAAAGCAAGGTTCTTCAAACTTTTTCAGTCGTGTCCCAGTTTTTACTATGACATCATTCTCGTGACCCATAGAGAAAGATCTTTTACATATGACCAGAATTTTCAATCTAAGAAAATACAAGGCCAGAAATTGAAATGCAATAATTATGATTAAAAGGCATTTAAACCAGAATTATTTACAGAATTATAAACACTGCGGCCACTGCCTCACCTACCCCTACCTCCATCTCTCTCTCTCTCTCTCTCTCTCTCTCTCTCTCTCTCTCTCTCTCTCTCTCTCTCTCTCTCTCTCAAGAAGGGTAATATTTGTGCAATTATTTTGTTTTATTGATAATTAAATATATGAATATTCGATTATAAATATATATTAGGTGGATTTATGTATGAACTTCATATTTATTTTATTGTCACGAACATTATTATTCTATTTTATTCATGTATTTATTCTTGTGAGCCTGCGACCCAGTATGAAGGAATTCGGGACCCGTAGTTTGAAGAACCCGGGTTTAAAGAAATGCATACAGCATTAACGTAGGTAGATATAGAAGAGAAGAAAAATTAATGTGATCATGATTTGAGCCGAGGGTGAAGGGGAAGATAAATGAAGGTGATTAGTTGAAAAGTAATAACAAATATCTGTTACATTATATCTGTTACATTATATCCTTTAAATAAAGGCAGTGTCTTTTGTTCACCATCGTAGTGGGATAGACTACTGAATATATATTATCCTTTGGATATTAGACAGCTATCCCTGTATTCATTTTATCCCTTGTTGCCCCGTAGGGGGGGTATTGCCTGTAATGATGTGGGCAATACCTTAAAGGTTTTGGCTCCCCTTCGGCCCCAGCCACTAGCTTATATTTCTTCAACTGTCCTTCCGTTCTTTCTATTTCCTTCTTGCTTGCTGTCACACCTCTCTATCACCTTTTTCTGGTGTTATTTGACCTCGCTGTTGCGCCACTTTTAATATCAATCTAATCTCTCGTGCTTGTAGTCCACCCTATTTATCACCTTCTCCCAAGCACAGATGTTTGTTTATTGTTTATTTTTTCGGTAGAAGACGGTTTAATTTTTAAATAATAATATTTGTCAACAAATTCATTAAGCTATTTATCAGGAATTTTTCTTCTAAATATACATTTCCTTAAATATAATAGATTTTAAACTTGAATGGCGTTTTCAATAAACTTGGTATAATTTTATGAATAGGCTGTAATTATATATTACAGTATCTCGCAAGTAACTTGAATGGCGTTTTCAATAAACTTGGTATAATTTTATGCCTAGGCTATAATTATATATTAGAGTATCTCGCAAGTAACTAGTAACCTTACACATCCTCCCAAATGTCTTATCTTACTTTCGCTTGCCCTTCCCTCCTTTCTTACCGTTATTTTTTCTTTATTATATTTTTAACCATCTCATTCGTTCTTAAAACGTTTTATGACATAGGCCTGCCTTTCTCCCTTATCACTTATAGTCCAATTATATGATTCGAAAAACTGAGCCATAAAACGGTGATAGAGAGGTGAGATAGCAAGCAGGAAGGAAATAGAAAGAAAAGAGGCATAGTTGAAGAACTAAAACTTAGTGGCTGAGGCCGAAGGGGCGCCAAAACACTTAAAATATTGCCCACATCACTACGGGGTCAATATGTAGAGAAATTAGAAAACCACTAGAGATTTATGGGGAAAGATATATAAATTATTTAGAATAAAAGTGTTGGCAGATACACATTATTGATGGGATTATCCCAGCCACAGCATTTCGCTTCATAAAACTGAAGGACTATAGGTTTCATGAATTACCATTTGCCAGTCTGTTGCTAGTCAGAATGTTAACTTGTTAAAGCCATTTGAAGAAAAGATAAATACATTATATATTTTTTTAAGTTACTTATAAGTTTTTTTAATAGAATCTGTTTCGATATACAATACCTTACATTTATCTAGTTCCAGCATTACTGCACAGATCACCATATGACACAATAATGACCACAAGGACAGTATTGGTGATCAACGTGATGCTCATATATTTCTCTATAGGTTACTGAACCCAATGTTTTATGCTCCACTTAATAATTATGTTCTCGGTATCACAATGATAGGAAAAAATAGGAACAATATTAAGAAATTATCTGTTATTATAGGACAATTTATTCAACTGCCTCGGTGCTATTGTCTCATATATATATATATATATATATATATATATATACTAGCTGGCTCTGCCGCCCTTTGGGCGGCTAAGAGCCGCTAGCTCCTGCGGAGGGCTGGCGGCCTTCGGGCGGTGGAATTTTCATACACGATCACAGAGTTCTAAATAAACAAAGAATATAATATTACAACACTGATATGTAACAAATACAAACTCCACTACCACCACTACTACATCAACCACTACCACCTCCACTACTACATCAACTACTACCACTGTGGGGGTGGACTGTGTTTTATAATATGCTTTATAATAAATTACCAAAAGCTTATCTTACTGGTTAATATATAATCTCGTTGGTTGGCTGCAGCGAGTTAAACCAGAGTTATAATTCCCTGTATCCTTCCCTCCAACACAATAAATTTATTTCTGGGTTCGTCCTGCTATATATGTATTGATAATAGAGCATGCAATAATGGTCAAACACAAACAACCAATGCCAATTTTCTCTATTTATTAAAACAAATTCCAGGCCAACAATGAATAGTTAAATTCAATCAAAATCACACACACACACTTCCGTTCACAGTAACTATCTATTACTTACTCTTCCGTCGCTTCTCCACACGTGCTTCACTCAGTCGCTCGTAGTACACGTGGTAATCCACTCAGACACGTGGTGACAGAGTAATATTACGTTACTTTAATATAAATATCACGGGCTAGCACTTCACCCTCGCACACGACGACAGACGGTAATTACGTTATTGTAATATAATGGAGAAATCAAGCATCCCAGCTGGTAATATTTCAATGTCAATAATCACACTCGTTTTTACTGTCCCTTGTACACACACACTCGTAGTTTCCTGGCCAGTCCTCTCCTCACCTGTAAAATGACACCTTACTAATTCTCGTCAAGCGAATGAATAGTGAGTTAAATAACAATAAGCCTTGTGAAAAGTAATCAAACAAATTCGACGTTACGTTATAACTGTAGGCCTCCAGGCAAGGCTAGGACCGGCTACGAGGTGCTCCTTTCGAGTGTGTTTACCAACTGCCGTATTCCTTCAAAATCAAGGTATGGGTGGTGGAGGATAATTACCCTTCTGACTCCTCCCCATTTAACCTTTTTTCTACCTGGCCCAACTGTCGGCCATGCTTGTCCTCCCTCTCATGTGTTCGCATAGCCTAGTCCTTGACTACGTTTACATATGTCACTCATTCTTTAGTTATACAGTGTCGGCAAAAAAAGACGCTACCTCCCACCGACATGGACGCTACCTACGACATCGTGACATAAAATTATGGGAAGTTTCATTAAAAAAAAAAAATTTGTATTGTTCTGGTACTGACCAATTAGTACTTTGTCATTTCTCCTTTCATATTAATAACCTCTTGCAGACGTCTAGGCATAGACCTAGCTAATTTTTCAAAATAGGATTTCTCCAGTAAAGCAAGAAGAATATGCGTTATGGTTGTGGTATGCCTGACAGTTCGCCTGTATATTTCTTTAATTGGCGCTTTTCCTTCCCTTAGTAACAAAATATGGACCCTTTCCTCCTTGCTAGTTGTTGTAGCACCCTTGGCAATGCACTAGGTTAAATCTAAGGGCCATCAGAATCACGGGGTAAAGATTCACTTTGAAAACAATCTGAGCATAAAAAAAGTCAGTGCACTGATTCCACCCAGACAGACATAACTAGTAAATTTTGAAATCTGTCTGGCAGAGGGCGGTATCCTAACAACCTATTGATGCTGCCCTCTGCCAGACAGATTTCAAAATTTACTAGTTATGTCTGTCTGGGTGGAATCAGTGCACTGACTTAAGGATATAATAATACAACACTAATATGTAGCAAATGCAAACTGCACTACCACCACTACTACATCAACCACTACCACCTCCACTACTACATCAACCACCACTATTACTACATCAACCACCACTACTACTACATCAACCACTACCACCACTACTACAATCACCACCACTACTACCACCACCACCACCACCACTACATCAACCACTACCACCTCCACTACTACCACCACCACCTATTCCCGCACCCCCAACCCCCCCACCCCAAGCCTTGCCTTATCTAGTATATGTGTGTGTTTGTGTGTGTGTGTGTACGGTAGGGATGTGTGTGTTTGTATGTATGTGTATGTGTGTGTATGGGGCATGCTTAGGGTGTGTGACGGTAGGGGACAGGCTTTTTACCCCCCCCCCCCCAGCCTGTCCCCTATTCCAGCACCCCGCAAACCCCCCCACCCCAAGCCTGTCCCTTATTCCCGCATATATAGTCTATCTCTCTCACATACAGTCTCTCTCTCTCTCTCTCACACACACACAGTCTCTCTCTCTATCTCTCTCACAGTCTAGCTAGCTAGCTATCTCTACCTCTCACACACACTATATCTATTTTTCACTCTTTCTCCCCCCCCCCCCCCCCCCACACACACACACTATCTCTCTCTCACACACAAATATAACCAAACCCAGTATTACCTCTCTCGCTCTCACACACACACACCCTCTCTCTCTCTCTCTGAAATTAAAAAAAGAGATAGAGAGAGAGAGAGCCTGTGAGGGAGAGAGAGAGAGCATGTGTGTGTGTGTGTGTGTGTGTGAGAGAGAGAGAGAGAAAGAGAGAGAGAGAGAGAGAAAGCTTGTGCGTGTCACTAATCCAGGGGTTCGAATCCCCCTCAAAACATTAACATTTTTTGAAAAACATGAAAAACATTTTTTTTATAGGTCCAAAACACTCCCCAAGTATTAGCGATCACACCCATGTAAAAATTTTCACTCTAGGACGAAGGATCAGGGCATGCATAGAGGACACACACACACACAGAGACACACACAGAATTTCGGCTTTATGTATATATATATATATATATATATATATATATATATATATATATATATATATATATATATATATATAAATATATATATATATATATATATATATATATATATATATATATATATATATATATATATATATATATATATATATATATATATATAACACCCCATTTGTTTTATGTATGTTATTTAGGATGTTTTTAATTATAATGTATAATCACGAAATTCACTCTCCTGTAATACCAGCATTTTCACTGGTAACTTACTTAGAAAATTGATTAAGATAGGCAGGGTACTAAAGTAGTCCCCAAAGAGAAGACAAGCCATTTTCTGTGGCGGAATAAATGTGTGTGCTGTAAATTAGAATTGTATTATATGTGGCTGAGGATAGAGATAATGAATTGGAATGTTAAGGATATTAGTTAATCATGAAATGTATCTAGGGAATACACCTGGGAGGGGGAAATTAGTGTTAATATAAAAATGTAGGTCATGAGGGACTAGTTTTTCACGTGTAGATGGGGCCCCACAACTACGGAGACAGAGTGAGAAGGAAGTGAAGCAGTTGCTCACAAATCAGTCTCTCTTCGTCTCCCGTGGTGAAAAGGTAACTCTACTGTATAAGTACTACAACAGTGAATACAGTGTTAATATTGAGGTAGAGTATGGTGATACATTTAATTGTTGTGTTAATTATTAATAGAGTCTCTCTTCGTCTCCCGTGGTGAAAAGTGGTGAAAAGTCATATAGCACAATTCCCAGAATAGCTTAGAACATTGGTGGAATAGAATATTAATAATAATAATTTGAGATTGCTGGCATAGTAAAAAAAAAAAGAAAATCGTAGAGTATCATATTTGTTTCGGCCATTTTTTTTTTATTATTAATAATATATATATGTGTATGTATTTTTTTTATTTATTATTATTAGTTAGGAAGTGAATTGGATTATTTTATTTATTTATTTGTTGTTTAGCTCTGTCACTAGCGAGACGCGGGATTTGTCCCCGTCCTAGTGTCAGATGGGGTAGGATTGGGGGGATTGGGATTGAAATTTTGAGAATATACATGTATTTTTTTTTTATATAAATGAAAATAAATAATAAACTAGATTATAATTAGTGGAGTATTCCGTTACCGATACCGTATACTATACTAATAGACTGTCCCTACTTAGACATTTTTGACTTGATTTAAGACATTGATCGAACCCCCGTTAGAGTAATTCTGGGTTGCTTACGCACGTGCTTGGGATTCAGGCTACATTACCCACCCAGTGTGTGGTAGCTTGGTTCCTGTGATCAACGTGTGGTTTGGGTGGTGGCAGCGTTTACCGACGAGGAACTGGACTTGCCTTGGTATGATTTTTTTTTATGGTATTCGCAAGGCAAGTTCAGTCCTCAGTCCTTTTTTTCCCAAACCGGGTTGATCCAGTATAAGGATAGAATATCATACACTGGTGTGTCATTTTTTTTTATTGTAAAAGGCCGTGCTTTTGTTTCCTCCTCCAGTAAAGTAAGGGGGATAAAAATAGCAGCGTTACATTGGTGGTAGCTTAAGTGGGATAAATCAGACCCAGAGAAATTGTTTTAACGGAGATCCGTGGAATTGGGTCTGATGTTTAAAGTAGGAATTGTAGGACACAGTCAAGTTCCTCGAGAACTGACGGTTGACGGAGCTCAAGTAAGATGCTAACACGTAGTGCTATTCGAGCAGAAGCCATGCCGAAGCATTAGAAATGAGTAAAGCTGTTGTTGGTGATGTAGGAATCGGGACAGTTGATAGGGATTCAGGTAGATAATGAAGTAAGATTCGAAAAGAGTGAATTATAGTTAATAACGGAACAAGTGAACGATGTTCAGAATATAGAACACGAGTTAAATAATTTAAAAATAATGTCAGAGCAAACTAGATTAAACCAGGTCTTAATTGCCAGCAAATTTAGTAATGCAAGTATAAATAAACACGCCAAGGGAATTGTTGCTAGGCTCACCCAGTTGTTACAGACTTTGGAGGACCTAGATTGGTGCTGTGGGACAACGCCAAGGCCACGAGATGCGGACCTGGGCAGACCAGCAGGGGGTGGAGCTGCTTTTCTCCACGCCGTATCATCCACAGGCTAACGGGATGATCGAGAGGATGCACCGGACCCTGAAGACGGTGTTGGCCCAGTTGTGTGAGGGCTATCCACAACGTTGGCCTAACCTGCTGGCCGAGTGTCAAACAGTAATGAATGCAGCCGTCCACAGTAGTACCAGGGTGACGCCATATGTTCCATTCATCGGAAGGCATCCACCACGCAACATCACAGCACCACTACCGACCATCACGTCTGATAACAACGACGCAGGGAGATTGAAGCGACTCATACAAGAAACCAGCAGTACGGTATCTCTCAGGAGGTATCGTGCAATAGCCAATAGGCATAGGAAAAAATGGAAAAAAATTAACATTAGAAAATAGTAAGAAATAATTGTGATAAATGAATATCTAAAAATTAGAATATAAAATAGAAAAAAAAAATGGGAAAAATGAAAAATGAACATTAGAAAATAGTAAGAAACAATTGTGATAAATTAATATTTAGAAATTAGAATATAAAGTAAAACAAAGAAGTGAAAACAATGAAAATTAGAAAACAATAATTGAAAATTTAATATTAGAAAATAAAGTAAAAGTTTGAAAGTTAAGTTGGAAAATATCATAGTTCTCTATAACCTGAAGTCAAAACAGGGCAGTATTCATCAACGAGCTAGAAAAACAGCTCATAGAAGGTTTTTTTTGTGTTTGGATTTGGTAGGTGTTAAGTGACACTTAGTTTTAATGGGAAGAGGAGGATGGTGAGGAGTAGAAAAATATACCCTCCATACCCATAGGGCTCTTCCAATATACAGTCAGGACATTTGTCAGGGCTCCTGTATCACTTTGTACTGCATTCCGGGTTGTCATGCCTTGCAGAGTCTGAGGTGTGAATGAAGGTGAATGAAGATGAATGTGTAATACTCAGATAATGTTTGGGATAATCGCGGGTGGGTTTAGTGACGGTAGAACCTTATTGAAGTTCTCCCGGGGTTATGGACATGACAGAGGAGCCTGACTGGGACAAGGTGTCAATAATATCTATTGTTATTTAATATGTGAGGATAGGTAGAGAAATTCTTTCCTGCGGGAAGGAAATGCAGTCTAAGGACTGAAGGAGAACAAAGTTAGCAGTTAATCAACATTGACTATTATGTTCGGATGAATATTGTCTGATGTTGTTCAGTAAGGTGTAGCGATAGTGGCAAATGGTATGAAAGGGTAAAGTTGAACAGGAAAAAAAAAAATTGAACTAGGGAAAAATGTTAAGGAAATATATAAATTAATTTTCACTGTAAGTTCCAGCTAGGGAAAAAGGAACGTGTGTAACACCCCATTTGTTTTATGCATGTTATTTAGGATGTATTTAATTATAATGTATAATCACGAACTTCACTCTCCTGTAATACCAGCATTTTCAATGGTAACTTACTTAGAAAATTGATTAAGATAGGCAGGGTACTAAAGTAGTCCCCAAAGAGAAGACAAGCCATTTTCTGTGGCGGAATAAATGTGTGTGCTGTAAATTAGAATTGTATTATATGTGGCTGAGGATAGAGATATTGTATTGGAACGTTAAGGATATTAGTTAATCATGAAATGTAACTAGGAAATACACCTGGGAGGGGGAAATTAGTGTTAATATAAAAATGTAGGTCATGAGGGACTAGTTTTTCACGTGTAGATGGGGCCCCACAACTACGGAGACGAAGTGAGAAGGAAGTGAAGCAGTTGCTCACAAATCAGTCTCTCTTCGTCTCCCGTGGTGAAAAGGTAACTCTACTGGATTAGTACTACAACAGTGAATACAGTGTTAATATTGAGGTAGAGTATGTTTATACATTTAATTGTATTGTAATTAATAGAGTCTCTCCGTCTCCCGTGGTGAAAAGCCATATAGCACAATTCCGTGAACAATATAAAATACTGGTGTAAAATATAAAATTAAGAATTTTGAGAATTGCTGGCATATATAGAGAAAATCGTAGAGTATCATATTTGTTTCGGCCAATATTTTTTTTTTATTCAATTAATGATATATATATATATATATATATATATATATATATATATATATATATATATATATATATATATATATATATATATATATATATATATATATATATATATACGTTTTAACGCTAAAACCTGGAGAGTGTCTTCGCCCTATATAAAAAATATTTTTCAATGATTAACCCCTTAAGAACGACTTTTTTTCTTTTTTTTTCACCCCCAGCCGACTTTTGGGGGTCAATTTTGTCAATTTTCAACTTTCATATAGGCAAATTTTGTTCTTACAGAATGAAAGAGCTTGAATTTACACACCACGAACTGAAAACGAGAGCCTCCTACTATACGTTTCAGCGCCAGACAGACAGATATTGGAATATGGTATGTCAGCCATAAATTACGCCCAGATGTTAAAGGTAGTGTGCTGAAATATTATATTTATACAAAGATTCATTTAGGAGATATTTCCGAAAAACAGCGTCTGTCCGGCGCTGAAACGTATTGTAGGTGTACGCATTTGCGTATGACAAGAGCGTCAAAGTCCGAAAATAAATAAAATAATATTCCCTGAAACGCATGAAAGAAAACCTCATACGCTCTGCGTATGCTCTAATGGGGAATTTTCAAAACTTGTGGTTGCCACCAGGTGGCATCACAATCGGCGGTTCATCGTGCACACAAGCAAAATAAAATATTCCTTCCGAGTCATTCTACACACAAAAAAAATGCATCGAGCTTATATGATACATATTTTTATACAATTCTTTCTAAGTAGTAAAACACAGGTAAAATAGTACTATTCGTGATCAAAAGGAGTTAAGTTGATTTTCTGGTGAAATTGGCATTCAGATTATTTGGCCATCTCGGGATTACCAAATAGGTACACCATTGATTGGAAACAAAGTAAATGAAAATACAATAAACATAAAATGAACATGCAGGTGATAGTTAAAACTACGAATTACATAGATCAACTTCCTGGTTTATTGAAATACATATTTCAATTGAGAATAGGCAACTCGAATGTGGTGGCGAAGTAGTCTACCGTTTCCTTTGTCCAGCTTCTTTGGGGAATTTGTGGCCCCCATGTCTATATATTAACACATTGAGGGACACAACACGATGATGGCATGGTTGATAAAGTTGATTGTTGAGGTCTTGAGGAGTGAGGACTCTCAGTCTCAGGCTGACGCCAGACAGGTTCTCAGCTGATGTTTGTTTTGGTTACAACTCGCTGAGTCTCGCTCGGCTACTTTTGCCTTGTCGCTCACTTGGTGAAGGAGATGCTAATATCCCCACAAAAATAACTATTTCTATATATTACCAAGTTACTGGGTATGTTACGTCATAATATCATATTTATTTGTATTGTCCAAATAAATAGATTTTAGCCTTGGCATATGCCTTACTTTAAATATCGACAGCAGAAGGTCGATAATCACGAAACAAAAATATCTAATTTAACCAACTTATCTCAAAATTATCCATACAGGGTATTAAAAAGTCGATGCAGGATTTCGAAAGTATCATAATGATCAAGGTTCTATGCATTTGTATGCTGATGGGATTTAAAAAAAACAATATTTTAGCTCATGTCGCATGAACTGACTGCACAGCAGTGACATCTAGCGGATTAGTTCCAGAAATTCCCCATTATGCTCTAAATATGTAAATGAACACCTAAACAATGTGTCTAAGTGGTTTTCAATGATAATAAACGTATTTCAGTGTAATTTTGTCTGTCTAGAGCAGTGGTTCTCAACCTGGGGGCCATGGCAATAATTTAGGGGGGCCATGGTGGGCTGTTGCAAATTATACATTTCTAAATAATGTTAAAAATATGAATAATAAAAAAAACTTGCATCACTGTCCTGGCAAATATGCAGAGTTTAATTGAACTTTTTCCCATCCAAATCAAATTTGCTATTGTCTGCTAGTCTTTTGTAGTCTAGTGATGTGAGTTAAGCATATCACAGAAATCTATCAATATAAGAACTGTAAACTTTGTAATAAAGCAAGGGTGTTCTCATCATCAACAGTTTATTTATTCTTTTTTTTTGCCTTTTTTGGCAGGGTGCATGGGATTTGGGAGAAAAATGAAGGGGAGCCACACGAATGTTGAGAATTCATGAAGGGGGGAATGGAGTGAAAAAGGTTGAGAACCACTGGTCTAGAGTCTCTAGACTCTTCTGGAGTATAGTAAAATTATATTCACATGCATATAAGGTGATACATTCTCTCTCTCTCTCTCTCCCTCTCTCTCTACTTTTAAATTCAAGGTAAAGCAAAACCTATGTAATTCGTATTAACATTATTGCATTAATATATTTTACCTGTTTTTTAGTTAATTATTTGTATTGATTTTTAACATTATTGATTGTATTAACATTATTATCATTAAATTTATTGCATTCATTTATTATCATATTAATTTTATTATATTCATATATTATCATATTAATTTTATTGCATTCATATATTTTACCTGTTTTTTAGTTAATTAAACAAATTATTTGTATTGATTTTTAACATTATTAAATATATTAACATTATCATTAAATTTATGTCATTCTTATATTATCATATTACTTGTATTTCATTCATATATCATACCTGTTTTTTAGTTAATTAAACAACATAACCAGTCTCTTCTTAAATAAGACTGTTGTGTGTCATTTTGAAGAGGTTATGTAACCATTATTTCATATCATCCAT
>JAWZYT010000317.1:585000-717500 GCA_034508575.1 Petrolisthes manimaculis
ATGACATACGATACATAATAGTAGTAATACGAGTGAGTTGACAAGGGACTTGGGCGGGAAACTGAACTCCATGCCGCAGTCACACCGCTCTCACGCGTACACACGGACACACCGCTGTCTCGCGCACAAACATGGTTCACTTCAACTCGCCCTATCTCCACAACTATTCATCGTACAGCCCTCCCGATGGTACCATTGGAAAGAGGAAGAGTTGAAGGTACGTAAGAACCTATTTTGAAGTTAGTACACTATATAGGTTCCGAGTGTGAGCGTTGTGAATAAAGGGTAAATCGAGTAATTTTGACGCGAGCGGGTGGGTAGAAACGTCGAGTAAGCTTACCCCGTACCGGACTCCAGGGGTTAAAGGATTTGATAAGGTGAGTCAGGTAAGGATTAAACTACTTCCATTTTCTATACGCAGGCAGAGGGAAGGAATTCTCCCATATACATGCTATTTTCACATCACTATTTCTAGTCCTATTTGTAATTTCTCGAAAACTTCCACTGAGAACTTTCGATACCTATGCTTTTGAAGAAATTTTAGAAACAAAAACGATTCACCTACTCAAAGTCTAAGCCATGAATTTTGACAAGAAATTAAGGCAATTTTGCCACTGAAATGCGTGGGGCCGCTAATATTGAGCCGTATGTACCCCGATCATAGAGACTACTATCCCGTCCAATATTTGACAGACTTGGGAAGCCTCAGTTTGGGGGCCAATCGACGGACCAGCCCGACTCGATATGCGCGATGAGCAGACCTGGTATTCTAGATCTTGGATCCAACGAGGCCCAAACCCAGACACAGATGGATATGATGTAGACCATTGATCTGTCCAGAGCTGTACATATTTTCTTATAATATACAGTACGTGATGGTATACATATCAATACTTATCAACTGCTTTAAATATGTTTTATCAAAAAAAGGAAAAAGTATTGATATATTTTGACTCGGGAGCAGTTGGGTGAAATACCGAACTTTTCGTAACATTTCATCTACCTTTTATTCGGATTCCCATCAAATATGGGAAACGAATCCTCACCTGTAAATATCCTCATAATATTGGCTGGTTGATTCCCTGGAGCGTTACCCACCGTAACATTACCTGTCATCCCTGGGTTAGTGAAATTCTGACCCGTAGTTGATTAGGGTTTGATCCCCCCACGAACTGGTGCTTGCAGTTACCATTGGAACCTTTGGTCGTACACTATCTGTATTTTTATTTCTCCTTCCACTGCCTACTGGCGGTGGTAACCTATACAAGTTATCCCTTGCTACGTCACTACCCTCTACACTGTCAGCCCGAAACTAGTATCCACTACGTAGTTGCCCTGGAACTGGACTATTCAGTCCCCATATCTGTTCGTGGATATTAGTGGTATTGGGAGTAGGTGAGGAATTTAATTCCTCCTCACTGCTACTACTACTATCTTCTGTCTCCTTTGGTGCCTCTCATGCTGGTACAACCTTTGCCGTTGATTTAAACCTCCTCAACATATCCGCTTTAATTTAATTCCTATTTACCTATCACAACACCATAAAATTATACAACATACATATGCATATAAAATAACCCAACAACATGTAACTACTGTCTGTGTTTGTTCACTGTGTATATGTATAGAATTAAAATAACTAATCACTGGAGATTTTGGAGAAATAAAGATGTTCAGTTGTAGTAAAGAATATGTGGGTCGGTAGCCAGCTGGTGCCACCCCTGTAGTTGCCACACACTCCCAAAATAGTCCTCCATCTGTTCTTAAGGTCAATGGAGTTAAGATCATGGATGGTTTAACAGTGGCCAACACCATGACTCCCGATCTCTGGCTGTCAGTCATGAGTTGGGAGCCCAAGAGCACACTGCCCTGGATTTCTCGGGGAACGAGAATGAAAGTTATATCCATATATTCACCCTGAGAGACTTGCACTCAGCTTTTTCTCTCTGCAGCGTTCAGCGACACTTCTCCTGGGCCAAACAACATCCCATATGCAATGTTGCGAAAAGGTGAGGAGGCGATCTATTTATTTTAGCTATATATAACAGAATCTGGCTGGAGGGTGTCTTTCCTTCTGTGTGAAGAGTTGCTACCTTCTTCACTTTCACTAAACCGGGCAAGAACACTAGTGTTGTGATGATGAGACTCGCTTTGGGGGGCTTTTCTTACAGACATTTGACTTGAGTTCCCCATTTACGTTTACTTAAGGTCTCTTGCCTCTTAAACTGTTGAGGATCCTGGGCCATACGCCCTAAGGGGCTGACCAGGCCGCATTATTACGAACTGTATATAGAGTCGGCACCATACACCCCTGCCAGCCAATCAACGGCTAGATATATCAGCCAGCCCGAGCCAATCACGACACAAGAAGGGCTTGACAATGACGTCATAAAAGTTTCTATGTACCAAATATATATTCTCAATATTTTGTTGCCACATGACTAATAGTAGAATATAGAGAATAGTTAGTGAATAAGCATAATGAAAAATGTGCTCTCCTATATAATTTCTGAAGCGTGAAACGACACAAACTAGGCTATTCGCACTGAACAATGTTGATGACTAAGGCAAAGTTGCCATGTATAATTTTTGCTGCGAGTTAAGAGTAATTTAAGGTATAGTTGTTGCCAAAGATAATTTCCATAAACCATCAGTTCTTCTTTGGAAGTTGTACATGTAAAATCGTGCGTTCATACTGATCATAGCTTTCATTTGTCAATTTGTAATAATTATAACCACTAAAATTACGTATCACTCATGTACAGTATGTTACGTGCTTACTTTATCCTTATATTGTAACACTGGGTTACGGTTCTTTTGATCCACCAGGATATTCCCAGTGCTCCCAACCAAAAACCCTACGCTAGCATGTAACACTCCAAATTTATTTTCTACTCTAGTTATCCTTTTAAAATGCCGTTTTCTTCGACTGCTGGGATGTATGTAGGTCTATGTTATAAATTGTATTGTCGTAGGATTGAATGTATAATGGTTTTGTATAATTGTCTATTTAGTTCTGAATTGGGATATTGATTCATCATGCATTGATATAAGTTGCTTGTTTTAAGGATATAGGATGGGGATTGAACGTTTGGATTTTTATACGAGGGAAGTCTTATACTCACAAAGGCATATAGGGTGTCTTTTAAATTGGTAACGCTAATGGGGGTTAACCCATTAGAGAAAGCTAAAGGTAAAATAACTCCCCTTTTGATTTTCATAGCAATTCAGTCCTTAGATCCTTATATTTCCTATAATTTATGTTCAAGTCAATTTGGTATTTTAGTTACGAAAGTGTTCCCATAATGTTTTTGAGAGAGACTGCTAGATTTTCTTATACTGTATATCGAAATATTCCGTATGGAGCCTTGTTATAAGTTGTATTGGTTTTTAAGCATGAGAGAATTAAATAGAGAATAGTACTGATAAGAGGAGAGAAGGTAAAGAGTGGAAGTATAGAAGGGAAAAATAGGGATATTTGTGTACATAGCAAAGATGAGAAACTGTGTGTGGGTTTTGAAGGGACGCCACGCGGCCACGGATAACCGCTAGTCTGATCCTTGCTTCCAAACTCACAGTTACTGTCCATTTTGGCTCTTAGAGTTATCTCGAAATTTAGAGTGATATTGAGTGAATTACTAGTTTAAATAACTGTGAAGAAGTAGGAATATATATGTTTTTGTTGTTCAGTGAGTGTTAACTAAGAAGAAGGTTTGATTTATGTGTAAAAATGGGATTTTAAAGTGCGTCTGATCCCTGCTTCCAAACTCACAGGTATGGTGACTGTAAGGCGACGCCATTAGAAGCGAAAACGTCTGTTATAACCAGTCGGTCGAGAAGAAAAATCAGTGAACTGTATCAGAAGCGAGAAAATATAATAGGTAGTCAAGTGTGAGCAAATATTGGTGTTTCCCTGTTAAGTTATTATTTCGAAATATGACCAGGACCGTTGGTCAGGTGAACCGCGTCCTGGGAGAGTCGGTTCTTGAGTCAGGTGTGAGCAATGAATTGGTTTGGCTCCCTGTTTTATAGTAGTTATGGTGCGAGTTAGCGATTGGTAAAGTGTGTCTGGGAAATAGTGGGCCGTAAGGAGTCATGTAGTTTTACCTTTCTGTAAAGACGCATACGTAGTTGAAGAATTTTTACTTCGTCGGTATAGAAGGGAAGCGGCGTGTACTAGTCGCTATTTTCAAAGTTTGAGTGGGGTTTGAGTTTATTTGCACAGTATGTTTTTCCGTGGCCATTGATTACTCCTGTAGGATATACCATAGGTAGGGAATCAGGTAAAAATAGTCCTTATATATTTGTTTATTAATTATTTTGAAAATAGTCAAGGGAGGGGGTATTAAATTCTCTTTAAATATTTTCAGAGGGTAAATTCAGAGTTTCCATAGTTCCTTTTAACTAATATTTTTGTCTTTCAATGTTGTATGTATTTAACATTTTCTTTATGTAAATTAACTATTAAAAATCATTGTGATAATTAAAGGTAAATTTAATTAAAACTCGTATCTCTCCATCTCACTGACGTGTATATTGACTGATACCGGGACTCGGTGTAGACCGTGGGAACCAAATATTTTTTTTGTGTGTGTGTTAGCGGCCGTGACGCTCTGACCCAGGGTGTACCAATTAGTACTACCCGTGATATTATTCCCATTGTTTCATTTTTTTGTATTGGTTTTATTTTGGTGGGTGAAAACGGGTCAGGACAGAACTGGGCGTTACAAGCACAAACAAAAATTATTTGGATTCGTGTTCACTGTCATCGACCTTCCTCAGGTGGTAGGGTATTGAGCAGAAAAACTAATGTTCAGAGATAAAAGACCCAGTAATTTATAATTTTTGAGCACAATAAACTTTACAGAAATTTTAAAAAATGGTTATTACAATGACCAAGCCCTGTCTTAAGCAAAATAATAGATTTGCTTAATACTGTATTTACCCCTTATAAATTAAAATTTATCCCAATATATTTAAAACAATTGATTCAACTAATATCTTCCCACCCACCCTTTATCTATTTCCCACTTCAGTATTATAATACAACTTCAATATCAAAGAATTTTAATTAGAACACTTAAATTAGTACAAATAAAAAATCAGAACACAGCCTTGCACCTTGACACTAAAACATAAAATAGAATTATACTAGAGGCCAAAATGTATAAAATACGAAACAAAATTATATATATATATATATATATATATATACTAGCAGGGATACCCGACGTTGTCCGGGGATCTATCTCTATCTATCTATCTATCTATCTATCTCTCTATTTCTATCTATCTATCTCTATCTCTCTATCTATCTATCTCTATCTATTTATCTCTAGTCTGTAAACTCATGGAGAGCATCATGGTGGACAAATTAACGGCACACTTAGAATCAAATTTGCTACTGAGGGGTTCCCAGCATGGGTTCCGTCAGCACCGATCATGCCTCACAAATCTGGTGGAATTCTTCCATTTTGTTTTCAGTGAGCATGATCAGGATAAAGCGGTCGATGTTGTCCACTTAGACTTTCAGAAAGCCTTTGATAAGGTACCCCACCGCCGCCTCCTTCGGAAAGTGCGTGCACTGGGCATAGACGGAAATGTGGCAAATTGAATAGAGAACTGGCTAAGTGACAGACGGCAGCGGGTAGTAGTGAATGGACAGGCTTCAGAGTGGGTTTCCGTTACTAGCGGTGTTCCCCAAGGTTCTGTTCTGGGACCACTACTGTTTATCATCTATGTTAATGATATGGATGGTGACATGGTTGCCAAGATTTCCAAATTCGCCGATGATACTAAGCTTGGTATGAATGTCGCGAAAGAAGGAAATACTACCCGCTTACAAGAAGATCTTAGGAAGATCGGGGAGTGGTCTGACACGTGGCAAATGCCATTTAACGTGAACAAATGCAAAGTTATGCATATAGGCCACAGAAACCCCCGAACAGAGTATACCCTTAAGGGCAATGCTCTCGTAAGCACTGATACTGAGAAAGACTTGGGTGTAACTATCACTAGCGACCTCAAGTTCTCAAAGCAGTGTATTGAGGCAGAGAAGAAAGCCCAAAGGATGTTAGGGTACATAAAGCGACAGTTTGGATACCGGAACGAGGAGATAGTACTTTGTCTGTACAATTCCCTTGTCCGACCGCACCTGGAGTATGCAGTCCAATTTTGGAGTCCCTCTTACCGAAAGGATATCGCGAGATTGGAAGGAGTGCAAGCCAGGGCAACCAAACTTATACCCTCCCTTAGACACAAGAGCTATGAAGATCGGTTGTTAGAACTCAACCTGTTCTCTTTGGAAACTCGGAGACTGCGTGGTCAGCTTATCGAAGTGTTTAAAATACTACGAGGCTTTGACAATGTAGACTACAGGGATATTTTCCAACTCAGTGAGGGAACAACCAGGAATCATGGCTACAAACTTGAACTGAAGCGATACAACCATGATCGGTGTTGTAAATTCTTTACATACAGCATCTGCGGTACATGGAACGCGCTTCCTACTGATGTAGTCAACAGCAACTCTGTGGATCAGTTCAAGTCCAGATTAGACAAAGTCTTAAACCACCGTCTAGGTGTTTAAGCCGTTGTGTGAGTGTTCCTTGATGGTTTCACATGACACATTCGAGGACGGTCACATACTTGCACAACTAAACCCACAGGTACCCTCTTTGTATGGATCGTAAGGTTTTCTAGGGTACTTCTTTTCCTTGTAACTCCTTGTAACTCTATTTATCTATCTATCTGTCTATCTCTATCTATCTATCTATATCTATCTATCTATATCTATCTATATCTATCTATCTCTATCTATATCTATTTATCTATCTATCTATCTATCTCTGTCTGTCTGTCTGTCTGTGTTTATCTATCTATCTATCTATCTATCTGTCTGTCTGTCTAAGAACATGATTACATTTACATAGAGAGAGAGAGAAAGCATGTGGCTTTCTAGCAATTTTATTTGATTGTTTAAGGAGATACTATTTTATCTAAAAAAATTTTTTTAAGAATTTGATGCTCTTGTTATAAGCTTTTGCGTACACCTGGTATGTAAATTCAAGCTCTTTCATTCTGTAATTTTTTTTTTGCCTATATGAAAGTTGCAAAATGACAATTTACCAGCATTTGTCAGTTGGGGGGGGGGGGAAATGAAAGAAGTCGTTTTTAATTGGTTAATCATTGAAAAAATAAAAAAATATAAGGCCAAGACACTCTCCAGATAAAATGTATGTAAAAATTATTACTCTAGATGAAAGGTTGAGCGCGTGCATAGCGGCTAAACAAACAGACAGATAGAGTGTTTTATATTATATATATAATATATATTGTTACGACCCCAGCCCCGGGTAGACTGAGGCTCGCAATCAGATATAACTTGTAGAGGAGGGAGAAGGATAATTACACACTTTATATCCTTTTTAGCTTTACTAGACCTTTCAAAGCTTTCTTTTTAGCTTTATCTGTACAATTTGTCTTTGTAGCCTTCATCTGATTATTCCTGTTATCATATGCCTAGACTTTAACTCGTTCTGAGCTAGCCTGGAATCACAGGAATAAAATGAAATACAATTAGACATCTTCTACTAAATAGTAAAGATGTCTTTCTCTGTCAAAACACAATATTCACATCTTCACTTACTAGTGAAGATGTGACGGTAAAACCTAAATGGACTACGATGTGACATAGTGAAGATGTCACACCGTAACAATATATATATATATATATATATATATATATATATATATATATATATATATATATATATATATATATATATATATATATATATATATATATATATATATATATATATATATCACCCTGCAGCACGCCACTGGAGATCAAACTACCTATTTTAAACCATCCCCCTCCCACTGTGAGTTGACCTGAACCTCGCACTCACACCTAACTATGGAGTCAATTTCCAGTAGAGTAGCTTACATGTTTTTCCCTCTTCTCCAAAAGGGCATTTACAAAATTAACACAGAGCCCAACTTGTGGGTTTACGAAATACCTGTCCACAACTAGTGGCTTGCCAAACATACTGACCAATTATTGCTTTACCAAAACACTGCAATAGTGGCTTTACCAAAACACACAGCACGAGCCAACTAGTGCTTATCCAAAGGTACAAAACTGCACTAGTGGCTTTACCAAAAATAACATCACTGAACAGGTCATAAAGTCCTTTACCAAATAAACAATACTGCATTATTGGGTTACAAACAAAATATTAATGCACAACTAGTGCTTTACCAACAATAATAATGCACACCCATAGCTATACTAATAATTGACATCCTAAGACTCCTAAGAACTCCTTCATTCTGACGTGAACTGATTGTGGTCAAAATCAAGTCAGTGTTTATAAGAAAACCATGACCTCGGCGTGTGTCTTGCAATGAATGTGAATAATTCTAGGCAAGACAGATGTAGGCTTATTACTGAAACTCTGGCTCAGAGTTTCAGTAATAAACCTACACCTGTCTGGCCCAGAATTATTCACATTCATTGCAAGATAAACCCTATAATTCTGGGCCAGACAGATGTAGGCTTATTACTGAACTATGTGCAATAAACAGATAACACAAACCCTACCCCACCACCACCGTGCCACTAATATAATTATCATCTATAGCCTTGACCACATAAGTTATTATATGTATCAAAAGACATCATATTGACTTAGCAATTAAAGAGTCAGTGTACTGTAACTTGTAACTGCTCTCTCTCTCTCTCAGGGTCAGTAGTAGTGGTGGTGGAGGTTTGGAATTGAACTATGTCAATAAATGGTAATTAATTCTAACCCATATGAATGAACAAAGGGAATGCATAGTTAACATAATCCCATGTTGTATAAATAAGTTTTATGCATCCATAATTTAAAATAAATATCTGTTATGTAAACAGTATTTCTGTAAACAATTTTAACCACCACTTGTAACAAGCAATAAGGTGTTCACTTGTGTGTGTTGCTGCAGTGCCAGTGGAACTTATCCAGTCCCTGAGCTTACGATTTTTAATGACGACAGCAAGGTCGAAGTTTGTCAAAAAATTGGTGTACAAAATGGCTTGTGCGTGCGCTTGTGCATGTCCGCATGTGTGTGAGGGTTAAAACTATGAGAAAGAAAAAATAAAGAATATTTCAGAAGGTAAGGAAGGATGTGAGAGAGAGAGAGAGAGAGAGAGAGAGAGAGAGAGAGAGAGAGAGAAGACAGGGGAAAGGAGGTTGTGTGAGGTTGCCAGTTACTTGAAAGATATAGGTATTAAGTTTATTTTATGGCGAGAAAAGGTGATAAAGAGGGGGACTACCAGCATGAGGGGTGAAAAGAATACAGTTAAAGCTGAAGACAGAAATTTAATTGTCTCGGCTCCGTTATTTGTTGTTTAATATCCAAAGGATAATAATTATAATCAGTATCTCTCTACGGGGGTGAACAACAGACAGTGTCTTTGTTTAATAGATCGATCAAATGCAATATAATGAAGCACATATTCTAAATGTTTTTAATTTCTTTTCAACTACTCACCCTTATCTGTCCTATACACGACCGATGCCCTATCCATATGGCGAGGAAAGTTCAAGAATGGTTTACTGCTCATGATTATTTGCAGGTGATAGATTTGTCTATTTAAGACTGCGATATGAACCCTATAGAAAATGTATGAGGTTCTATCGTTAACACGTGGGAGCCAGAACGACAGAGAACCACAGCAGATTTGTTACGTCACACCAGAACACAGTGGGAGATTTTTCGGGGAAAACCATATATATTATACAGTGAGGAGGCATGGTGCCTCAATGCCCGAGCAACTGCAGGCTGTCATTGAGAAGGAGGGTGGTTGAACACGATACTAGCAACAAATTGATGAGTAATGAAATGAAATATGTAATCTACAGTATTTCAAGCCTTAATATCTTCATAGAAGTGTATAATAGTGTATACACTGTATATCATCGTGGCTAAGGGTCTAAAGCAATACATATATAGGTGCTTATAATAATAATAAGACAACAAAACAAACATTACACATGCTTAATGCAAACGTGAGGTATAAACTTCAGGTTATAATAAGTTAACAGTTTTTATAATTGTGGTTATTATGATTACAGTGTGGTGCCTACAGACCCAGTTGGATTATGGGTTTGAATGCTTCGTGACGAGGACTTGTGGAGCTTTCACCTAAACTGACAAAGTCATGTAAACAATAACCAATAAATGTCTGATTTCAATGTTTCCCTATTTTAACTAGTAATAACAATAGTTGTGACACAGTATCTTCTAAATGTTGTGATTGGTTCACTAACACTGGGCATCTGAATGGCTGGCCTAGATGTTGACCTCAGATAAATAAATATAGGCAATAAATATATTCGTCATATATAACGGAATGTATTTGCATACCAGATATCACTATCATTTCTATTCTGGTCGTGTTTGCGCATTAACAGATTATGCAGCAACACACAGAATGATGGTGGTGGTGGTAAGATGGAGAGTAAAGGAATGGTGGGATGGAGGGAGAGGAAACAGTGAATTGAATAAGGGAGGACGGGGTGAGGAAGAACAGATGGAGTAGTTATTGGGTAATTAATATTTTACACTATAACTATTATCCTTTGGTAACCAGTTACACAATAAACGTTTCTTAGAAAATGTCATGAATGATACAGGATAAAAATAAAGGATTTACTTGAAATGTAACTTAACACTGGGTAGGTGGTGCATCGCTTGATACATTAGTCATCATAAACTGGTGTCGTGTTAATTATATTTGGTAAAATCTGGATTCATTTCATATAATAAAGAATATCCCATGGAATGCAGCATCAGAGTTGGATTTAGATTACAGAAGAAAACATTTAGCTACTTGATCCAATAATTCTCTCCATCTCGATCACTGGTGAAGCTTTACCCCCCTCTCCCCAACCCAACCCCTCCTCTCCTACCACCTTCAAGTGAGTGGTTCACATCCATGATCACAAGTGGTTCGGGATTCAAATTTCTAGATGGCTCAACATTGGTAACGCTACCCCCTCTATATAACTCCGCCCACATTTCTCCCCTCCCCCCTCCACCTGTCAGTGATACCATATCCGTTGAGGCCCACACCAAGGCAAGGGTGGAAGAAGTGTGGACCATTGATCAGTCCGGAGCTGTACTTGAACAAGCCAAACTGAGTTATGATGGCTGTTTTCGGGATGTCCACTGGGTCGGCTGGGATCTGGTGACTATATCTAACCGGTTGTTTGCCATTGGTCACTCCGGGGTCACCATTTTATAACAGTTGTTATAAGGTAGTGAATATGTGTTATGTTCTGGTTGGCAATAACGAAAAGGGTTTGTTTTAATATGTTTATTGGGCTAGGTTTTCTATTATACATTTATATATTACATTGCATATGAACTTTTTATATCCAACCTGGAATATGTTCAATGGCATACAAGTATAGTTTGGTTAGCGTAGTATGTTTATTGGTGTCAGTGTTAGTGGGTTGAAAGGGTGTGTCTATCCTATTATATATTTATTTATGACATTGCAAATGAACTTCTTATATCCAACCTGGAATATGTTCAGTAGTATGCAATGTCATGTAGGTTGCCGCTACAAGACAACACCTCGTATAATAACTGGTCACGTCGTTCACCATGTCTGTGATCAAGATGATGATTTATTTGTATATTATTACAACGTTATAAAAGATTTTCAGTGTCTTTTAGACACCGGATGCCAGTGAAACACCTTTATATATATATATATATATCCCCCGGTTCTCCCTTCCCTCTCCCTTCCTTCCTCTCACAAGCTGCACCTCGCTACGCCGTTTTTTCGCACCAAACAACGGAAATTGAGTTTTATATTTTATATATTCTAGTATCTGTTGTATTTGACTTCATGTAGGAAATGTATGCATTTTTAGATAGACAATTTTACTTATATAGTGTCCATTTGGAGACTATAGCGAGGGTTAGTCGAGTCCATTTACTGACTCTGACCACGAGTAAACAAACCCAGTGCTGCCACATTTCGCCACATACACCTGAGACTTGGGTTGCTACGAGTGGAGGCAACTGTACAGTGAAAGACAAGTTATGTCTTGACTCTGATTAATTGTTATAGAACCTTACATTGCAGTATATTAATCCCTCATTTTCCACTATTATTTTGCGAGTGAATTATATGGTTTTCTAGGAATCTACTTTATGTACAGTAAATCCACATTATCCACTGTGTTAATTGGTGTGTGATGTACAATGAGGGTTTACTGTACACAAATTCATTACTATCTATCTATCTATAGCTCTGACGCCTCGTTCCCTCCGGGAACTCCCCCAAAGGGGGTGGCCACGGCAGAAAAGTCTCCAGTCTTCCCTGTTCTCACACTCCCTCCTTACTTGTTCAATCCCTCCCCTCCCCCTCATGTTTCTCTCCTTTACATACTCTTCCACTCTGTTCTGCCATCTAACTGGTGGTCTGCCTCTCACACCACGTCCCACAACTTCACTTACATACACCTTCTTTACAAACTCCTCACCTTGCATTCTCTCCACATGTCCAAACCACCTCAAAGTATTACGTTTCACTCTCTCAACCACTCCACACTCAATACCAATTGCCTTCTCACTCATACCACATCTCCTATACACACTCTCATTACTTTCTCCATCCCACCTTGTCAGTCCACATGCACCTCTCAAATAACTCATTTCCACAGCACCTATTCTTGACTGATGAGCCCTACTCCATGTCCATGTCTCCGACGCATACGTCAGTGTTGGCAAGATTATACTATTTCGCAGTCCCCTTTTCACTTCCATACTCACACTTCTACCTTTCATTATCCTCCCCATTGATCCTATGACCTGTCTACCCTTCACTGCTCTCTCCCTAATTTCTCCTTCCATACTTCCATGTTTACACATAACTGTCCCCAGGTACTTAAACTCCTTCACTTCCTCCATCCTCTCACCCCTTAGGGTTATCTCACACTTCGTCCCAGTTGGTACTTCCACTCTGTAAGGTGTAGCAAAGTCAATCACTTCCGTTTCTGCTCTCTCAAACACCATCACTTTACTTTTACCCACATTCACCTTCAGTTTCCTTCGCTTACATACAGACTGAAATTTGTCCACCACACTCTGCAACTCCCTTTCACTCTCAGCCATCAGCACAGTGTCATCTGCAAACAAACTTGCCGCCAAGGACCAATTTACTTCATTCAGCTTCAACTTCATCCCCAGACCATTCACTTTGGCTTTCATCTCTCTCATACACCCATCCATATATATATTGAACAACCATGGTGACATAACACATCCCTGCCTCAGCCCTACACTAATATTAAAACTCTCACTCAGATCACCCTCCACCCGCACACATGCTTTTGCCTCTGTATAAAAAGCCTCAATACCTTTCAGTAGAGATCCCCCAACACCATATATTCTCAACACCTCTGACATAGCTCTCCTATCAACCCTATCGTATGCCTTCTCCAAGTCCATGAAGGCAGCATACAACTTCCTACCTTTCCCTATATATTTCTCCACTATCGATTTTAGCGCAAATATCTGGTCCACACATCCTCTACCCTTTCTGAACCCTCCCTGTTCCTCACCAACTTTATTCCCTGTCACTTCCATCAGTCTCTCAGTTAGAACCTTTCCATACACCTTCCCCGGTACACTAAGAAGGCTTATTCCCCTATAACTACCACACTCGTCCTTACTCCCCTTCCCCTTATACAACGGTACAATAATAGCCCTCCTCCAATCCTCTGGCACCTCTCCCTGCCTCCATGCCAATGTACATATAAGCAACATCCACTCCACCACTACCTCCCCCCCATACTTTAACATTTCAGCCGTTATCCCATCTACCCCCGGTGCCTTTCCCATCTTCAACTTGCCTATTGCTTTCCTAATCTCTTCCCTTCCTAATTCTCCCTGAGCATCCTGTCGTCTACAACCTGCCTCCATCCCCATGCATGTCACCACTGCCTCCCCTCCTGTCCCCTCATTCATCAAACGATCAAAATGCCTCTTCCACACTTCTTTCACTTCCTCACTTCTACTCACAGCAACTCCATCCTCTCTCTTCATTCTCACACTACCAGATTTTCCTTCTCCTCTTTCTCTTTTAACCTCCTTCCAAAATAGTTTCTTGTTCTCTTTAAACTTTTCATTCAGTTTCCTTCCAAACTCCTCATCCACTATCCTTTTACTCTCACTCACTATCCTTTTCACTTGTCTCTTACATACATTATATTCTCTCTTCCATCTCTCTCTCACTTCTTCCGACACATTCCTCTGTAAAGTTCTCTTGTATGCCTTCTTTTTCTTCTCTATTGCATCTTTCACTTCTTCTGACCACCAAGCACTCCCTTTCTTACCCCTCTTCTGTGACTTATACCCTACTACCTCTACTGCTGTCCTCACTACACTCATCTTAAACAATTCATACACATCATTCACTCCCATTCCCTCTCGTATCCCCATCCTTGCATCCCCCAGCACCTCACTCACCCTCCTCTTATATTCCTCCCTATACTCTGCTACATCCAATTTCCCACTAGCCACCTCCCTCCTATTCCTCACCCCTTCACCCCTCTTACAATACTCCCACTTCACTCTGACCTTCATCCTCACCAACACCGCATAATGGTCGGAGCAATGGACCATTCCTCTCACCACTTTTGCATCACATACATCCTTCCTCAACCCTTCATCTATTGCCACATAATCAATCAGACTCTTTTGTTCTCCTCTCTCATCCCTTCTTTGCCAGGTGTACCGGTGGATCATCCTGTGCTGAAAGAAGGTGTTGGCTAAGAACAACCCCCTCTCAGCACAGACATCCACCAGATACTCACCATTCTCATTTATTCCTTCTACACCCCATTTACCTACAACATTCCCCACTTCTTCACCTCCCACCTTTCCATTCATATCACCCATCATTACCACTCTCCTTCCATCATCAATCCCTCTCAGACATGCATTCAACTCCTCCCAGAACACTCTCATCTTCTCTCTCCCAGTCTTGCTCTTTTCATTCACGGGTGCATAAGCACACACCCATGCATACCTTACCATTCCAATCTTTCCTGTCATCCACACAATCCTTGACCCCTTCCACCCATGTCCATCCACTCCCTTCCACACCCACGGAGACACCAACAACGCACACCCTTCCTTCCCTCTTCCTTTAGTCTTTTCATTCATACCCGTCCACACTACCCCTCCCTCCATTCCTTCCCACATTCCACTCTCCCTTCCCTCCCCACACTCAGCCATTCCACATCCTTTCACATGTGTTTCTGTCACTCCCATAACATCCACTCTTCCCTTCCTAAAACATTCCACAACCTCTCTTCTCTTAATCATATCTGTCATTCCATTCACATTTATTGTCACAACTCTCATACAGTCCCTTTCACCCACTCCCCCTACAGGGCAGCCCGGAGACTCCCCCCCCGCCAGTAGCCACAGTTGTCCACTCCCCCATCGGGGGGCCACTGATGGCTGGCAAGGCCAATGCAGTGCTCATTCCCAGAGGGACACGGGTCGCCAGCATTGTCAAAACCAAAAATACACGGTCAAAAATTAAAAAGAAATCAATCACAAAAATGTACAATTTTTTTTAAAACATTCACTATATTAAATTAAAAAACTAAAACACCATATTACAATAAAAACCTTAAAACCTAAATGTGAGGAAGCTAAATCTCACCCCCACACCGCCTCCCCCTTTAGCTCCACCTCCTAAGTATATAAAACAAAGATAAAAAAAGGAGGTGTACCCCGAGGTCACCACTTGGAGGCGGGGTAAGACTTACCTACCATTCCTGGGGAGGGGTAGGTCACCGAGGTTCTTGCTTTTCCCAATACTGGCTTTAGCTAACTTGCACAGCAGCAATTCCTCTAACCTCATTGGTTACGATATTGCCACTGCACAAATTCATTACTACACACCCATAACGACAATGGAAAACATGGATTTACTGTATTTTCACATAAGCTACAGTGAATCACAATACACAAGAAAATAATACAAGGTCAGATGGTTAATTGTTCATCAGATGTTTTCACCAGTTTTATTGACCATACACTACACAACAGTACTCTATTCTTTCATTGTATCTCTGAACAATGTAATGATTCCAAATTTTAGCGATAATCACAACATGATATTTGGGTGTACAGTATTGGACAATTATTTGAGAATTAAATAAAGAATTAATATTATAACTGATCACATTTTTTATTTCATGGCATTACATTAAGTTTGGTTAGGTTCCTGCAAGTGCAATGTTTAGTAAATCATCACATTTCAGCTTAATTCACCTCTCCCCCCCCTCCCTTAATTAACCTAGTCACCAACAGCTCTTACTCCACGCTGTCCAGGCCACCTCTCCAACCAGCGAGATAACTGCTGTCAAGAACCCCAGCACCAGGATGAAAAAGGCAGCCTGGAGGTGAAAAGAGAGCGTCTGTATACATTACATAGTTAGTATGAATGAAATTTGTGGTGACAGTGAATAATATGGATGCAGTACAATGGTTATGTTGTTTGTCTATAGAGTCACCTTAACCCCTAGAGTCCGGGTAGCGGTAATAGCCGCTCCCTTGGGAGAGTCCGGGCAGGGGTATAAGCCGCTCCCAGGGGGAGTCCTGACGGGGGATATACCGCTATTGCCAATGTCGACCTTTACGCGCCAAATTTGGCGGTTTTTCTTTGACTTGGCTATACTTCACCACCAGCCCTACAAATCACAATAATGAATCAGTGTGCTACTGACCGTGGACATGGCTGGACGTGGTTCAGATTTCTCGCACGTGTACGATTCGTTACTCCCTACTGCGCTACCAATCTCATCATCGCTCGTGACTTCAACTCCCCGAGTGCAACCTGCAAGAGCTCGCAAGCCACCTGCTAGGCTCTCAGACTCTGCAATTGCAAGGGAGTTGGGTGATTTATCAGATTTATCGCTTGGTAGTGACGACCATGACAGCATTTATGATACGGAATGGCAGCTTGACAAGTCATCAGAGGAAGAAGAAGTGTGTGATGCTGTATCCCACACAGTTCTTCCTTCAATGTCAGGTGCGAAAGACATATCCGATGTTACAGCCCCTGTTGTAATTCCATCCACCAGCGAGGTTGGAGCTTTGAGAGGTAGTTTTGGAGACATTCTTTTGTCTCCTAATTCTGCTACCTCTCTCGTGGTTGCAGGAGAAGAACAAAAAGCTTCCACCTCCAGACCCCACTACGGGGTTACTCCCCAAGGTAAGAAGAGGTCAAGGAGGAGGTTAGATTTTTAATCCTCCCCATCTTCCTCTGCAGATGAAGTGTTGCAAAAACGCAACATAAAGAAAGGTGTTGGAATGGTAAGGGAAGAGGGAAAGGAAGAGGGAAGAGAGCTGAGGAGCGGAGGCTTATCTCGCCTGACCTGGACCCAGATAATCCTCCAGATCTGACGCCATATCCCACACCACCACCACTCCCCGCTACTCATGCTCCCTCTCCTTTGTCTGATAACCAGGGGGGTGTCGACTCACCACTTGCCTGCCCCCCCACTGTCACCTGCCACACTTATGTCGCCTGCCGCCCCACCGCCTCCTACACCATAACCACCGGCAGTTCATCGCGGCGCACCACATGCACAGTGGATGGATTGCGATGTGTTTGTGCCTGATATACCGACGTTTGATGACAGTCGGTCAGGTATTCAAGCCACATTTCCCTGTTGTCCGTTGTCATCAATATTGGACTACTTCACAGCCTTTGACGTAGTATTGATGACATACTTGACGCATGAGATAAATAACTTCAGACAACTCAGCAATCCACCAGAGAGGGAACACAGCAAGATGTTGCCCTGGACTGACGTCACTATTGCTGAGTTGTATGTGTGGTTAGCTCTGACGATGCTTAGGCCGCACGTCAGGAAACATTGCCTCAAGGACTTCTGGAGCACTAACTCCCTTCTTTCGACGCCTGTCTTTGGAAAATATATGTCCCGGGACAGATACAGGGACATACTTTCCTATATTTACTTCGCCCTCAACATGGGTCCACACCTGAAAGACAGGATTTTGAAGATTAGGCCCGTTATGACTATGCTCCAGGAGAAAATACGAGGTTTCTTTCGACCATTCCAGAATGTGGTTATCGACGAGTCTCTGGTGCTGTTCAGGGGACGAGTGTCCTTTATTCAGTACATCCCGTCAAAGAGGCATAGATTTTCGCATCAAATTCTATGTTATCTGCGACTGAAAGACTGGCTATTTGTTGGACTTTATACTTTATTCAGGTACGGATGTGGATATCCTGGGCCAGGACCCTCTCGGCTTCAGCGGGAGTGTTGTGAAGCAACTCCTGGGGGATTACCTCGACAACAACCACATCCTGTACACTGATAATTATTACACCTCTCCAGCACTTAGTCAGTTCCTTCTGCAGCACCAAACAGGAACCTGCGGCACCATTCGTGTCAATAGGAAGGGTTGGCCAGTATTTCCCCTCACCCACAGGGGTAACTGCCTGAAGAAGAAATCGGGGAAGATGCTGGCCATCACTTGGCACGATAAACGCCCCGTCTGGATGCTCACCACCGGCCACAGGGGCACAATGCAGGATTCTGGGAAGATTGAACGCAGCACAGGTAACAACATCTGGAAGCCTGATGCTGTGCTTGCCTATAATATAAATATGAGGCTCGTCGATAAGTCAGACATGATGGTGAGTGCCATCGATTGTCTGAGAAAAATCTGCAAGTGGTAGAAGAAGGCTTTCTTCCACCTTCTTGGCCCCGTAGGGGGGTATTGCCTATATTAATTAATGTGGGCAATACTTACAGGGTTTTGGCGCCCCTTCGGCCCCAGCCATTAGCTTTCAGTTCTTCAACTGTCCCTCTTTTCTTTTCATTTCCTTACTGCTTGCTGTCACACCTCTCTATCACCTTTTTCTGGCGCTATAGGACCTCGATGTTGCGGCGCCTAATATCCATCAATCAAAATCCACCTTCTTGACGTCACAGTGCTAAATTCGTACTTCGTCTACCTCCAGCAACACCCCGACTGCAAACTGGCACTCCGGCAGTACGAATTGGAGTTGATAAACCAACTCTTAGAAAAGTTCACCACTGTGCATCCACTGCAGCAGCACAGACATGCAGCGACGGCGGGACGCCCTGATAGGTTGCAGCAGAGCAGTGCATACATAGGTCGCCAATACCTAACCGCTATGCCAACCTTGCCTTCAGGTTGTGCTGGTTATCGCCGCTGCCATGTCTGCAAGCACACAACACGTCGCCCTCAGAAACTCGAGGAAACTCGCTTCTGGTGCAAGGAGTGTTGTGTGCCATTATGCCCTGGAAACTGCTTTAGTGACTACCATTTACTAGAATTTATATAGAAGCAGGAAGTGATGGGAGTAATGCGAGTGAAGTGACAGTGACACTTGGTGACAGTGACACTATTTAGGCTATAAGTGAAGTGATAGTGACACGTTTTTAGGATATAAGTGAAGTGATAGTGACACGCTTATAAGTGAAGTGATAGTGACACTTGGTGACAGTGACACGTTTTTAGGCTATAAGTGAAGTGATAGTGACACATTTTTTTTACGTTGAACATGAACAAAGTGACATTGACAACAGAAAATGTTTTGCGTAAATACTCCCACGCTTCTCTCCAGGGCAAAAATCATTCTGGAATGGTTAGCTAACCACACTAAAACAGGGGCCGCAAAGGTAGGGGGTACGATTACGGTACGATCGCGCGCTAAATGGGGTGGATGATGCAATACTATCCACCCCGCCGACCCAGAGTCCACGACCACGTCCAGCAGACGTCAGAGCCACTGTAGCCGCGCAAACACCACCCAGCTCTCGGCCGAGAAATGACCTTCATTCCTCACTTCATTTCTCGGCAACGGAGAGTCCCAGAGAGCTGGGGTTGGTTTTATTGGAGAGAGGAAGTTGTTCAGTATCGGAGTTTAGACGTACAGAATAAGTGAAATAGAGCGATTTTGGCAAAATCGCCCGGACAGGCAGTAGGGATAGTAAGGGTAGCCCCGGACGGATAGAGGGGCTATTCATAGTTACCCCATCTCGGCGGGGTTAATGGGGTGTGGGAGTAGGGGACAGGCTTGGGGTGGGTAGAAAAAAAGCCTGTCCCCTTTTCCAGCACCCCCCAAACCTGTCACCCTACTCCAGCACCCCCTAGTCCCCCCCAAGCCTATCCCCTACTCCCGCACTCCCTTAACGGTATCACACCATAGCCAACACCATCATAATTCTTGCGTACAACATTTACTTTCTCACCTGTAAGTGTTCCAGGGTGATGGCTTCTGGTTTCCTGTTGCCTGTGAGTGTCGGTGTGGAGGAGGAAGCGGAAGACGAAGAAGACGCTCGACCCAGCTCTATGTCCTTCCAGTGTGAGATGAGACCAGATGACAATATGCGCATCAGCCTGATCAGAGGTAGAGGAGTCATTGATGACTTTTTGGTGTTATAAAAGACAAGGTGGTTATCTGAAGATGAACAAACAAATGCAAAGGTATATCCTACTCTGTTTATTTAACTGATTCTTGTGCATTACCTGCAATGTCCTTCTTAAACACACACCATTCACATTTGGTTAAGAGAAATCACAGAGTCCTTACATCTGGTTAAACTTAGGGAGGAAGGGTGCCCCAGAGAAACAGGCAATACCATAGCCTTGTGGGTAGAAGGTCTGTTGGGCCAAGTAGAAGCGTTGTCTGCCTCTCTGTACGGCACGTAACTCAGAGTTCATCTGGGAATTGATGAACAGGTACTTCTCTTGTGTTATCTAAAAGGTGGGAAGTAAAACAGTAGTCCATAGTTAGAAAGTGTTATCTGAAAGGTAGGAAGTAAAGCAATGATCAAGTTAGAAAGTGGTTTTGATTTGTTTGCCTTTTGTTCTCAGTTGATGTAGGATAAATTGGTCAAGTAGAATTCGGTAATAAATGCTGAAATTATATATTTTATTCATAAATTAGTCATTATGAGTACCGTATATTTTCTCTCTCTCACCTTGTCAAAGCCGTGATCTGGATACCTGACAAACTTAGTGTAGTCAAGGAGTTTCCACACCTCTTGATACACTCCGCTTTTCGCCTCCTACCATGGGGTCTCAAATAGGCTTGTTAATATACTGTAAAACCTGAAAGATTCTCAATATCTCGTTTCCTTATACTTTATCTCATTCATGCTTGCTGCTTCACCTCTCTATCACCTTATCCCTTTTCCTACCTCACCCTATATATATATATATATATATATATATATATATATATATATATATATATATATATATATATATATATATATATATATATATATATATATATATATATATATATATATATATAATCATCTGGCATTAGGGAGAATATAATAACTAAAGGCTACACTGGCATTTCGACGAGGTGTAAATTTTCCCACCTGGAAGATGTACTGGATACTGGTGTCTTTAACCAATCCCACACTGAAGCCCTGGGCAGCTGCAGCGGGTAGGTCCCACAGGCTGTCCACAGGTGTCTCATAGGAAGGGACAGCCAACACAGCCATCAGTGTGCCAGAGTACAGGGCTGGCCAAGGAAGGGTAAAGGCTGATTTAGAGAGAGGCAGGGTAGGTCAAGGGATGGTGGATTAGAAAGGGGCAGGGTAGGATAAAACAGGGCAGATTAGAGAGAGGCAGGGTAAGTTAAGGGATGGTGGATTAGATAGGGGCAAGGTAGATTAGAGAGGGGCAGGGTAGGGTAAAGCAAAGAAAGCTTGTGTAAGGCAGGGAAAGGAAAGGCGAGGGAATGAAGGATAAAGTTAAGCATAGTTACTTGATACTTGTTGTTGTATATTCTATGCCCCGCTCCACCAGCAGTTGGTGCTCCGCAGGGCTTCCTTCAGTATTATTAAACACTATAATCACTTGTAATACTCATATCATCCGTGTCGTAACACTCAGCAAACAAATGTGTTTTCAATCTTTTCTTAAAAATCATGCAATTTTCACTTCTCCGGACATTTAATGGCAATCAATTAAAGAGTCTTAGTGCACACCTTTCAAAAGATCTGAAACCCATTGTCAGATTACTCCTCGGTTCATTTAATCTGTATTGTTCATCACTATGTCTGAGTTCCATGGAGGTATTTACATGAAAACCTCTTAAAAGATTCGTCAAGTACTCTGGTTTTCCAAATGTCAATGCTCGGAATGTTAGAAGACATATCTTGTACACAATCCACGCCTTTATTGGTAACCAATGCAAGTCAATTAGTGCTGGAGTTATCCTCTCACGAGCTGGAAGACCTTTAATTAATCTTGCTGCTCTGTTCATTACGCGTTGCAATTTTCTTAACCGATAGTCCGGTAAACCATAATAAAGAGAATTGCAGTAATCCAGTCTGCTTATGACATAGTTATGAAGAAGCATCTTCACGGTATCCTCATCTAAATATTTTCTGATAAAAGCAATGTTCCTCATATGGTAACCAGAAACTTTCACTACTTGATTAATTTGAGCTTCGAATGAAAAATTTTCATCAAGCAGCACTCCTAAATCTTTCACTTTGTTTTTTACATCCAGTGTACTGCCTTGCACTCGCAAACTTGAGATATCCAATCTTCTAAGATTGGTCTTTTTTCCAACTACCAAACACTCAGTCTTACTTGGATTTGGCTTGAGTTGTTTCGAATCCCTCCAATCTTTAATATCGGACATAATAACACTCAAATTCACCTCTGCATCCACCACATTATTTATAGATAAATAAAATTGTGTATCATCAGCAAATAGTTTGAAGCTTGCACCATATTTCTCTAATATATGTGATAGTTTGATAGTGTAGATGCAGAAGAGAATAGGACCCAATACACTCCCCTGAGGGACTCCTCTTCGTAGGGGTTTATTTCTTGAAAAAGATTTCCCAACCTGTACACAATATGTTCTATTATTTAAATAACTTTCCAGATAGGCCAATGCATTTCCCTCGACACCTATAGACTTTAAATCGTCTAGGAGTATACTATGTACTACTGTGTCAAATGCAGCACTCAAGTCAAGCATAATAAGAACACTACACTTTCCTTCATCCATTAACACCAATAGGTCATTTACTACGGTACACAGTGCAGTCTCAGTTGAATATAGTTGCATGTATGCAGACTGACTATCAGGTATAGCCTTCACCTCATTCAAGTGATGCCATAACTGATCTAAAATTACATTTTCAATCACTTTCGATAAAAAGGTTAGATTTGATACTGGTCTATACGAACTCAGATTCTGAGGATCAAGGTTACCTTTTACTATAGGCTTAATAATAGCCAATTTCTCACTCTCCGGAAAAACATTGTTATCAAAACTTAGAGTAATAATTTGCAGGAATACTTTAAAAATATCGTCTACATTTTCACTCATTATAACATCCGATATAGGTAAGGGATCATTATCGCAGTGAGTTAATTTTACTCGTTTTATAATTTCTTTCATTTTGGGCATACCAATATTTTGAAAGCAAAGTAATTTGCTCTCTGACACTTGAGTATATCGATGTGTCACATTCAAACCCCTTCTCTCCACTATTGTTGCTATTTTATTATCAAAGAAATCTAAGAATGTGTTTGCAAGTACTTCATCAGAATATCCTTCAGGCAACTTTGGCTTCTTTTTATTACCAGTTAAATTATTGAGTATAACATATAGTTTATTCATATCTGACCTTGCCTCCTTGACTTTACTAGAGTAATATTGCTTCTTTCTCCGAACTATGAGTCTGTTTTCTTCTCTCTTTGCATGTTGATAATCTCTTCTAGCAATATCAGTGCGTAATCTACGCCAAACTCTTTCTTTTTTCTTCTTCTCTACCTTTGCTCGTGATATCTCGGCATTAAACCATGGTGCATGATCTTTCACAATTATTTCCTTTTTAATTACAGGACACATTGCCTCATATTCCTCTTTGAAAACACGATTATACAAAAACGATACACATCGCACACACTCTCCCGCTTCCATCATATCATGTTCACAGCTATTTTGTATGTCTGTTTCCAACCTTCGTATCGTACTGTCAATAAATGTCTCGGGATTGAAGTATTTTTTAACTCTGAAACTGATCCATTTTCTTTGCGCTCTCTCAGTCATAAAAGGAATTTCAAATCGAACTAACTTATGAACTGGAGATATGGTGCATACTTCATCCACATCAACATTTTGAAGGAGATCATGCCTTGCATCACAAAAAACCAGATCCAGCATATGTCCCGTACTAGACGTGGCTTTAGTTACTTTATTTACAAAGTCAAAACCATTCATCATCTCTATGAATTCTACAGCATGATGGTTTTCAGCATCATCCACCCACATATTGAAGTCACCTAATATGAACACATTTCTGCTTACTGAATCTACCGTCTCAAGATAGAGTCTAAACTCTGGCCTCTGGCTAGCACAGTGGTAACAGTTGTGGCTGCTTTTCTGTGGCCCAGCGTTCGATCCTTGCTCGGGACACTGTTAAAAATACCACTGATGCCAGAGGTTACCACCCCTGTGAGCAGGGGGTGGGGGGTTTGAGTCAGCTGTCTGAGGTCTTCCTGCTTAGTCAGCCATAGCCGAAGCTGACTCGGGTCTCAGGTGAGTGGAGAGGTCGCTGGGCCATACATTGCAGGGATTATCCTTGTGATGCGTGCTATAATTGTGTTTCATACACACAGTGTGTGCTACACTCTGTCCCAGTGACTGCCACTCGCTGGCACCTTTAAGAAATGTAACAGCATTAGCACTTGGTGGCCTATACACCACTATAAACACAAATTTCCACCCACCCATCTCACAACTGACCTGCATATGCTCAAAACTTGTCCATGATTCTACTTTATCTAATTTTACTTTCTTAAAAATATTAGATACAAATAGTCCCACTCCACCACCTCTCTTGCCTTGCCTCGGCACATGCAACAAAGTATGTATGAGTCACTGGTGTCATTTCTCGAATCTTAGCCTTGTCATAACTACTCAGCCATATCTCTACCAATGCCATGATATCAATTTGATCATTGTTAATTAGATCACAAATATCCATTGTCTTATTTCCCACTGATTGTGCATTAAAAAAACAACCTTTAATAATGTTTGAGTTTGTGCTAATCAGTATCCGTTTTCTGTGCTACTTTTAATTCTATGAAGTTCCTCGTGTATAGTATATATAGGCCTTGGGTTAGTCCTTCCCACCAGGGTTGCCGATTTTGGTACTAAAGTACCAGATTTGGTGTTTTGGGGATTGTCAAGTACGTTTGGTACGACTTTAGAGAAAATGCAATTTTTCTGGTACTATATTGTGAGAATCAACACACAAAACTGCCACGAGCTATAGGCACTTTCCTGGAAAAGTGGCACAGCAGCTGTACTCTGTCCAGGACACGTTCTCACGAATTTCGTTTAATAGCCTACGAGTTTTTGATGCTATGACCAAGACAAGAAAATAAAATAAATCTTTCAAGTCGCTGAACAAAATTAGTGATTGTGATCATACTGGCTTAATCACTGACCAATTACAACACTACGTATAATGATTGGTGTTACCGTTCCTTTTTTATTTTTTGCAGGCTGAAAAAAAATGATTAGGCAAAGTAAGAGAAAACCTGTACAGCCTGATAACACAGATAGTGACAGTGACAGTGGTACAGAAAGAAAGAAAAAAAACAAGATTATATTTTTTGTTAAAGTAGTTATATGACAGTAGGTTTTCTCCATGGATGATTCATAGCATGAGCCAAGAAATGTTCAACTAAATCATACTGATTTGCACGTGAAAGTGAATTATCAGGAAGTGTAACGCAGCTGGAAAGACACGTGAATACAGAGAAGCATAAGAAAAACGTGCAAATAAAGTAAATAAATTCATTTTTTGTTTATTTTGGTACGTTTTGAGGTAATCTGGTACTTTTCAGTAGCTTGAGCTGGTACCATCGCTAAAAGTAGAGTGGCAACCCTGCTTCCCACTGTCGGAAGGACTGTCGGAGGCGACTGAGAAATCGGGCCTGTGTGATGCGATGGAGTCAAGGGATAGCCTGTACAACGGTCCCTCTACTGTATTTTATTTGTTGCTGAGTTCCTTTAATTTATTTTCCAACACTTAAAGATATTTCTTATTTTGTCTAAGCATTTTCCACTGTCGAATAACAGCCCTCCAATGATGTTTTCCATGCATTCAATATAAGGTTGTTGCAATTTTCTAATTTTTCTACATTCTTCAACATAGCCAGTACAGTCCAGCACAAAATGTTTTCTATTCTATTTATATATTTTTTAATCCACTCTAACAATTTCATTTCAATTCAAACAACGAACGATGAATCTTTTGAGGCATTAAAAAGACATTATATTATACACATCACGAATAACATTAAATACATCCATTGAGAGTACCTAACCTAACCTATATGTGAATTATTATTATTGACCACGACTGTACAATTCCATATTACACATTACACATTAAATTAGTTTTGATATTAATACATTATACACATCACAAATTATATTAAATACATACACTGAGAGAAATGTATGTGTGTAGGAAATGATGAAAATAAAGGGAACTGAAATAAACAGTTACCCTTCCATACCTTATTTATATGTTGATATTATATACCAGGGAAACTATAAAATTATATATATATATATATATTTGGGGTGGACTGGGGGGGTGCAGGAATAGGGGACAGGCTTTTGGGTGGACTGGGGGGGGGGGGGGTGCGGGAATAGGGGGACAGGCTTGGGGGGGGTAGAAAGCCTGTCTCCCTATTCCCGCACACCCCTAATCCCTCCCCCCCAACCCCGTAGGGGGGTATTGCCTATATTAATTAATGTGGGCTATACTTACAGGGTTTTGGCGCCCCTTCGGCCCCAGCCATTAGCTTTCAGTTCTTCAACTGTCCCTCTTTTCTTTTCATTTCCTTACTGCTTGCTGTCACACCTCTCTATCACCTTTTTCTGGCGCTATAGGACCTCGATGTTGCGGCGCCTAATATCCATCAATCAATCAATCAATCCCTCCCCCCCAAGCCTGTCCCCCTACCCCTGCACCCCCCAAGAACCCCCAAGCCTGTCCCCTACTCCCACACCCCCTTGACATTTACCAATAATAATAATAACTGTAGGCTACACATACATACATACATACATATTGTGTGCGTTACTTATGTATACAAATTTTCCAGGCTGTGTGTACATGGCAGAAACAACAAGAGAGTAAACAACAACAACAACAACACCAAGATGGTATTTATAATTGTTATGGTATTATTATTATTATTATTATTGTGTGTGTGTGTGTGAGAGAGAGAGAGAGAGAGTTGGAAGGAGGGAGGGAGAGAGAGAGAGTTGGAAGGAGGAAGGGAGAGAGAGAGAGAGAATGTGTGTGTGTGTGTGAGAGAGAGAAACTATATTTGTATGTGTGTGAATTTGTGAGAGAGAGAATATGTATGTGTGTGTGAGAGAGGGGGGGGGAGGGTTGGAAGGAGGGAGAAAATATATTTGTTAGTATGTATTTACTTCGAAATGGGAACGCAGCTTTCCTAGCGGGTCCCAGACTTCCCACCTCTGTGTGCAGTGTTGCCAGATTCAGGAATACTTTCATGTTTTAGGCAAATTTTGTCCACACGGGAAATTGTAAGAAAAATGTTCAACACGTAGACCAGTTAGGCGGGAAATTCAAGAGTTTAAAATTGGGACAAATAATTTATGATCACCAGATGAAATAACCTGACCTACCTAACCTAACCTAGACTGTTGCTACCTTTGAGACCTAACTTAATGTCCTTTGAGACCTAACTTAATGTCCGTTGGGATGGAACTTAATATCCTTTGAGACCTAACTTAATGTCCTATGAGACCTAACTTAATGTCCTATGAGACCTAACTTAATGTCCTTTGGGACCTAACTTAAAGTCCTATGAGACCTAACTTAACCCCTAAAGACCGGTTGACGTGATAGACCGTCTTACGTAAGGAACCGGGCAACTGCACCTACCGTCACAGCGATTTAGCGCTATTTCGCGCCCTGTACGGCTAGTTTTTCTTGTCGTTGGGCGAGAAAATACACTCACAATATCGATCCGCTACCCACTCAGTCGATTCTGGGACCCCACGATGGCTGGGCGATTTTTAAGTAATTTCCCCTGTCCGAATTTGTGCTCTAACGATCGTAAGACAATACCGTAGTGAATATATGTACGTGAGTGACACCATGATATTCCTACAAGGTTACAAATTATTATTTAGTGTATAGATCATGACAGACGATATATAATGGGGTAGTAATAAGAAAATAACACCACAAAACACGCCCATACAGGCACAATTGATAGTAAATATACGTGTTTCCTACGGTACAAGTCGGTTTGTTTATCATTTTCTAAGTGTCAGTTACACGATGATATATTCCTACAAGTGTTCATACTATTTTTAGTGTTGAAATCATGACATACGATACATAATAGTAGTAATACGAGTGAGTTGACAAGGGACTTGGGCGGGAAACTGAACTCGTCATGCCGTAGTCACACTGCACTCACGCGTACATACAGACACACCGCTGTCTCGCGCACAAACATGGTTCACTTCAACTCGCCCTATCTCCACAACTATTCATCGTACAGCCCTCCCGATGGTACCATTGGAAAGAGGAAGAGTTGAAGGTAATGATGGAACAATTTTGAAGTCAGTACACTATATAGGTTAAGAGTGTGAGCGTTGTGAATATAGGGCAATTCGAGGAATTTTGACGCTAGCGGCAGGGTAGAAACGTGGAGGCAAGGTCTACCCTTCCCGGACTGCAGGGGTTAATGTGCTTTGGGACCTTTAAAAATAAAATAGATCCTGTGGATAGGAGCTAAAATTATCCTGATTGGGTGGGTCAGGTGTATTGTACACTAGAGACCCTATATAGAGAGACTGGACGCCTAAATATTTTGCTGCTCGCTGATTGGCTGATTAAATCGACCGCCATGTTTGTTCTTTCTCATATCTGCCTGCTAGCAGGTTCGGCATAATGTATATTTTGCCTTTACTATGTTGCGTGACTAGTTACTCGTTAGAATGTTGTTATATTTATACAATATCTTCTTTAGATAAACCAGCAAAGATATTTTTTAGTCGATCTTCGAGTTAACATAAATATTCCTTGAAAACATCCCTAAGCCTTACAGAATGTCGAACTATATGGTGACGAATCAGTACTAAAATACTGTATTTAACCATTTATTGTGACAATAAATTCCCTCATATTTAAGTGAACAACATGTAAATAGTAGTGTGTAAACGTTGGTAATACACCTACGGAAACCATTTATATACAAAAATTAATTAAACTAACCGTAGTATTAAAGGTTTTACAGATATACTAAACACATTGACTACTACTGTTGTCTTCAGTGTTGCCAGGTCTGTTTGGCAGTGCTTGACGAAATTTCCCTATAACTTCAACATCAGAATTTCCCTTTTTACCTCAATTATTCCCTGTTTACTCTTGAACACTGACGGTCTTTTTGGTATTTCGTCTGATAGAAAATTCCCTGTTTACGCTTGAACAATCTTTAATTATAATCTCCATGTGTGGACTTCAATATTCTCTAAAACAGAAATTTCCCTGCACCTGGCAACACTGGTCGTATTTTAGTCAACCGCCTTGGTTTAGTAGCGTCGTCTGACAACTCGTCACGGCCTATTATGTGCTTTAAATAACGCATACATGATAATAGTATTTATAACTTCAGGGATCTTATAGAATTAAAAAAATATATGCCTGTATATGGAAAGAATGCAACTTTAGTCAACATTTTGCTCACGAATGTCAACAATAGATTACTAACTGGTAGTATCTAGCAACTATACATTTTTCCTATACTAACTTGAGAGGTATCACAGATAACTTGAAGATGTAACGTCGCTATTTTTATCCCCCTTACTTTACTGGAGGAGGATAAAAAAACACGGCCTTTTACAATAAAAAAAAAAATGACACACCAGTGTATGATACTCTATCCTATACTTGATCAACCTGGTCTGGGAAAAAAAAGGACTGAGGACTGAACTTGCCTTGCGAATGCCAAGAAAAAAAAATCATACAAAGGCAAGTCCAGTTCCTCGTCAGTAACGCTGCCACCACCAGACCACAGGTTGACCACAGGAACCAAGTTATCACACACTGGGTGGGTAACGTAGCTTGAACCCCAGGCACGTGTGTAAGCAACCCAGAATTACTCTAACGGGGGTTCGATCAATGTCTTAAATCAAGTCAAAAATGTCTAAGTATGGACACAGTCTATTAGTATGTATACGGTAACGGAAAACTCAACTACTTATTATTTAATTTATTAACATTCATTTTCATAAACAAAAATATATATATACTCCCTAACCTTCAATCCCCCCTCCCTGAATCCTACTCCCGCTGCCCCTAGAACTGGAATAATTCCGAGTTTCGCTAGGGAACAGCACTAAACAAACAGATAATAATAAAAAAAAACAATTTACTTACTCCCCCCCATCAATAAGAAAAAAAAATACATCCACATATACATACAATAGTTATAAAAAAAAACCATACATATATATAATAGTATCTAAAAAAAAATATGGCCGAAACAAATGTTACTCTAGATTTTCTTTAAACTATGCCAGCAATTCTCCTAACTGTTAATATTATTCTTAGGTACACCAGTATTATTCTTATGCTTTGCCGGAATGTGCTATATGGCTTTTCCCAGGGAAGACGACACGAGACTCATTAATAATCACTATGAAATGTATAATAAATATTTACCTCAATATTAACACGTGAAGTCACTTTGTAGCAGCTATTTTAGTAGTTACCTTTTCCCAGGGAAGACGACACGAGACTGACTGTGAATCCTTGCCACAATTCATTCTCGCCTCTCCCCCCCCAGTCCCAGCTCCTACACGGACACAAACTAGTTCCTCCTGCTACATTTTTCTATTATATTAAGTGTTCCTTCCTCCCTGATACATTCCTTTAGTTACAACTAATGATTATTTAACATCCCTTAATACTCCAACCCATTATCTCTTTCTCAGTCACATAGCATACAATTATTCCTGATATTGGTTACAAATATTGTTCCGCCAACGAAAATATCACGTCCTTTTATTGGGACTCCATCCCTCACTCAACTAATTTTCTAAGTAAGTTACCAGAAAGAAATGCTGGTATTTATGGAGAGTGAAGCTAGTAATTATACAATAATTAAAAAAAACATCCTAAATAACATACATAATAAAATGGGGGTGTTACAAAGATGAGCAAGAATGGTGGCTGTCCAGTCTCTCTTATATAGGGTCTCTAATCCGACCTAACCAAACCTAACCTTACCTATTTGACCTAACCAAACCTTACCTTATTTAACTTAACTAAACCTTACCTTATTTGACTTAACCAAGCCTTACCTTATTTGACTTAACCAAACCTTACCTTATTTGACCTAACCTAACTTAACCTAACCTAGACCACAGCAGACTATCGGGACCTAACTGAGGCAAACTACTGGGACCTAACTGGACATAGGCTATTTTTGGTGCTACAGAATATTTAGTAAATATTCAGTAAATGTTTGAATCTTCAAATGATTTAAAACTGGTATTGTTATTGTTTCAGATATGAAGTAACACTGTAGTTGGCAGCCCTGACAGCAATAACAGTGTGGTTGGCAGCCCTGACAACAGTAATAACCAAGTGGTCATATTGGTGGCAGAATAAAGCTGTGTTAGTGATGGAGGTGGAAGGAAGTGACACCATCAATGTTGTCAAAGAAGAGAAGTGTAACAAGTTGGTTTGTCAACAATGTGGTCAAAAGTTTAGCAGGAAATACAATCTCACTCGACATTTGTTGATTCATACTGGTGAGAAAAAGTTTGTGTCATGAATGTGGTAATAATTTTAGTCAGAAATCTGCTCTTAAATTTCATACTATGAGTGTACATACAGGAGTAAAGAAATTTGAATGTAATGAATGTGATAAAAAGTTTGTGACAAAGGGCATGCTAAAGCAACACATATTTATACACACAGGAGTGAAGAACTTTGAATGTGAAGTATGTGGTAAAAAGTGTGTAACAAAAGGTAATCTAAAGGAGCACATACTTATGCACACAGGAGAGAAGAACTTTGAATGCAAAGAATGTGGTAAAAAATGTGTAACAAAAGGTAATCTAAAGAAGCACATACTTATACACACAGGAGTGAAGAACTTTGAATGTGAAGAATGTGGTAAAAAGTGTGCTAGAAAGATTGATCTAAAGATGCACATACTTATACACACAGGTGTGAAGGACTTTGAATGTAATGAATGTGATAAAAAGTTTGGTCGGAAATCTAGCCTTAATACACATATAAAAGTTCATACAGGAGTGAAGGATTTTGAATGTAATGAATGTGGTAAAAAGTGTGTGACAAAAGGTGAACTAAAGCAACACATTCTTATACACACAGGAGTGAAGGACTTTGAATGTAATGAATGTGATAAAAAGTTTGGTCAGAAATCTAGCCTTAATACACATATAAAAGTTCATACAGGAGTGAAGGATTTTGAATGTAATGAATGTGGTAAAAAGTTTGGTCGGAAATCTAGCCTTACTAGACATTTAAAAGTTCAAACAAGAGTATAGGATTTTGAATGTAATGAATGTGATAAAAAGTTTTCTGCCAAATCCCAACTCACGTTACACAAAACTGTTCACACATGAAATAAAAAATTGAATGTAAGCGGTGGCAAACAATGATTGCTCCCCTCCCACCTAAGCATGATAGGAAAACTCTGAAAATATCAAGAGGTAGCACATTATATTGTAGGTCTATGGTGACAAGGTGAGTATTCAGTGTTGATTCCACAGTGGTATTTGTTTGTTAGCTTATCAACCAACCACACCTGTAAGGCTTCATTATTTCCCAAAAGCTGAGTATCTACATTAACAAAATCAATCAAACAATAATGATGATCACTGCATAGTTTACTCACCAAGTTCATTAAATATTTCCCGCATAAGTCATTTACATGGCTAAGATGTTTTCGTTTGTCTGCTTACAAACCAATACCAACCACTGTGGATTGGACCCTCAGTGTTGCCTCCATTGGCATCATGAACAGCTTGAAGACCAGCAGGGTAGGAAGACAATAGTGACTCAAAAAGCTCCGTATTGAACTCCATTCCCTGAAGTACAGCATTGATGTACTCCTCCAACTCGGTATGACTATATTGAATTGATAGAGGTTCAGACAACATCCTTTTTTCAACCTTGTCCTTCAAGATAGATCCAACATTTTCACACATCAGGAGAATTACTGGGCCACTCGTCATTACCAAAGAAGTCAATGTTGTTGTCCTTCAGAAGGTTCTGGCTGGATTCAAAGCACTTTACATATGGTGCTTCTTTTCACTGTCATTTAACACAGCAGTATACATGTTGATACCAGCAAAGAAGAAGGATTTAATATACTTTCAGATGATATCACCATCATATATCTAGCTAATACAGTATTTTATCCAGCAGGGGGGTGAATCAATATATAAATCCTTGTATCCACCACTGTCTTCATTCTACACCAATTGTATGTGTGTTCCCAGCCTTCTGTTATTCATTACCATTCTCACCCTGTGTTTAAAGAACCCAGGCTTGTGTTACTCATTATCATACACACTAAGTGATTTACTGACCCTGTGTTAAAAGACTAATGTGTGTGTGTGTGTTCCCAGACTTGTGCTATTCATTAACATTGCCTTGGAGGCAGGGAGAAGTGCCATAGGACTGGAGTAGAACCATAATTATGACTGCATAAGGAATGGTATGGGGAGTAGGGATGAGTATGGTAGCTATAGTGGAAAAAGCCTTCTTAGTGTGACAGGGAAGGTGTATGGGAAGGTTTGTACTGAGTGATGACTGAAGTAACTGGGAATAAAGTTAGGTGTGGTTCAGAAAGGAATGTGTCCACCAGATCTTTACAATAAAATCAACATTGGAGAAATATATTGGGAAGGGTAGAAGCTGCATGTGCTTTCATGGATGGAGAAAAAGGCATATGATAGGGTTGATTGGAGAGCAATGGCAGTTGTGCTAAGGATTTATGGTGTTGGTGGGTGGTTGCTGGAAGACATTGATGGAGATGAAAGTCAAAGTGAATGGTTTGGGTGGGTGCCAAGCTGAGGCTGAAGGGAAAAAAATGGTCCATGGTGATAAGCTTAATTGCTGATGATGGCTGAGAGTAATAGGGAGCTGCAGAGGGTGGTGGATGAGTTTCAGTCCTAGTGTAAACAAAGAAAACTGTTGGTGAATGTTGGTAAAAGTAAGGTAATAGTATTTGAAATGGCAGAAACTGAAGTGATTGACTTTAATACACCGTATAGAGTGGGAGTGACAACTGGGGCTGTAGTCACCCCTTGGTGAAAGGAGTGAGAGAGAGAGAATGATGATGGTAAAACATATAAAAGAGCATGTGTTGATGGAGAGAGGGTCATAGGATCACACACACGGCTGGTTATTGGCGTTTCAAGAGGGTGAGTAGCGAGGTTGTAAGGTAATACTTGAGTAGAGGAGGTTAACTAGAGGAGTAATGTTTGTGTTGTTCCCTCAACTGATCAGTAACAGAAGACTGGACCACCATCCATGACCCTCGAAAGGTAGGAGTGGGTCAGTTTAGAGGCAACCAACATGGTACAATCATCAGTGGACAGTACAAGTGTGGTAGTTAAAATTCACCGTCACACTGGCAAATGACTTGGTAAAACAATAACCAATATATGAAGGAAATTATGGTAAATATTGAGATTATCTGCATCCTCGATTTTCACTTTCTGGGAATCAAAATCATCCGTTTCATTTCTATTTTTCTATTGGAGACTATTTTAGTTTGTGGATATACATAAAATAGTATGTATATTATTTGTATATATTTACTTTGGAATGGGAGCAATAACTTTCCTAGAAGGTTACCAACTTCCCGCCTTTGCATGTAGTGCTATCTTATACAGGGATACTTATTTGGGAAATTGTATGAAGAATGTTCAATAAGTAGTCCAGTGTGGCCACCACCCAGTCCTTCTGACATAGTGTTCGGGACTCAAAACCTAGAGGTCAGGAGATCGATCCTCTCAGGTGAGGGCCTGAGAATATTTACTTCTTCCGATTTGAGTATCAGGCACTAACTATAAGGCTACCGAACATCGTAAAACACCCTCGCTGGTACCATAACAGCTGCAGTATTTGGGAATAACCCTCACTTCCCTCTCTCTGTGACTGGGTACCAGTTCGGAAGTCGTGACGTGTGTGTGTGAGCAGTAATTGACCTGGGCCATGGTAACGGGTTTCATGAAGCCTATGTCCAGTGTCGGATCAAATAAAGAAAAAAATAATCAGAAGCTGGATGGAGCCATTGTGGATACCTGTCCGGGATGCAGTACAGCACCCCACTCTATTGAAAACTGCAATGTACACAAACACACTCACCAACAACACAACATACACACAACCACACTCACCAACAACACAACATACACTCTCTGAGGGCATTGTGGGAAAGCCTGGTTCAGGCCATGGCCTTCCTCAGGAGCTCGGGGCTGCTCGGCCAGACATCTTGAGGAACTTCAACAACAACAACAACAACCCCATATTTGACCATCTATCAATATTCTTGATATTTCCATTCCACTTACAAATGAAAAATCTACCAAAATTGAATTTAGACATTTGTGACTCCTAAATATAACCAACTTTTTTCCTATAAACTCAATAATATTGACTGGAATGCACTCTTATCTTTGCAAGATGTTAACATACATTTCTGTACATTCCTTGCCAAAGTTAATGAAATACACATTAACTGCTTTCTGTTAAGAACTAAATATATTTCTGAAAAAAAAAAGACTACAAAACCCTTGGATAACAGCTGCTGTTATTAAGTCCATTAAAACTAAAAACAACCATTATAAAGACTATAAAGTTGGTGCTATCGCAGAAAACCATTATAAAGAATATCCCAATATGTTAAACAAGATTGTCAGCAACTCAAAATGGTCCTACCTACTACATATATATATTTACAAAATTCAAGAATGATACTAAATAAATCTGGAATGCAATAAATCAACTTTATCAAGAATGGTGAATTAAGTGTGTGAACTACAAACAGGATTTACAGCAGGACCCAGAGTGGAGGATAATATATTTATGTTAGATTACTGTATATTGGTTATAGCAACAAAAAACTATAAGAAAACATTTGACTCCATAAATAGAAAAGCCCTGATAGAAAGCCTAAAATATTATAAGTGTGATAAACAAGTAATAGACATTATAGCCAAGTTATATAAAGGAGATACAACCACATTACATATTGATGACAAGAAGGTGTGTGACATAGACACACACACACACCCATTCTCTCTCTCTCTCTCTCTCTCTCTCTCTCTCTCTCTCTCTCTCTCTCTCTCTCTCTCTCTCTCTCTCTCTCTCTCTCTCTCTCTCTCACACACACACACACACACAAACACTCACATTCTCTCTCTCTCACTTTCTAACACACACACACCTTCCTCCCTCTCTCTCTCTCTCTCTCTCTCACACACACACACACACACACACACACACACACACACACACACACACACACAGGTATTAAAATAACATCAAAATACTTTTATAACACTATTTCTTTAAGGATGTAGGATTAAAATAAAATTGTTAATGTTAATATATTACTCTGTGTGTGAGAGAGAGAGAGAGAGAGAGAGAGAGAGAGAGAGAGAGAGAGAATGTGTATTTGTGTGTGTGTGAGAGAGAGACTCTGTGTGTGTGTAGAGAGAGATTAATGTGTGTGTGTCTGTATGCGAGAGAGATTAATGTGTATGTGAGAGAGACTGTGTGTGTGTCAGCGAGAATAATGTGTGTGAGAGAGACTATGTGTGTGAAAGAGAGATTGTGTGTGTCAGAGAGATATTAATGTGTGCATGTGTTAGAAATTAATGTGTGTGTGAGAGAGAGACTGTGTGTTTGTGTCAGAGAGATTAATGTGTGTGTGAGAAACTGTGAGAGAGAGAAAGATAGAGAGAATGTATGTGTGTGAGAGATAGAGAGAGATTAATGTGTATGTGAGAGAGAGACTGTGTGTGTGCGTGTGAGAAAGATAGAGAGAGATTGTATGTAAGTGAGATAAAGATAGAGAGAGACTGGGTGTGTGAAAGAGAGGAATAAACTGTGTGAGAAAGATAGACTTCGTATGTGTGTGTGAAAAAGATAAACTATGTGTGTGTGTGTGTGTAAAAGATAAACTGTGTGTGTGTAAAAGATAAACTGTGTGCGTATGTGTATGTAAAAGATAAACTGTGTGTGTGTGTGTGTGAAAAAGATAAACTATGTGTGTGTGTGTGTGTATGTAAAAGATAAACTGTGTATGTGTGTGTGTGTGTAAAAGATAAACTGTGTGTGTGTGTAAAAGATAAACTGTGTGTGTGTGTGTGTGTGTGTAAAAGATAAACTGTGTGTGTGTGTGTGTGTGTGTGTGTAAATATATATATGATATTTTAAAAGCAATATGTAAATGAATAAAAAAAAAAAAAAAAAAAAAATTATATAAAGATAGATTATTATTTGTCCCTCCTCTCTCTCTCTCTCTCTCTCTCTCTCTCTCTCTCTCTCTCTCTCTCTCTCTCTCTCTCTCTCTCTCTCTCTCCTTCGTAATAAATAATAAATAAATAATAATTTGTTTCTATTTCCTTAACAGAAAAATAAATAAATAATTATTCCATGAAATAAATGGGTTTAATATTAATTATCCCATGAAATAAATGGGTTTAATATTAATTATCCCATGAAATAAATGGGTTTAATATTAATTATCCCATGAAATAAATGGGTTTAATATTAATTATCCCATGAAATAAATGGGTTTAATATTAATTATCCCATGTAATAAATGGGTTTAATATTAATTATCCCATGAAATAAATGGGTTTAATATTAATTATCCCATGAAATAAATGGGTTTAATATTAATTAATTATCCCATGTAATAAATGGGTTTAATATTAATCAATAATTAAATAAGGTGTAAAGAGTCGATACCATTATAATATTTATTAACTAATCCTGTTTCCTGACATATTTTGGAGGAATCAATGTACTCCAAAGTTACTACAAGAGACATCTGATCTCTCTAGGGTAATTTTGGAGCAAACTGGTTCCTCCAAACTATATTATGACGTCATTACAAAGAGAGAGAGAGAGCAGTGTTGTCAGGTCTGCTTGATGAAATTTCTATAATATCCCCATTGGTACATCTGACTCCCCATATCTAGTGAAAATTCCCCATACTTGGCATCACCTGTAGAAAGAATGTTGGCTCAAAATTAATGTTTGAATGGCAGTCCATAAATGGGGTTACTGAGTTGACTTGCCCTCCCCCCTACCCCTCATCCACTCTACCCATACCCACTCCCTAACACCCATGCCCCTACCCACCTAACACCATATCCACCATCCCACTCCCCTACCCCCACCATGATTATCGTATAATGACGTCATGATTTGGTGGAGAATGTAGTTCACGTTTTGGTTCATGATTAATTTGTTATTAACAATTTTTAATTAAATATAATAAAATTAAATTTTCTGTAATTTTCCCTACATTTTAATATAGTAATTTATTTAATTACATAATTAATTAACGAAATTAGCGAATATTTTCTATTTATAATTTTCAACCGTGACTAATTGGTACATTGGAGCACCTTGAGTCCTCCAAGGTATCTCAGGCAACACAACTTAATGCAGGAATAATACAGTTTGGAGGAATCAGTTTGCTCCACAATTACCCTATGGAAATCTGGGTTCCTTTATAGTACTTTGATTCCTCCAAAATATGTCAGGCAAGAGAATTAAGTAATAAATATAATGATATCTATTTTGTTGTATGGAATAGTTTGGAGGAATCAAATTGGTCCAGTATTACCACAACAAATGCCACAGCTTCGAATGAATTGGCTTCGAATTAATTAGCTTTTAATTAATTAGCTTCGAATGAATCAACTTGATGAACCATTTAAGAATGGGTGTAAGGAGGAGGGGTTGTATTAGGAGGGGTATGGGGGGATGTAGGGTGTGTGTATAGAGGGGGTGGTGTATTAGGGGGGGTATGGGGGGGTGTAGGTAAGGGTTGTGTTGGGGGGGTGTAGGTAAGGGTTGTGTTGGGGTAGTAGCATCGAAACTGATTCACTCATTCGGAACTACCACCCCACTATACCTCTCCAACCACCCAACCCAAACCCCTCCCTACACCGTCCCATACCTCCCTAATATACCCTCCCCCCCTCCCTACCCCCCCTTTAAAATGGTTCACCAAGTTGATTCACTCGAACCAAGTTCATTCGAAGCTGTGGTGTTGGTTGTGGTGATACTGGACCAATTTGATTCCTCCAAACTATTCCATACAACAGGATTAATGCCATTATATTTATTAATTAATTCTCTTTCCTGACATACTTTGGAGGAATCAAAGTACTATAAAAGAATTCAGATTTTCTTAGGGTAATTGTGGAGCAAACTGATTCCTCCAAACTGTATTATTCCTGCATTACGTTGTGTTGCCTGAGACCCAAAGTGCTCCAATGTATCAATTAGTCACGGTTGGAAATTATAAATAGAAAATATTCGCTAATCTCGTTAATTAATTACATAATTAAAAAAATTATTATATCAAAATGTAGGGAAAATTACGGGAAATTTGATTATATAATAATTAATTCAAAATAATTAATAATAAATAAATTATTAACCATAACGTGAACTATATTCTCCACCAAATCATGACATCATTATACGATAATCAATGGGGTGGTAGGGTGGTGGTGGTATGGTGTTAGTGGGGGTAAGAACATGGGGGGGGGGGGGAGGGAGGGGGTATGGGTATAGTGGATGAGGGGTAGAGGGAGGCCAAGTCAACTCAGTAACCACCTTTATGGACTGCCATTCAAAGATAAATTTTGAGCAATAAATCTCTCGTTCCCTCTCTCTCTCTCTCTCTCTCTCTCTCTCTCTCACACACACACACACACATTAATCTCTCTGACACACACACATAGTCTCTCTCTCACACACAGTATCTCTCTCTCTCTCTCACACATATACACAGTCTCTCTTTCAAACACACATTAATCTCTCTCACACACAAAGTCTCTCTCTCTCTCTCTCTCTCTCTCTCTCACACATGTATATTCTCCCTCTCCCTCGCTCTCTCTCTCTAACACACACTCACACACACATATTTACTCTCTCTCGCTCTCCCACAGTAATATAAAATCATCAACAATTTTATCTTAACCATACAATACATCCTTATAAAATTAGTTTTATAAAACTATTTTGACGTTATTTTAATACCTGTGATGTGTGTGTGTGTGTGTGTGTGTGTGTGTGTGTGTGTGTGTGAGAGAGAGAGAGAGGGGGAGAATGTGTGTGTGTGTGAGAGAGACTGTGTGTGTGTCAGAGAGATTAATGTGTGTGTGAGAGAAAGAGACTGTGTGTGAGAGAAAGATAGAGAGAATATATGCGTGTGAAAGATAGAGAGAATGTATGTGTGTGAGATAGAGAGAGATTAATGTGCTTGTGTGAGAGAGACTGTGTGTGTGTGTGAGAAAGATAGAGAGAGAGAGATTGTATGTAAGTGGGAGATAGAGAGAGACTGTGTGTGTGTAAAAGATAAACTGTGTATGTGCGTGTAAAAATATATATGATATTATATGATATTATATGATATAATTGACAAGAGAAGACATACGCCGAGATCCTGAAGAAGGATATCCCCAGCACTACCAAGACAGTGACCAAACCGGGAAAAGGAAGAGAATAGGGAGCCCTGCAGTTGGGGGTTCCCTAAAGGTTCTATTGTTCAACGCCAGGTCCATCCGAAACAAGTTTTTGGAACTGCGGGCCCTCATTGCGACAGAGGAACCCGAGATGGTGGCCATAACGGAGTCATGGTTGAGAACCTCAGATAGAGATCTTGAAGGGGAATTCGTGATTCCATCACATCGAACCACGAGCTCCTTGGAGTTGACCTAGAAATAGGCACTGCAAAATACAGAACCCTGCTGCTTTATAGACCCCCTGGACAACTCAGTGAGATCGACAGGGACCTGTACCAGTTGCTGGGTGAACTAGTGGATGGCAGGGTGTGCATCCTTATGGGGGACTTCAACACACATGTTGACTGGGAAACCAGAGAGCCCTCTGCTGAGAACACACCACTCTTGGAGTTTGTAAATGATGAATTCCTCACTCAATGGGAAAGGGAGCCAACAAGACAGAGTTGCCATTCGTACGATAATTATCGTATTTGTACGATTATTTCACTCTTGGTACGATGTACGATAGGACTACTCATTATCGTACGTTTTGTAGGATAATTCTGTCTTTTCGTACGATAATGTACGATAATTTTACTGATTCACTAGAAAAGAAAAATTAATTCATGATTAAACATACTAGGAAAAAAATGATTTACATGATATAAGCAGGTGAGGGTAGGGGAAGAAATAATTACAACCCAAGAGTGTCCTGGGCTGCGTTCAGGAAGGCATCGCGGGTGGCGCGCGACTCGCAGACACTTTGGGAGGTCTTCCTGAACGCTGTGGCGCACCGCGCGCGACGCGGAGATGGTTTGTAAACAAACCATAGTTGCCGACGACCTCAAGATGGCTCATGCAGCTCCCATCGACCCTCTTTTTGCTGTTCTTGCAACAGTGCTTATTGAAGAAGATCCCATATTAGAGGCAGCAATAGCGATATTCACCATAGAAGAAGAGAGAGAAGAAAACAGATACCGGCAATGATAATTTTCCTGGAAATCACAAGAACCCACCATTATTGCATCCCTTGAAATTGATGTAACTTACTCTTTATATATAGTAACTCAAGTTATATGTCGACTGGACACAAAACCAGACTAAAGGTTAAATGAGAAGGCAGTAAAACAATTATTAAATCCAGTTCAGTTATATAGGAACTTGTACTAGGCCATATGGAGGTACAGTACTTGGTACTAAGATGGTAAAAGTAAATACCTGACTTAATTGTAATATTCCAGCTTTGTTTATCCTGCCCTCTAGTTCATGCTGTTTTAATCTCCATGATATCATTTCTCAGTCCCAATTTTAGGGGACAGTAGTGTTGGTATATCTGGAGCATCTGATTCCTCCAAACTATTTCATGCAATGGGCCAACATTATTTTTGTTAATCTGGTCCTGTTTCCTGGCATACTCTGGAGAAATCAAGAAGCTCCAATGTACCAAAAATACACTACTCCCTTAACAGTAACAGCATTGCAGTATTTCAAGAAATTATACAGTATTTTCATTGGAGATGGACATGTATTAAATGCTAACAATCTTTCCATGTAGAGGTTAATTAATTATATTGAGGAACCTTGTTTAGGTTCAGTAGTTCAGTTTTCTCTAATGGAATACAGAGTATTTACATGAAATAATATAAGGACGGGGCTTTCCTAAAACCATTGTGGTTTTACATCGGTAAATTAATCATGGTAAATTGAAAGGTTACAGAGTCAACCAAACTGTCTGTAACAAGCTTCAAGGCAACTTTGCAATGCTGGTATTTTATTGGAGGGATTGAGGTGGAGTATGATATCCTCATATCAGTAATTTTATTTGAACCCTACACCCTTTCAGGTGTCCATAAGTTAAATGTAACACCTGTTGGGATGATAAATAAATTAAGTAATAAAAATTCCATATTTATTTTTCCTCTATATATACACCAATACATAGTGCTTGTCCTCTTCTTTCTTCAATTCTCTGCTTGTCCTCTCTGGCTTCCAGAATTCTTGATGCTTATTGAGGTCTTCTTCACTTTTGTCACTGCAGTCCTGAAAGACATTGATTTCAGTTTCATTTCCCTTTGGTACAGATTGCATCCAGTGTGTCAATATCTACAGGCAGTGTTGCTTTGCACAACTTTAAATACCAACCCTTCCCTCCCCAAGTGGTAGGTTGAGCTCCCTACCAACTGGGAGGCACTTTTGGACTGTAGAAAGCAACACTGCTAGTAGATATCTAAACCCTGGATATAATCTATATGAATCTTAAAGTTAACATGCCAGACAAGGTGTCCATAATTATGTGACCAGATTACCTTTCATGAACATGTAAAGTTATTCAGATAATTTATGGACACCCTGTATTATGCAGGTTCAATACAGATTGCCAGGAAAAGTAGACACCTAGACCAAGTAGCAATAATTATGACTTGATTTGAGGAGAGTGTTTGTCCATTCCAATAAATATGAGCAAAGATGAACTGTAATGAACATAAGTTTGTTCCCTCAGCCAGTCACATTAAATTCTCTGTGGTTAAAAAAACTAAACATATTTGCCAACCATCATCTGTTGTTTAGTAGTTTGAACCACAGGTGCTTCAGTTATATTGTTGCTGGTAATTCAGTGTGGCTGCCTTCATAGACGTGTACTATGGACTGATGCTCATCCGTGGCTGTGAAAAATGATTCCCTTGAAACTATCTATAACAAACAAAACTTTGACATCAACCCAATAAATATACAAACAATACGATGCATGCAACATGCTAGATCATTCATAAACTTATTCTAACAAATGTACTGCTCACAACAACCCTCGCGCTCTTCATTAGACAGCCATTACTTCAAATTTGCTCAATAATATTACTTTACTTTCACTTACATCTATACTTGCGGTTACGTTCTTTACTTACCAGGGCATGATGATAGTTGCAATGCCAAGGAATTGACAGTATTAAGCAAAATGTGGCAGTAGGGGCACTGTATCTTCAATGTTTGGGCGGCCATCTTTGTTTACAATTGAGGGTGGCGGTCGCGGCCGCCCCACCTCTCAAAGCCGCGACGCCTGGGTGACGCATTTTGCGGCGCACACACAGCGCGCGCTGCCTTCCTGAACGATTTCGAGTGTTCACGCCACCCACGCTGCCTTCCTGAACGCAGCCCTGAACAACACTTCAAGTCATTTGCTGTGTGGTCAACATCAGTTTTCTTATACCTCATACAGCTAATACATTTCCTCTCATTTGACGTACAGTCCCTCGTGTTATGGTTTCCTGCACATTTACTACAAATCGGATTATCACCCATTATTTTGGCGAAACATTTAGGTGCAGTATGACCAAACCTTTGACAGTGATAGCAGATCGTCACCCTATATTTATCTCTCACGGAGTAGATACCCCATTCCAATTTAACCAGATCACGATTCTTGTGAATCAGTTCCCTTATTTCCGGATCACACCTAATAATGTAATGCTTGGTACCACCACTAGCAGGCCTGTCAAAAAGTAGCTCCATTTTATCTTTGATGTCAATTACCCCTTGTAAGTAGTCATTCCGAACAATCAAAGTATCAATTAGCTTTTCTCCAACTTCTTCCTCTCTGTTGACGTTACAGATCATTATTTTAGGTTTTAGTTTTCGTACATTCTTGGTTGTTACATCAGATACAGCTCCAAGTTTTTGTGCTGCTTCATCCCTTTTATTTTCACCTTCAAAATTCATTACAATGTCTCCCTTCTGTGTGAATCTTGTACTGACTATCTGAGTACCATCTAGACTCTAGAGCCTCAGCCACTTCTTTCTTCTTGTCAGCAACTTTCAATTTATCATCAGTTGACTTCACTACCAGCAAATTCTTCTTTCCACTTTTTTTCTTCTTCCTCTTCACTACAGTCGCCCACGTATCGTCGGTCAGATCTGACTCAGCGCTGATCGCATCACTAACTTTGCCCAACTCAGTCACAACATCCTCAATCTTCCCATCCACTAGTTGTTTCACTTGATCTCTCAATTCATTTACCACTTTCTTTAACTCTTGATCTTGATCTCTCAATTCAGTTACCACTTTCTTTAACTCACAAAGATCATTTTCTACCTTACTCATACCCTTATAACATGTGTCACATGACCAATTGATGAACTTGACATTTTCAAATTTCACTCCACCGAGATAAGCACATTTCAGGTGACACCAGTTTTTACACTTTTCACAACCAATCCACTTTTCTGGCCCCCCAGTACACTCTTTACAAGTATAGCACCTGGACATGATTGGCCCAGGTGTTTAACAACTCTTTCGTCAATCAAGTATGAAATAACAGTGTACTGCCCGTTGAAGCAAATATACACGGAGCGCGTATCAAACACGTCTATCCGACACGAGCTCTGCTCGTATTATCCATTATTATAGTGGAGCAGGACAGGGAAAAGAAGGATATGACAGAGTGGAACAAGGTAGGGTCGTTCAGGACAAAAGAAAATAAGGCAGAACAGATCATGTAAGAATATTTAGGCCTAAGAGTTAGGGAACGACCAATCATTACAATACAATATAAATAAAATCCATATATCAAAACCAATGGGAACTATAATGGATCCAAACCTTGAACTCACTCACCATAGACATAAAAACAGAAGAGGTACCATGAGACGAACAAGAAACGCAGGTACCAAGGCCGAGGGCACAACAAGTTACTCTGAACCACCAGACTACGAAAGAAATGGAAGGAGAACTCGGAGACCCCCCTTGTTGTTGACCCCTTGATATATGTGTTGAAGACGACCTCTCTCTGATGTGACATGACCCTTCCCTCTTGGCTGGATACAGGTCGGTGGGAGTCAGGTGGGGGAGCGAGCCATGTGAAGAGTCTAGTGAGGGGTCCCAGTCCTAGAGTAAACAGGCCGATACACTGCCACACCTGTTATGGTGGAATTTTGTTGTGTGTTGGTAAATCTGGAGCAACTGCTGAATCCTCCAAACTATTCCTAGCAAAAAACACCCTTATTTTTGTTCATCTGGTCCTGTTTCCTGGCATACTTTGGAGGAATTAAGGCACTCCAATGTACCAAAAGTGAATTACCCCCAGAAGGGACCCTGTGTGTGATGTAGTCAGAAAATTGGAGGTTAGAGAGTCCTTCAAATATTGTCACGAAACACCACCTATATTGAAGGAGCTTGTTTCGTGGCATAGTTAGGAGAAATCAGAAGTCACACATCTCATAAACGATCACAAGGTACTTAATTAACAGTAGATATTATTTTGCGTTGGCTTAATTAAGGTTGAGTGACGGGTTTGTTTGTACAGTTGGCTCCACTCCCGCGTTGACCACTGCACGTTGCCAAAGTTGAGCCACCCAGATATTGGAATCCCGAACGAAGCGAAGCACTCATGACCTCCATCTCCCCAACTCAGTCGACCCTCCCTCCATCTCACTCGGTCATGAGTGCCTCGCTTCGTTCGGGATTCGAATATCTGGGTGGCTCAACATTGGCAACGCGCAGTGGTCAACGCGGGAGTGGAGCCAACTGTACCTAAGAAGAAGAGATGTTTGGCGTTTATTTGTGCATGGTTTGGTTTGTGTGAGAATTGGTTCGTTGGTTGAGGAAATATGACATCGAATGAGTTGGGGTTGGGTTATATTGGTTGGTCCATGAGTATCTAAATGGGTTGGTGAATGAGTGAGTGAGTGAATAATGTGTTTAGTGTATGCGTGGGTAAAAAAAATAATTGTTAAGTATATTTAATGTCCTGACCAACACAATCTTCATCTTCCAATTAAATAACTCTCCCTGCCTTGTTCTCCCCCTACCCTGACCTGAGCTGTGAAGGGTGAGAAGGCAGCCAGGGCACGACTTCTGAGTTGGGGTGTCCTTGAAACCACGGTGATGGAGTCGAGGTAATAAGGTGCTGAAAAGTCAATCACTCTCTCTCTCTTTCCTGTATAGTGTGAAGACGAGAAATGTGCCAATAGTTATTTATTTATTTATTTGTCTATTATTTATGTATTAGTATTAGTATTATTTGTATTAGTAGTAGTAGTATTACACGTAGTAGTATTAGTAGTGATGGTATTATTATTATTATTATAAGACCCTTACTTGTAATGGTAATCTGACATATGGCCAGATGAGCTACACGGTTTGCCACCTCACCAATCATACCGGTAATGGTGCCGTTGTCAAGAGGGTTACCCCACTGACCGTCACTGGGCCTCCTCACCTCGTACCTAAAGAAAGAGAATGTTAACTTTTGGCACTTCTATCTGTAACGCCCAGTTCCGTCCTGACCCGTTTACCCCCACCAATAATAAAAAATAATAATAATAATAATAATAATAATGGGAATAATCTCACGGGTAATACTGGTTGGTACACCCTGGGTCAGAGCGAAGCTGTCGCTATCACCTAAAAATATATATATGGTTCCCGTGATCTTCACCGAGTCTCGGTAGTTTAGTCAATTAACACGTCAAGAGAAACGAGTCAGTTTAATTTAATTTACATTTAATTATCACAATGATTTTTAATAGCAAATTTACATAAAGAAAATTGTGTCGTCTACCAGAACCTGTGTGATAGAAGTCGAGAACAGACTGTTTAAAAATTCACATTTTTACACATATGTGGTAAGAGTAGTCGAGAGGTCGTATGGCTTGAATAAATCTTGGAGGCTTGGTGTGATATATGTATATTTACAATGCAGAGAAAAACACAACAGCAGAGTAGGACTCGTTATGTCGGTGGCCAGCCAAGAACTGACGCTCTGAGCTTATAATCAGGGTTACAAGCAGTAAGTGTTGCTAACTTATATATTTACTTAATTAACTAATACTAATGGCTCACAGATGCTCGGCCACGGCCTCGAGATGACCTCATCTCGACAAGAAAAACTAAATCAAATAAATGGATGAGATCAAGTCGAGTGTCACCAGCAAGGCAATAGGCAACTATGACACAAAGATAAATCAAAACCTGAATTGGCATATGTAAAGGTAAAATGGAACATATTAAATTAGTTGCATAGATGAGTAGATAACTTATGACTAGTTGATAAGACAAATGGACATAATTGACATAAACTAATGCTCAGAAATACAACTTTTCAATCAAAACATGTAACATGAATGGAAATGTAAACCGTACAATATACAATCTAGGCAAGAATAGGTTTAAAGTTGAAATTCATAAGCATATAAAATTGAAATACAATACATGTAATACACAATTTATCATAATACCATTTCAATAATAATGAGTACAATATAAAAAAATAGTTACAAAGATTAGAAAGCCTTGAATACTAAAAAATAGGAATATGGACTTATGTATGACTGCGGAGATTGTAAGAATGTTGAGGGGGTTGACTGAAAAGAGGAGGGTTCTCTGGAGAGGCAGGTGGTGGAGGTGAATGTGGGGGTTGAGATACAGTAGGGATGAACTGAGGATCTTCACAGTCAAGACCCGAGTGTACTTTTTTGAGGGAATCAAGGTGGGCTGTGGTTTCAGTATGGTTTTTCAATTTCAAAAGCTTAACTTTATTACCATGCTCTTTGGCAATAACTCTGAAGGGTCCATCAAATTTCGGATCTAATTTTGAATGCTTAACTTCAACTAGAGAATACACTATGTCACCTATTTCAAGTGAGAAATTGGAAGCTGATTTATTATGGTAAAGAAGCATGTCAGCTTTGGACAGAGCAAGTGAATGTTGAATCCGTTGATGTATCTGCTGAAAGGTGTGAACATTTGTTTTAACAAAATCATCCATGTTGTAAACAGGATTCGGCTTTTTAGCAAGGAGTTCGTAAGGAAGCCTCTTGTCTTGAGCAAACAATATGTAGTGAGGAGTTTCAGAAATGGATTTGTTGATAGTGGAATTCAAGGAAGCCATAACTTGAGGAGTATACGTATCCCAAAGAGTATTTGTATCAAGAACAAGAGAACGTAAGGTGTTGAGGATTTTACGATTATGGCGTTCTACTAGGCCATTGGCACTGGGCCTGTAAGGAAGAACATTGGCTTTCTTGATATTGAACTCTTTGCACAAAGAAATGAGAACCTGATTAACAAATTCCGTACCATTGTCGGAAAGGATCACTTTAGGAGTAGTAAATGGACAAATAACATAATTCAAAATTGCTCTTGCAACTGTTTGTGCTGCTTTGTTTGGAATTGGAACAAGAACTGAAAAACGTGAAAAATGATCAACACAGACAAGCATATACTGGTTACCACGTTCTGTGAGAGGGAGCTTCAAGAGATCAATGGCAATTACATCCCAAGGTGAAGATGGAACTGGGTAACTAAGTATGGGGACATGTGGATGAATATTTCCCTTGGTTCTAGCTCATGTGTGACAGAGGTCAATATGATTGTTTATGTATCTCCTCATTGTAAGCCAAAAATATTTGAGTTTCGCCTGTGAAAGTGTTTTCTCTTTGCCTGGATGTGATGCATGAGAAGTGTCATGAATTAATTTCAGCACAGAAGGAACAAGAGTCTGAGGTATGACAAGTTGATGAATCAGACGAGAAGGTTCATATTTGACTGTGAGTGTGGTGGCTTTGTAGAGTATGTCATCTTGTAGCACATAATGAGAGAGAGAAGGTACATGAGGAAGATCGAGATCATTTCCCGTCTCAAGATATGAGATGACCTTGGACCACATGGGATCATCACGTTGAGCTTTGAAAATATCTGTATGTGTAAGTGTATCAAATGTGGGAGTTTCAGTAGATACAGCGCATGTTAGAGCACAATTACGCGAGAGTGCATCAGCCGCAACATTGGCTTTCCCTTTGATGTAAGTGAAAGTGGGCATGTAATCTTGAACAGTGAGTAACCAACGAGCCATGCGACCAGATAAGTCTTTGCCTTTAAATAGATGGAGGAGAGGTTTGTGGTCAGTAAGAATCTCAACAGGATAGCCATAAATGATGTATTTGAACTTTTTCAATGCCCAAACAACCGCTAAGGCCTCTATTTCTGTTACAGCATAATTCTTTTCTGCTTTGTTGAGGGTGCGTGATGCATAAGCAATGGGACGTTTTTTCCCTTGGTGTTCTTGCATGAGAACTGCACCTAGACCTGAATAGCTTGCGTCGGTATTGAGAATAAAAGGCTTAGAGTAGTCAGGGTATGCTAATACTGGTGCAGATGTGAGGGCGTGTTTAAGATCACAAAATGACTTTTGTCGAGTCTCTGACCATTGGAAAGGTACATCTTTCTTGAGAAGTGAAGTGAGTGGAGAAGCAATTGAAGCATAATCCTTTATGAATCGTCTATAGTAACCACTTAAACCAAGGAAACTGCGAACTTGATCTGTATTAGTAGGAGTAGGATAGTTACCGACAGCATGGACTTTATTTTGTAATGTGTGAATGCCATCGGCATCTATGGTGTGACCAAGAAAGGTAGTTTGTTTACATAGAAATGCACACTTGGAAAGTTTGAGCTTAAGTCCTGCTTCCTGGAGACGAGTGAAAACTTTCCTGAGTTTCTGTAAATGTTCAGAGACTGATTTTGAGAAAACAATTAAATCATCTAAATAAGAAAAAAGTGTATCACCCAAAAGACCTGTGAAAACTGAATTAATCAACCTCTGGAATGTGAAAGGAGAACAAGCAAGACCCATAGGCATTCTGCAGTACTGATAGTGACCAGAAGTTGTGGAAAAGGCTGTGTAAGGACGACTTTCCTGATGAAGTTCAACTTGATGGAACCCGGAACATAAATCTAATGTTGAAAAGACAGTGTTTTGTTCACCAAGGTTTTGCAAAATTTCCTCAAGGACAGGCATGGGGTACCGAGGTGGTACAGTGATTTTGTTAAGGGCTCGAAAGTCAACGACAGGACGCCATTCACCTGAGCTTTTGGGAACAAGAAACATCAGACTGTTGAAGTTACTGACAGAATTCTCAATAATTCCTTGTTCAAGCATATTTGACACAGTCTGTTCAACCAATTGACGTTTTGAATGTGGTAATCTGTAAGCAGGAATGTAGACAGGTTGCGTGTCTTTGATAAGTTGAATCTTATGGTTAATAACATTGGTTTTTCCAAGGGCTTCGCCAGGGAGAGAAATGACATTACGGAATTCTGACAAGAGATGAAGTAAATCATTTTGTGCCTCAGGATAATCAGTGGACTTTAAGTATGGTTGAATATCAGGAAATGTTGAAGACTCTTTAGATCTGATGCAATTGACTGACTTGGTTGTGTCCTGTGAGTCATCAATGATACAAATCTCAGCAGGATAAACAAGAAATGAACAAAGACGTGTACTCCGAGGAAGAGTGACTGGTGTATTGGTAATGTTGGTCACGTACATATGTGTCTTGCCATGCGACTTGAGTTTACAAAGCGCAGAAGGAACAGCAAGCGCAGGATGAGTAACTGATTCAGGAAGTGAAATAGCATCAGCACTGGAAACACCTCTGACACGAATATCAATCAAAGTGCATGTGAATGGAAGAAGTTCAATGTGAGATGCGACAAAGGAATGACAGTACTTCTCAGTGTCCTTTAACACCTTGTAAAGGGATGCCTCTGGATATGGAGTGGAGGTGGTAGGAACACAAATGGATGTCGATGCGATTGATTTCAATTTGCGCTTTGAACGAGAAGGTCGACCAACTGAACGACGCCTTTTGTTTAATTTGGAACATTGGGTATGACTAGTCTCATTTGGAATGTCTGGAATGGACACAGTGTTAGTAACGGAGATGTCAGGAGGAACTTCTTGAATTTGTGAAATTTGTTCATTTTGTGGAGATACAGAATATTGATCTGATTCAAGTGCATCAACATGTGATTGGTCTAGTATAGAAGAGGCAGTATGAACAGGACGAGAGTTGGAATGGGCTTTTGGTTTAATCACTTCAGGAATGAATTTCTCACGCCACACTATACCATGACAACGTGGATAAAGGTCAATTTCATGATCATTGAGTGCAGGACGGCAATGAGAGCATCTGCAGGAATGTTAATGCCGTCTGATATGTAGAAGATCAAAGTGATAGGAGGCATGTCTGGCATGAGATAAGTGTTAAGTGGAATTTTGCCCAAGGTAGGAAATACTGTACCATCTATGCCACAAAGCTGTAAGTCTGGAGGGTCTAAAATTACTAAGTGGCGGCCACGTACAGAGCGAATTTTGTCAAAACAGCTCTTGGTCATGATGTTCACTGAAGCACCTGTGTCAATGAACATTGTAAAATAATATTGATTGATCTCAGAATTGATTATCATTGGATCTTCCCATGTGTTTGGAATCTTGCACATAGGGAGTTGGGCCTTGGTAGTCATTGTGAATTATATGATGAATTATATGGCACAGGTGGAGGAGAGAAAGATGGTTGTGAGGCAAGGACACGACAACTAGAAGTGTCATGACTATATTCTCCGTGATAGTCACAATGACGTGTATTCTGTCTTTGGTTGGGGTTTTGTTTTTGCCGCTGGAAACAACGTGCAATAGTGTGTCCCTTGCGTTTGCAATAGTAACAATAATAGGGGGAGGGTGAAGGTGGTCTTTGAGATCTGGAGTAGTGTGAATATGCAGAGGAAGAACGATTCTGTGAACGTTGTTGACCATGAGTGGAAGAACGTGATGTATTTCGTGACTGATGGTGTTGTTGAGAAGAGGTAGCTACAGGAGCACTAGCAACAGAGACAGTGGGTGTGGTTACAAGAGATGGAATGTCCTCAAACTTGGATGCAAATTCTGTTAAAGTGTCCTGTGGGTTAAAGTCAAGTTTCCTATCTAGTGATTGTTTAGCAGTGGCTGGATGTAAAAGAAACATGAATGTATGATAGCCAAAAAGGTTACCAATTGCCGAGAGATTTACTTTGCCATTTTTCTCAACGCAATTTGATGTCTCAAGTTGTTTAATTAATTCCAATTTTACATTAGAAGCTTGATGTAAGGCTTCCAAAACAGGAAGTGGTTGGTCATGTTTCTTGTGATTTTCAGCAAGTTTATACAAAGTGGCAAGAGAACCAGAATTGTGAGTGCCAGAGAAGTATTTAATAAATTTAGATTTGAAGTCATCATAAGATGTGAGTGAGAGAAATAAATCACTCTGAAGGAGGAGACCATCTGGGCAATTAGTTAATTGACATCTTGACTTAAGTTGAGCAATCTTGATAGAGTCATCTGTGATATTTCTACGTGCAATCTCATCATCAACCTCCTTAAGTAAAATGTGAACAGGAATGTTATCACCTGTGAACTTAGGATAGGATGGCAATTCATGAACAAGTGTTACAGATGTTGAAGGATTTGGGTTAGACATATTGGAGTAATTATATTGTTTACGTTTTTTAACCATTCAAATATAAAAATAATACAAGATAATATTAATAGAAATACACAATACACAATATATATATAAGCAATTATTTAAGACTGGTACATACTGAGATAAATGTAATGAATTGATTAAGACTACTGTGAGGTAAAAACTCTTTTAAATGGGTTAAGTTATGTTATAGTACTTGAGATTACAAATAGTACAGTAAACTGAAATGCAATAAAATTAAATGATTACATGAAAGCGTACATGAATTGATATACAAAATATAATAAAAATATAGAAAAATCTAACGACACTGGAGGTAGAAATGTACGAGTACCCGGTACCGTATCGCTTGGTTGAAGATGCAGTAATCACAGGTATGGTAGCTTGGACGAAGTGCTGACACAAAAACACAACTGTAATGTTTCCAAATACACTGCAGTATAATGCAAATAGATGAATATTACATAAAAATAATTATGTGTGAGAATGAGTAGAGTGTCAGTTTTTAATGTGGAGAAACACGTTTTTGACATACAAGTTGCACAAATGTTTATATTTATAAAATAATGTGGATAATTACCCAACAATAGAAATTGTAATAACTTATCTATAATTACTTGAAGCACAATGAAATAAAGTACGTGTGGCCAATAGTGAGGTATGAGTCACTTGGAATGGTAAGAGTCACTGTTTGTTTACATGGTTTGTTTACATGGCTTGGGGGGCGGCCATCTTATATCACTGACTCAGCTGTTCCAATAATAAAGCACACTGGAAAAACACTTTGGAGCACAGGATATTTTAACTTAATTGGAATCAGATACATTTACCAGTGTAGTGAATGAAAATGTTGATTGAAGCAACATGCAGGCGACGTCGCGACTGGTCCATGTAATATAGTAGCGAAGGCAGTGGAGACCAAGAATGAGGGTAGACTGCTACTGGCAATGCTGCTAACTCCAAGATGGCAGTGGCACCAAATTTGAATGTGGAGACAAGGAAAATCTCCAATGTAGAGTAGATTGATGATGAAGAACTGGCAATGTTGGTAAAGGGTTGATTGAAGGTCACCGTGATGTTGGTTGAATAGAAGTGGTGAAAATAGTAGGTCCTAATAGCTGGGAACGTTGAAGTGAGTGTCGGCTGTAATGGCTGACCGTCTGAGTTGGCTGGCTGGCTGGGAAGGTAACAGGCTTGTTGGTTTGAGAACGGAGATCAGGGTCGACTTGAATATTTGTGGACTCCCACCTACGTCAGGATGAAGCAGGAACGTAGTAGAATATGAGGAGTGTTGTTGGATGGCCAGCAGAAGAGGGAATGTTGGTGTGGAGAGTGGCGTCAGTACTGGCGTGGTGGTGGGTGGAGCTTGCCTTGCCTAGGGACGCTTGTGAAGAATTTCCCCTCAACACCGAATTTATGGAGTCCGCACTACACCGCTGCCGCCATATGTGGTAAGCGTAGTCGAGAGGTCGTATGGCTTGAATAAATCTTGGAGGCTTGGTGTGATATATGTATATTTACAATGCAGAGAAAAACACAACAGCAGAGTAGGACTCGTTACGTCGGTGGCCAGCCAAGAACTGACGCTCTGAGCTTATAATCAGGGTTACAAGCAGTAAGTGTTGCTAACTTATATATTTACTTAATTAACTAATACTAATGGCTCACACATAAATCAAACCTTCTTCTTAGTTAGCACTCACCTAACAACAAAAGGTTGTATACGCGCAACCGCTCTTCTAAAATTAGGTACTGATTTTAATACATAATAATGTCCTGTTCATGACCTTTTCAAATGTACAAATATAAATGGGGGGTCGCGACCGAAACGTGAGTTATGCGTACCTTAATTATGGGAGGCTGGCCCTAATAGGAGTCGTCGCTCGGTGCTATCCGCCATGTTTGTTTACATTTTTAATACATAATTTTAATTAATTTTAATTAATTTTAATTAATTTAATTAATTTTAATTAATTTTAATTAATACATAATTTTAATACGTAATAATGCCGGTATTTCATTAGCGCGTGCAAATTAATATCAAAATTTTAAATCTACGCGATTTTCACTTCCAGTATGGCCGTTAGTTGCGAAGGTTGTGCCGTGAGCTCGTGGGAAATTTGTAACATTATTTACGAGAACAACAATGCGGCTATAGACATATTTCAAGATCACGGTGTACTGAAAAGGGATCTTCTATGTGTTAAGTGCTCAAAACCGGCTTCTTTAATATGTAGGAAGTCGGACAACAGACTTATTTGGCGGTGTCAACGGTCATACGTGGTCGGCAAGAAAAAGAAAAAAATGCAAATTTCACTCAGCCTTCAATAAAGGCTCTTTTCTTAATAACACTAAGCTCGACGAGTGGAAAATCCTTGGTTTTGTGACTTTGTGGCTGCAGCGGGATTTTAAACATTGGCACGCTGTAGAACGTTTACAAATTGATAAGCAAACTAGTGTCGATTGGCGGTCTTTGTGCTCTGAAGTGACTATTAATTGGTTTGAAAATCAGCCACAGATTGGAGGCCCTAACATCGTCGTAGAAATTGACGAAACCCTCATCTCTAAGGCCAAGTACGGGGTCGGACGTATCCCCAAACAAGTCTGGCTGTTTGGGGGTATTGAACGAATTTCTAAAAAACGGTTTGTTATACCCCTTATCAACGAAGAGTGCAACCCGGTAAAACGGAGCAAGGACATACTCATCCCTTACATTATAAAATACATACGGCAGGGTTCAATTATCTACAGCGACGAGTGGAGGGCCTATTCTACATTATACCGCGAGGGATATAGACACGCCACCATTAACCACTCTCAGAACTTCGTCCACCCTGACAACAGCGACATTCACACGCAGAACATTGAGCGGATGTGGCGGGATATTAAGAGTTTTATAACTAGGTGTGGCATTCGAACAAAATATCTGAAACAGTATCTGGGCCGTTATCTATTCATAAAAACCTACAAACAGCAATCTCTACACTACTTCCTGCTCGAAGCCGCCAAATTGTACCCATCCCAAGGTGACCAGCCTCCACAGCCACACCCACTCTCCGAGGACGAGTTCTCTGATGGTTTCTCTGGTTTCTCTGACGACGAGTACCCTGACAACCCCCAGCCTGGACCAAGCCAACGATAAGGTAGGCCTATTAAAAATGAAACAAGGATATACTCATCCCGTACATTATCAAATGTAAAGGTTAGGTCCCGGTAGTCTGCCCTAGTCTAGGTTAGGTTAGGTCAGGTCAGGTCAGGTCAGGTTAATATTTAAAAATTGGCTCGGATTACGCGTTTTTCCTGCACCCAAAACCCCCGGTTGCCAACGCCTCCCCCAAGATTGTTGATTTCCCCCATCTAAAAACGACTCTAAATGCTATAAAACAGCTATATAAAGTGATCTAGGAAAAAATATATAAAAAATTGGAACAGAGCGCATCCGCTTATTTTTTATAAGTGGTATCCGAAATGTAAACAAACATGCTCAAAAACCATTACAACTTCTAACAAGCCTTCATACAGAATATTTCAATAAATAAGAAAATCTAGCAGTCTCTTTCAAAAACATTATAGGAACACCTTCGTAACTAAAATACCAAATTGACTTGAACATAAATTATAGAATTGCAGGATATAAGGATTTAAACGTACGACAAACATAAGGTGAATTATTTTTCTATTTAGTTTTCTACTTGAGCTTGTGTCAACATAACATACCTACTTCTCAAGACTTTCAACATACTTTAGAAATTCTCACCTCAAAACTCGAATCTTCTAACGGCTTCTCAGATATATCAAATACCTTCACAAACAACTTATATCAATGCCTGATGAATAAATACCTTAACTTACAACAGAAATAGATAATTATACAAAACAATTACTCTCGTAATTCCTATAACAACACAATATCTAATTTTCTTTAGTTATACATAAATATACACTTCATAATGAATGAATGAATTGAATGGCGGAAGTAATGCCTTCAAAACGGCACTCCCTGATGTGATTTATCTTTTCTTTTCTTGCAGTCTGGGTCTTATTTAGGGTCTTATCTCTTTCACTTTTCTTGTTCTTATCTGCCAAAACTTATAAATTCCTGTTTTGTTTTCCTCTGTTGATTGGTTGTTGAAAAGAACATTGCCCATTACCATATCCTCGTCCTCCTGGTATGGGCGTTGCAACGCTGCTATCTTATTTCTCTCCTCATCATACGCCGGGCAGTACATCACAAAGTGCTTCAGATCTTCTTTTTCACATCCGCAGATGATACACTCCGTTGCCTCATTCTTGAATCTTTTTCTATCTTCCAAGTTCAAGTTGTTAGTTCTACATCTGAAGAATATTGTTGATGCTTCTCTGTTGTCATACACTCCTTCCTGTCCTCCTATCTCTCCTCTCCATTTCCTGTACAACCTCAGACTCGGTTTTTCTTCCAGTGCTTGCCTCCATAATGCTGTGTCCCACACTCTCACTTTTTCTCTTATTTGATTATTTGATTCCATGTCGCCCCTCACGTTGATTAATCTCCTATCCTCTAATAATCCCTTTATCCATCTACTTTTCTTTCTTGTTCTCATTTCTTCCACTATTCTTTTAAGTAACTCATTTTCTCCTCTCAATGCATATTGTAAGTATTTTATTCGCCCCTCTGCCAGTCTTGCCCGCATGCTTGACATCCCTATCTCTCCCCTCAGTGCAGCCTCTTGTGCATATCTGGGCGCTCCCAATATCTGTCTACTAACGCTATTCTCCAGTCTCTGCAGCTTCTCTACCTCCTGTTTAGTAAAATCCAGAATATTTGACCCATACAGTATTGCCGGGAGAGCTACACTCTTCCAAAAAGTCTTTCCTATTAATATTTTTGAGCAACTCCTAGCAATCACTGAATAGGTCATATTTGACATTTTTATAGCTTTTTCTATCATTAACTTTTTATGCATTTTAAAACAGTTTTTACTATCATTTATTGTGAGACCCAAGTATTTAATCTGGCTGTTTACCCTTATCCCTGATATTTCTTGTGGTTTCTCCTTCATGTTAAAAATAATTGCGGAACTTTTTTGCCTATTAATTTCCAAACCACATTCTCTACTGACTTCTATCACCACTTCTATTATCCTCTCTGCACCTTCTACACTTTCTGCTAACAACATTCCATCATCTGCATAGAACAGTGATGGTATCCTGAACTCTTCATCCTTATATCCCTCATCCATATTTTCTAGTTTTTGCATAATTTTAAATGTCACAAGTTTAAATAAGGCAGTTGAGCCAGTGCATCCCTGTCTTATGCCGCTCGTTACTGGTATCTTCAGCTCTTCGCTCTCCTCATCAAGTTTCACTCTTGTAATGTCTCCCTCGTATAGTTTTGTTATAACTTCTATCATATCTCCCTTCAACATATACTCCATTAATATCTCTATCATCTTTTCCCTCCTAATACTATCAAATGCCTTCGTGTAGTCTATAGATATTACTATCAGCGGTTTCTTCCTTTCATATGACCTTTCCATGCAGTACCTAAAAATAAGAAGATTATTTTCTATCCTCCCTCCAGATGTGAACCCAGCCTGTGTGTCTTTTCCCAGCCCATTCCTTTCAATATGTTCCTCCAAACTCATCCTTATTACTGCCATCGTGAGCTTGTACCCAATATTTGTCAGTGCAATTGGCCTCAACTCATTCACCTTTGGTTTCCTATTTTTTGGAATCATCACAGTACTGGATTCCCTCCATCCTTCTGGGATATTACCTGTTTCTAAGATATGTTTCAGCATGCCTACTAATACCTTCAACAAAGTGCTGCTTTCAAGAAAAACCTTGTAAAATTCGGGTTTTATCCTATCTGGTCCTGCTGCCTTTCCTGCCTTCATCTTCCTTAAACACATTTTTACTCTGTCCTCATTTATAATGTCATCTTCAATAAATGTTATTCCGCCTTCTATTATTAGTGCCATTTCCAAATGCTCCCTTACCTCCTGCCTACAAATATCCAGATGTTCTATGTTTTCTCCTACTTCAAGTCTCTCCACTCCTCTTGGTCTATCCACTCTATACTGTTCTCCCCTCTCTATTTCTCTTCTCCTAATCCGTCTTCTTTCCTCATAGTCTTGCCTCTTTTGTGTATTCCACACTTCCCTTACTCTGTTGTCATATTTACTGTATATACCCCTCCAGAAATTTTCCAATTCTAACCTTACCTCGCTTTTATTCAACTGTTTTCCATCTTCCCCATATAAGTTATCCATTAGGTTAACTCCTACTTTTTCTTGTTCTCCCTTCAGCTTTCTTATATATTTCCAGGTGTTTTTGCCTCTACTTTTGTCCTCTTTGATTGCTTTTGTTATTTTTTCTTCATGGATAAACATTTCTCTTCTTATTATCATCTGCACTTTTTCTTTTTGTTGCGTGTAGAGCCTTTTCCATTCCTCCCTCTCCTCCTCATTATTTGCATTCCTCCTAAATCTGTTTCTTCGTCTTCTCTCCTTAATCTCATTTCTAATTTCCTCGGTAAACCATGCAGGCTCCTCCTTGTTCCCCTCCATCGTTTTTCTCCTATATCTACTTTTAAGAGTTTTGTTCGCCGTATCCCTTATGATATCCTCTAGTTCTTCCATATTCTCTATCCTTCCACCTGACACTCTCTGCTCCAACTCTCTCCTGTATTTATTTAGGGCCTCTTTGTCAGTTTTATAATATTCTCTGATTACCCATTCTCTCCCATTATGGTGTCTCTCCTCCCTTTTAACTTTTATCTGGATTTCCATTAAATTGTGATCTGATATATCAACCAGTTCCTGTTCCTCATCTATTTTCATTTTTATGAATTTGTCATACATTGTCTCTGTTACAAGTGCGTAATCTATGACACTCCTCTGGTTGCCCCGACTCCAAGTATATTCTCCCTCACACTTTTCATCTTCATTTAACAGAATTAGTTTATATTTTTCTAACCAGTCTATAATCATTCTACCATTGTCATCTAACCTCTGTGTCCCTTTAAAACCTAAATGACCATTAAAGTCACCCACTATCATTATTGGTTCTGAGCAAGTATTGTTACATCCTAAAATGGTTTCTATCTCCTCTTTTATTGATATATTTCTTTCCTTATTACTTACACTAAAATAAACCACTATCAATCTAAAGCTCCATCCATTAATCATCCCTTTTACATGTAGCATATCCTTATTTTTTGTGTCTATTTTATTAAAAACTATATGTTTGCTATCCTGATATAGGATCATTAAGCCTCCTCCCTTTTTATCACCACCATCTCTCATTCCCTCCACTATTTGAATATTTTGTTTAAAGGATACATCCCTAATTTTCTTCTGTGTCTCTGTTAAGCAGAGTATGGTATGACCTTCCACTAAATCCTCTACCTCTTTCGATTTAACCTTTGTTAATCCCTGTATATTTATTACTCTAAAATTAATACAATTATCTTTGTTATTATCTTCCTTATTCTTTTCTCTTTGTCAACCCTGGCTTTCTGGGTTCTGATAGCCTAATCTTTCTATTTTACCCTTTCTTATAATCCATCTTCCTCCCTCACCCCTCCTCCTCTTCAACTCCTCTCTGAGTTTAGCATTTTCTTCTCTTTCTTGTTTTGTCATGTCCACTCCTATAATCACTTTATTAACTTTAGGATCTTCTTCATTTTTTAGGTCTCTACTCCTCTTTACTAATTGCCATTTCACTTCCACTTCATTCAGAGTAACTATCATGGCTCTTTCTTTACCTGTTATAGCTCTCCCCATTCTAACAACTTTCTCCACTTTGGCCTCCTTTACTTTCAGCACATCTTTGAAAACATATTCACATGCCTCTATATCATCTTTTTCTCTTTCTTTAGCTTCCTCTTTTTTACTTTCTGGTACATTGAACATTACCACGTTCCTTATCCTCTTTTCTTTCTCTTGCAATTCCTTCAGGTTTTCAACCACCTTTTCTGTTACCCTTCTAACTATTTCATTCTCTCTTTCTATCCACTTCCTATCGACCTCCTTTATCATATACCTTAATTCTTCATTTGATGACTTTAACTTTTTTAGTTCTTCCCTCAAATCTGCCATTCCACTTATATCTCCATTCCCAGTCAGGCCAGTTGACCCCCAACCCTTATTTCCTTTCTTCCCATTCCCCTCAGTCGACCCATTGTCTTCCCATCCCCTCTTTCCTATAGGCTTATCCTTCATTCTACCCCACTTACTCTCCAAATCTTCCATTCTCTGGTATATCTCAGCATTTCTTGTTTCCAAAGTTTTCAATTCCTCTTTCATCCTGGCGTTCTCCCTCTTTATGGCTTCTTGATCCTCTTCATCCTTCACTGCAGGTTTGCAGCTTTTACAAAGCCATGTTTCCTTACCCTGTACCACTTTGAAAGTTGTTTGGTCCATGTCTTCACAGGCCCTGTGCATCCAGTGCCCGCATCCATCACACCCAAGTCCATCGTCGTCTACCCATTTTGAACAGTGTCTGCACACTTCCTTTCTTTCCCGGACTTCTTCTACGCACTTCCCGCATAATATGTCGTCATTCACTTTACCGTTATATCCGCATCGTCTGCATTCCTTCTTCTTGGCTCCTCTAGTCCTCACTCTTCCACTTTCGTCGTCACTAGACGTCATATTTTGCCCAGAAATAGTGGAGCGACCCAGACTGCCTTCCGCCACTACTCACTACTCACTTCTCCCATAAATCCTAGCAACTAAGAAAACGGCATTTAAAGGAATAACTAAAATAGAAAATAATTTGAAACTTTACATATCCATGGGGCTGACTTTATTCATTGTGAACATTAGCCATCCCCCACAGGGCTAGAATATAGATTATTGTTGGATCTGGTCACTTTCTAGTGGATTTGTCTAGATCTGCCCACTTGGAGGTGTACTGCAACCGGAGCTTCATTTTCTTCACTGCTGTGTGAACCGCCAGCACACAGGGTGCATTATCCCTCTGTATGCAGCAGTGTAAATTCCCTCCCCCTTATGGTGCCTTCAGGGCTGGTCTCATGTAAGGTTCAGCCCAACTTGTATATATATATATATATATATATATATATATATATATATATATATATATATATATATATATATATATATATATATATATGTGTGTGAGTGTGTGTGTGTGAATTTTTTTTTTTAGGGAACCATGTAAGAGGTTTTTTTTATTGTACTCTACGCATGTAATGATTAAATGCAAGCAATAATTAGAGAGTTGAATATTATCATAGCCCACTCACATAAAGTTTAGATAACGACCTAGGATGCACAGAATAGTTAGAAATATACACATAGAATAGTTAGAAATATATGCATAGAATAATTAGAAGAAATGCAATAACCCACTCACGTAAAGTTTAGATAAAGAGCGAGTGTGTTTATAATCTGTACATCTATGCCGGTGTCAGGTACATCTCCAGCAGATCCACCAGGCAGTGACTTGAGACCGAAGAAGGGCCAGTTGTCATTAGCTGAGACCTTGAGTGTTCTCCCGTTAAAACTACGGTACTGGTTGATGAGGTTTGGTACCCAGCTGGTGGTGAAGGTATATTGGTGTTGGTCCCCTCCTCTCACCCCGGGGTTTGAAGGTGTAGGGGGCCTAGGGGGGGGGCCACTTACCCACTCGTTCAAACCTAGATAGAATAGTATTAATAATTATATAATAATAATAATAATAATAATAACAATAACAATAATAATAATAATAATAATAACAATAATAATAATAATAATAATAATAATAATAATAATAATAATAATAATAACAATAACAATAACAATAATAATAATAATAATAATAACAATAATAATAATAATAATAATAATAATAATAACAATAAAGTAACAATAATAATAGTAATAACAATAATAACAATAATAGTAATAATTAAAATAATAATAATAATAATAATAATAATAATAATAATAATAATAATAATAATAATAATAATAATAATAATAATAAAAATAATAATAAAAATATCAACAATAACAATAATAATAATAATAATGATAACAGTAATAATAATAATGATATGAAGTACTTAAAATAAATAAACAACAAAGACAACAACTTAAAATAAAGGAAGGTAAACAAACCAACATACAAACTTACGTCACTTCTCCATTGGTCTTGATTCTGGTGGCTAAAAGTTGTAAGTCCAGATTGGATTCCTGTATGACTAAGGTCATCTGTATAGTAAAAGAGAGAGAGAGAGAGAGAGAGAGAGAGAGAGAGAGAGAGAGAGAGAGAGAGAGAGAGAGAGAGAGAGAGAGAGAGAGAGAGAGAGAGAGAGAGAGAGAGAGAGAGAGAGAGAGAGAGAGAGAGAGAGTGGGAGGGGGGGGGGATTTGTCATAGTTATAGCAAGATAGAGAGAGACGGAGTGAGTAATTATTTTAGCAATTGAGATGCTATATATTATCATGTTTTGGGCAGACAGACAGACAGGGTACAGAGTATGTGTGTGTGTATATATGTTTATATGTGTGTGTGTATGTATGCCTATGTGTGTGTGTGTATGTTTATATGTATGTGTGTATGTGTATGTGTGTGTATGTATGTAGGCATACGTGTGTATGTATGTAGGCCTATGTGTGTGTGTATGCGTATGTAGGCCTGTGTGTGTGTATGCGTATGTAGGCCTATGTGTGTGTTGTATATGTATGTAGGCCTATGTGTGTGTGTATGTGTGTCTAACCTGAGTACCCTCCCGTAGTAGTGGCAGTAGTAGCCCCGTCAAGTCCTCTCTCACCACCACCACCCACCACGCCCCTGACACCTCCAGTCCATTACTCTTTACCTGACGAAGGGAGGTTACCTTAGGTTAGGTTAGGTCAGGTAAGGTTAGGTTAGGTTGGGTCAGGTTAGGTTAGGTTAGTTTAGGTTAGGTCAGATCAGGTTAGGTCAGGTTAGGTTGAGTTGGGTTGGGTTTAAGATAGTGTGTGTGTAGAGAGAAAAAAAACAGACAAATAGGCAGACAGAGAGAAAGAGATAAAAACAAACAAATAGACAAACAGACAGGCACACAAACACAGACAGACGAAAACGAAATACACACACACACACAGCCTACCGTATTGAAGAGATGGAGTAGACACTGTGTAGAACATATGACGAGGAATAGACTTGGCAACACTGACGAACTTATATCCCCTAATAACATCGTCAGTAGTGTGTTGTTATTGTAGTTGTTGGTGGTGGTGGTGGTGTGGTTATTGTTTTTGTGGTTGTTGTAGTTGTTGTTGTTGTTTGATGGTGGAGTTGTGTATTTTATAAGTGTGATTGGAGGAGCTGTCATTTCTTCCTTTCCTCCTTCTTTTTCTCCTCCTCTTCTTTCTCCTTCACCTCCTCTTCTTTCTCCTTCACCTCCTCTTCTCTCTCCTTCACTTCCTCCTCCATCGTTCTCATCTTTCTCACCATCTGCTACTTCTTCAGGTGGTGGTGGTGGAGGTCCTTGGGTTGCAAATGTTTTCAGAATCGTAGAAACTGTAATAAAGATAAATAAGTAAATAAATAATATGAATAGATATTAATTAATCACCTCATGTGTCTCACCCCGGAGTTTGAAGGTTTAGGGGGTCTAGGGGGGTGCCACTTACCCACTCTTTCAAACCTAGATAGAATAATAATAATAATAATAATAATAATAATAATAATAATAATAATAATAATAATAATAATAATAATAATAATAATAATAATAATAATAATAACAATAATAATAATAATAATAATAATAACAAAAACAACAATAACAATAATAATAATAATAATAATAATAATAATAATAATGATAACAGTAATAATAATAATGATATGAAGTACTTAAAATAAATAAACAACAAAGACAACAACTTAAAATAAAGGAAGGTAAACAAACCAACATACAAACTTACGTCACTTCTCCATTGGTGTTGATTCTGGTGGCTAAAAGTTGTAAGTCCTGATTGGATTCCTGTATGGCTAAGGTCATCTGTATAGTAAAAGAGAGAGAGAGAGAGAGAGAGAGAGAGAGAGAGAGAGAGAGAGAGAGAGAGAGGGGAGATTTGTCATAGTTTTAGCAAGATAGAGAGAGACAGAGAGTGTAATTATTTTAGCAATTGAGATGCTATATATTATCATGTTTTGGGCAGACAGACAGACAGGGTACAGAGTATGTGTGTGTGTGTGTATGTGTGTGTGTGTATGTATGCCTATGTGTGTGTGTGTATGTGTATATGTATGTGTGTATGTGTATGTGTGTGTATGTATGTAGGTCTATGTATGTATGTATGCAGGCCTATGTGTGTGTGTATGCGTATGTAGGCCTATGTGTGTGTATGTAGGCCTATGTGTGTGTGTATAAATTATGTATGTAGGCCTATGTGTGTATGTGTGTCTAACCTGAGTACCCTCCCGTAGTAGTGGCAGTAGTAGCCCCGTCAAGTCCTCTCTCACCACCACCACCCACCACGCCCCTGACACCTCCAGTCCATTACTCTTTACCTACTACTTACCTAGTACTACTACTACTACTACTACTACTACTACTACTACTACTACTACTACTACTACTACTACCCTATAATTTCTACTTACTGTACGTACTGTACCTACCTCTGTCTACCTCATCATAAACAAGATAAAAGTTTGTGACTGCAGTGTGTTGTAGAAGCCACGAGATGAAGACAGACTCCAAACTGGATATATTTGTTATGGTAGGGTCAAGTTGTAGGCTGGGGTGGATGTGGTTGTAGCGGTGGTGGTTGTGGTGGTGGAGTGGTTGTGTGGTCGTCTCTCTGTAGGGAGTGGGTTAAGGGGGATGGTTAGTTATAGAGTGTGGTAGTTGTGGTTGTTCTGATGGTGGTTGTGGTTATGTGGTTGTCTCTGTTGGAAGTGGTATAGTAGTGGTTAGGGGGTAGTTAGTTGTTGTAGTGGTAGTGGTTGTATGGTCTCTGTTGGGGATGGTAAAGTAGTGGTAGGTAGGTAGGTAGGTTGGTAGGTAGGTGGGAAGTTAAAGTGTGGGGACAATAAGCATGAACAAAAATATAACGAAAGGAAAAACACTTGAAGAAAATTATTATATAAGACGCTGGTAGGGTCCACAGGGGCGCCAAAATACCTGTAAAGGTACTGCCCACTTCACCTCAAGTAACCCTCCAATTTGACCCCTTCAAACACAATTGTGACCCCGTTCAAAAACAGGAAAATAGGTTAATTAGCTTACCTATTAGGTTTGCTTATGAGATGTTCAGGTGTGGTGGTGGTGGACAGGTGTGGTGACATTGGAACAGGTGAGGCAGGAGGCAGATGTGGTAGTGGTGGTGGTTGAAAGAGTACAGCAGTGGCAGGTTTGGAGAGAGACATATGGTGATGGTGTGATGGTATTGTTGTTATTGTTGTTGTGGTTGTTGTTGTTGATTGTACAGGCGTGGTGGTGTTAGAGGCGATACATACTGTCATCATCACCATCACCATCACCATTATCACAACCATAGACATAATCACGAGGCTGGGTGATGATTGTTGATGTTGTTGATGAGTTTCAAAGAGGAGTTCCTGAAGTGGAGAGAGAGAGAGAGAGAGGGACATAAGCTGTTCGTAATATACAGTTCGTAATACACACACACGCACACTCACATACTCAGACACACTCTTAATACTCTCCTCTTCATCACACACACACACACACACACACACACACACACACACACACTCAATCTTAATACCCACCTCTGCATTACACACACACATCCTCTTAATACCTTCCTCTTATCACACACACACACACTCGTTACCTGTCCAAGTACCTGTGTCTAAATGAGGGAATGAGAGGCTATGATCTGCTCGTGTCGTGTGTGTGTGTGTGTGTGTGTATAACTTCTCTGTACTGTCACTTTTTCTTCTCCTTACTCCCTCCCCTCATTCATCATTTCTTTCCTCTCCCTTTCCCTCCCACCCCTCTCCTCACTGTCATTCTTCCTTTCTTCACCTCACTCCCTCCCCTTATTCATAATTTCTTTTTTCTTCCTTCCCTTCTCTCTCCATTCCCCTTCCTTCCCTCATTCATCGGTTCTTTTCTCTCCCTTCCCTCTCCATTCCCCTTCCTTCCCTCATTCATCAGTTCTTTTCTCTACCTTCCTTTCCCTCCCCTCTCTCCACACACACACACAGTCACTCTTTCTCCTGATACTGTTATCTACTGTAGTACTGTTGTCCTGGCAGGCAGTGGCAGTCTAGTAGGATGTTACGTTTCCTATTCCCGCACCCTCCCCCCCATGTCTGTCCACCTACTCCCACCCCCCCTTAAAGATCTGTTTCGTGGAACATAATAATTATAGTCCTTCTATGCACACACACACACACTCACTGATTTATACATACAGAGACGAGTGGATAAAGAATGAAAGGGAAGAGAATGATTGACAGACAAGGGGAGAGAGAGCAGAGGACACAGAGAAACAGAAGATTAGATAAAGAATGGGTGAGGGGAAGAAAGGGGGGGAATTAAGCAGCTAGACACAAGGAGAAAGGAAGGTATAGAAAGACTGATGAGAAAGATAGATGACATAATAATAATGGAGGGAAGGATGAAGTTAGATAGACTGATAGATATGCAGAGAGAGAAGAGACAGAGAGAAAAAAAATGAAATTACACACACACACACAGTAGGAGAGACGATTCAACACACACACGCACACACACACACACAGTAGGAGAGACGATTCAACACACACACACACAAACACACACACAGTAGGAGAGACGAGGCAATACACACACACAGAGAGAAAGACCAAATAAAGACAGTAAACAGAAGCAACAAGATATCATTAGCAAAACAAAAAACACACATATAGATTGTTTATACAGTCACGTGTGAGTAAATTATAGTGCAAATCATCTGGATAATTAGGGATGATAAATGGCAATTGGTGTTCGAAGCTCAGGATTTTTTAGTCTATATTTAGGTTTGGCTTTTATATACACAGGCGTAATGAAAGGTGTTAGTTATGATTATGTTGTAATCAACATAGTGTGTGTGTGTGTGTGTTTGCTTCAGTGCATGTTTTTTGTCGTTTTTTCATGGTTTTTGTGGCCTGGAAAACCCTGCAGAGAGAGAGAGAGAGAGAGAGAGAGAGAGAGAGAGAGAGAGAGAGAGAGAGAGAGAGAGAGAGAGAGAGAGAGAGAGAGAGAGAGAGAGAGAGAGAGAGAGAGAGAGAGAGAGAGAGAGCACGAATTAATTAAGGAAATATAGAACGACTTAAAGGATGGTCTGGAGTCAATTACAAGCGATATTATATTCTCTTGTTTATCATTTGTAAGGTCTGTGATTCCTTCAAACTATATATATGCCACAAAACAACAGATCCCATATAGTAGTACCATTGAGGGCGTCTGTTTCCTGACATATAATATAGTATAGATACCTTCCAATTCATCAATTAGAGTTACTATCTCCCCTTATGGGACTCTACCTGCGTTTTAGTCTGAAAATTGGAGGTAAACGAGTCCTTCAAATACAGCCACGAAACACACACACACACCTACATGGAAGGAGCGTGTTTCGTGGCATAGTCAGAAGGAATCAGAAGCCTCCTATTTCTTCCATATACGATCACAGGGTCCTTCATTAAAGTCCTCAATCAATTTATATGTACACATTATAATGGGGATAAATCTCACTAACCAATATTACAGAGATCTACTGTTTTGTATAAATCAATTATTTGTTTCTGGTTCGTATCATGTGAAGTTGTTGCACAACAGTTGCATGCAACTGTACGTGTATTTATCAACCTTTATAAGTGCCACGTAGGTTTCACTCACTCTCTCTCTCTTTCTCTCTCTCTGACAGTGCCAAGTTTATAGACTTACGAAGAAAAGCCAAAAATTTAATCAAACAGAGTAAAAAGACAATTGAAAAACACGTTGCAAATCAGAGTAAGACAAACCCGAAAGAGTTCTACAGTTATATTCGACAAAAGAAAGTACTTACGTCAACTATCGGACCACTTCTTGATGAAAATGAGGACTTTACGACAGATGAAGAGCGAATGAGTATTATCCTAAATACTTTCTTTGTATCAATCCTTACGATAGAAAACCCGAACGATATACCAGCTGAAACAACAGTCCAAAAAGAAAACACCGAGGTATTAAATAATATCAGCATAAATGACGAAATCAAATTGATAAATTAAATGTAAATAAGTCACCTAGGCCTGACACGATCTCCCCTCGTGTATTAAAGGAAGCAAAAAGTGAAATAGTAAAACCTCTGACTCTGCTATTTAATTATTCTTTTCACACTGGAACAATACCTGACGAATGGAAGCTCGCTAACGTAACACCAATATTTAAAAAGCGCAGCAAATCTTTACCTAGTAACTATCGCCCTATCATCCTAACCTCAGTAGTATGCAAAATGTTAGAGACAATCATACGAGATAAACTTACAAATCACTTAGAGGAAAACAACTTACTCAGAGACACTCAACACGGTTTTCGCAATAAACGCTCTTGCCTAACGAACCTATTAGACTTTTTAAACGACATTTTTAACGAATATGATAAGAGTAAAGCAGCAGACAGAATTTATCTAGATTTCCAAAAAGACTTTGATAAAGTTCCCCATAAACGATTAATAACTAAATTAAAATCTCACAAAATCCAAGGCGACACCGTAAGATGGATAGAGAACTGGCTAAGAAACCGTAAACAACGCGTGGTAATAAATGGAAAATTATCTAATTGAATTGGCGTTACGAGCGGGGTGCCACAAGGGTCAGTTTTAGGGCCAATCCTATTCTTAGTTTACATAAACGATATAGATGAAGGTCTCTCATAAATAATATCAAAATTTGCCGATGATACTGAAATTGCAAATACAGTACTCACTAATGCACAAACTAAAGAAATGCAAGATAACATCGATAAATTATCGAATTGGGCGAAAACTTGGCAAATGTCCTTTAATGCAGATAAATGTAAAGTGCTCCACATCGTATATCGTAACGTAACAGCAAACTACTCGTTAAATGGTAATCAACTTATAAGCGTGGACCAAGAGACAGACTTAGTGGCAACAATATCAAGTAACCTAAAACCCAGTCAGCAGTGTACGAAAATAATTAAGAAAGCAAATAAAACTATCGGCTTTATTGGCAGAGCATTCGAGTATAAGTCCAAAGATACAATCCCCACTTTGTATAATTCCTTGGTCCGTCCCCTTATGGAATATTGTGTCCAAGCCTGGTGCCCGTACGACCAGAAAGATATAGTAAAATTGGAACGAGTCCAGCGTAGAGTTACTAAAATGATACCAAGTCCAAGAAACAAAACGTATGAGGAGCGACTAAATGAATTGAATCTATTCCCATTAGCACAACGTAGATTGAGAGGCGACTTAATCCAGGTATTCAAAATAATCAAAGGCATAGATAATATGGACTGCAACAAATATTTCAATATCGATCAATCAAACTACACAAGAGGTAACGGCTGTAAAATCATAGGTAAATCTTTTAATTCACACGAATCCAAGAATTTCTTTTTTAACTGAGTCGTCAACTTATGGAATGGGCTTCCCCGTAACGTAATAGACTGTAATACTGTAGACAGCTTCAAACGTCGCTTTGATATACACCTTGCACCTAATCCCCGACTTTCGATGTTTACTAATGAATAATTTTTGCCCATTACCGGTGGCAAGTTAGCCAAATTTCAACTACTTTCTATCTTTCCTATAAAATTTCCTTCTGGATTATTTTCTGCCAACACCACAAGGTTCTGACTCCTGACTTTATTTCCTGTACGGCTCAGGCCGGTGGGAGTGGAGGGTGGGGAGAGAGCCTTCTACTTTGCTATCCTTATCTACGACTATCACTGGGGAGAAATTCATTCTCCACCAGTAACCTTCTAATCAGACCACCCCGTGTGGACCGTAAGGTCTGTGATTCTATGTAACTCTATGTAACTCTCTCTCTCTCTCTCTGGGGAGAAATTCATTCTCTACCAGTAACCTTCTAATCAGATCACCCCGTGTGGACCGTAAGGTCTGTGATCCTATGTAACTTTATGTAACTCTCTCTCTCTCTCTCTCTCTCTCTCTCTCTCTCTCTCTCTCTCTCTCTATTACCTTATTGTGAACTGTATTTTCACCACTACACTGGTCATCATACAACTTGAAAGTGCTGTATATAATAATTGTCCTGTGAATTATTATCCAGAAAGTTCATGTTATTAGTTTTATGATCTAACGTGTTATTTAACGTATTGGTGTTGACGCAAACGTTTATAAGGGGGTATAATTAACTTTTGTTGTTACATTGCAGCTCCTTGATTCCTTCAAAGTATGCCAGGAAACAACAGGACAGTATGAATAAAGATAATGGTGTTCTGTTGCTTGGAGGACTTTGGAAGAATAATTTACACCAGATTAACCAACAATAAATTCCTCTCGTAAGTAGTGAAAGTGACAGTAGGTACAGTAGGCTATATATAAGTTTTCCTAATTTAAACTTCTCTCATAATGTATCGTACGGTGTTATGTTTTTTTACCGTTTTTATTTTTAGGTGACATGTGAGTGTGATTATTTAAAACTATCAAACAATTACTGAATGATTATTATTATATTTTCGTGAAAACATTTAAATGAATGTATATACGTATGTACTCTAGTAGGTTGTCTATATAATTATAAGCTCGGATTAATTATATATGAAACAAATACGAAAGAATGGCAAATTATACTAAATTATACTACGGTAACTTAAGGTGTAATTCTTTTTGGTTACATTGGAGTGCCTTGATTCCTCTAAAATATGCTAGGATACAGGACCAGAAGAGCAAAATTAATGGTGTTCTGTTGCTTGGAATAATTTGGAGGATTCAGTTGCTCCAGAATTACCAACACAAAACTTCCCCCTTAACTAACTAACTTGGCTGAAATGTACCGCGGCTCTGACGTTTCATTAATTTAATTCTTGGCTTTTATATAAAGCAACCCATAACAAAAATAATTCATGCACACCATTAATTTCCACAACCAACTACAACTTAATTATAATAGCTGAAAAGTATACTAAAACATTAATACTTAACAAAGAAGAGAGGGAATCGGTGATTTATCGCTAGGATAGAAATATAAAAAATAACAAATAAAAACATATTATATTATCTTGTGGTCGGGCGCAGTGAGAGATAATTAAGTGATATGTTGTAAGTTAAGTTATCTATATGTTCTTCTTAATCAGTCAATTTTCCTGCAACTTGAGGAGGAATGTATATACATGTATATGTATTGGAGCCTGGAGGGAGGGAGAGAGGAAGGCTGGAGAGAAAGTTTGTTAGGGCTATTTAATGACTATAAAGAGAGGAAAAGAAAAAAAATAGATGAGATGATCATATGTATACTGAAATACACCGAATTGGCAAAAAGCAGTGAGAGAGGGGGGAGATTCCAATATTCTAATGATCACACGTACAATACCAAGTAAAAAATGAGAGAGATAAATATGTTAGGAGCCACCACAGCGAGGTCATATAGCGCCAGAAAAAGATAATGGAAAGGTAAGACAGCAAGCAGGAAGGAAATAGAAAGAAAAGAAAGACAGTTCGAGAAATGAAAAGGAATGACTGGACACAAAGAAGCGGTCAAATGAATACATACTTTATTACAACCTATAAAATATGACTGGGCTTTTTATATTACCTTGATAAAGTTATTTGACATTGATGGCTACACCGTAGCCCAACGTAGAAGAGGCCCAAGAGCTGGGGAGAAACCACGAATAAGAAAAAAAAAAACTTTATTATTTAACATCTCATGTGCACAGTTTCAAAGCTTTACTTTAAATATTTTTGTGCCCACCGTCCGCAGACCGAATTGCTTTCAATTGTGCATGGAAGGATTCCAAAATTGATTGATATTAGGCGCCGCAACATCGATGTCATATGGCGCCCAAGCAAGAAGGTACGGTATTGAGAGGTGGGTCAGTAAGTGCAAAAGGTAACACAAGAAAAAAAGGGACAGTTAGATAAGTAAAAGCCTTTTACGACAAGCAGGGATACTGCGGAGGTATTCATAGCCCTCTACCCCAGGGGGTGATTAATTAATTGATTGATTGATTGATATTAGGCTCCGCACCAGCGAGTTCATATAACGATAGGGGTGATATAACGATAGGTGTTAAGAGAAATCAATCGTTACATTGATGAATAGTGTTGTGTAAATCCATTGGCCAGATAAAAACCCTTTCAGGAATACGGCAGTAGAGATGAAGTATAAACTGCGTCAGGTAAATTGAAAACGCTGTTTACCCGATAACATACGACTCTCCTAAATATTATACTGCCAATCTCGCCCCAAGCTTCATGGAGAGAAGACGTGATTCTGCCGATCTGCCTGTGTTGTTGTTTGTGTTGTTTCAATGATCTTGTTTGTGTGTTGTTGTTTCTGAGGTTTTCTAAGTATTGTTTGTCTATTCTATCTCGTCTTTTTTGTGGTTTTGCTGTTCGTGATACTGTTGTTTGTGGTTTGTTTGTTTTGTTGTTGTTGTGTGTGTGTTGTTCGTGTGTTTGTGTGTGTTCAGTTGTTTGCTTCTCATCTAGGCCTTACTTGGCCAGATGGAGAGTGCGGATTCGGATGTGGCTTCCTGCCTGGAGGCTGACTTGGCCATGTCGGAAGAGGATGAGTCTCTTATCGAGGATCACTGGCCTAAACTACCTTCTCGCAACCCTTCCCCCCCCGTATCCTGAGGATACGTCTAGATGGAAGTGTCCACGATGCCGTCAGCCCGGGCTTAGCGTGTGGCATGGATGTACTTGATATCAGGTCCAGGCTCGTGCATCTACTATTGCTCCTCCTCCAACATCTCCACCACCACCTACTCAGACTGCTCCTCCTACCAGCACTGTCTCGCCTCCGGACCTGGCCCACCGCAAGTCTGTTGCTACCCTCATGGCACGATGTATGGCCCTCGAGAACTGCTTTTCTGCCCTTGAAGCCAGGATTGATTGGCTGGTTGCCACTCAGGTTGCTAATGACTCCTAACTCTCCATCTTGGTTGAGGCTCAGCAGGCCATCACCTCAACTGTCACTGCCCTTTCTGAAAAGATGGATACTGTTGTATCTCGCCTGGAAAAGCTTTTCGAGTCAGTCCCTTCTCCAGGTCCATCACCCTCCCCAGGTGACTCATCTGCCCCTGCTCACCAGACATCTTCTCTAAAAACAAAGTTCGTTATTGATTGCCAGATGGATGTCATCTTCTGAAATGTATGTGGTATCACCAGTTATGCTAAGCTCACTTAACTCAAGGCATATGTTTTTCGTCATCATCCCAGTGTTATTTTTCTTCAGGAAGCATTTCCAGGACGGCCACTCGCTGATGGGCAAGCTCCTCCCCTCTCAGGTTATGTGCCATATGTTCATCTGGTAAGGAATGGTTTCCTGACTTACATACATACATCCTTGCCACATCGTCTTCTCCGTACCTCCACTGATTCTGACATGACCTTTCAGCTATTTGAGGTTCTACCTGGGTGTGGAGTACTCCAATTATGTAATGTCTATTCTGCCCCAGCTAGACTTACTCTTGAGGCTCTTCCTTCTCCAACAGTGCGTGGTATGGTGTATATGGAAGATTTTATTGCTCGGCATTCTGATTTGGGTGATGGTTTTTGATCTGTTAATCGTAATGATTTCATATATCCGCAAGCATCATCTGACACGCTGGGAAACTGGTGGTGGCACTCATTGCCAAGGAGGTACTCTGAATTACATCCTCTCGTCTGGCCTGATAATATCTCGGGTCCAGTGCTCCTCAGTGCCAGACTATTTCTCTGATCACATCGCTCTTCAGTTTCATTATTCTCTACCTGCTGGGTCAAGTGCTTCAGCCACTCATTTGCGTATTGCTGTGCCTCCTAAATATGACTTACATCTTATTTATGGCCCATGTATTCCCTACATCATCAGATGAACAGTTGTACTCTGATCTTGTATCTGCTACTCATGGCTGTTATAGGCAATATATTTCCCAGACACACCTCCAGCATTGCCATACTGCCCACTCCTGGACGCTGGATGAACGTATACAGGAGGCAAAGGAGGAGGCTGAATGTGATGGCCTATTATTTCAAGCCAACACAACCCCTTATCTGCTCCATCTTTACCAGATGTCTAGGGACGCTTTAGGAACCATGCAGGAGTCTTGGCAGCGGTTCACGGACAGCATCAACCAGAAAACGATTGTAGCTTCTTTGTGGCACCTCATCCGTCGGGTTGTTAAAAAGACGCCGGCCACTGCTCGTCATCACACTCCCGCCGACTATGCCCAACAACTTGTCGATGCCTGGTCAGAACAATCTACCCCAGCCAGTCTACCCATCCACATACATGATGCACTCGCTTCCCGTGCATTTGTCCATCGGCTACGTCTAATGTCTGCTCTGTTGCAAGATGATGACGATGATATAGAGCAGATAACTGAGGAGGAGTTGCGCCATGCTCTCTCCCGGGGTAAAGCTTCTTCCTCTGGTGATGATAGTACTACTTATGCTGTGCTGCGCCTACTTCAACAAGTTCCTTGGAACCCCCTACTTCAACTGTACAATCTTTGTCTTCGTGATGGTTGTTTACCGCGAGCCTGGACCAGCAGTCCGACACTGCGAAGTTCAGGCCAATTTCCCTTATTTTCTGTTACTTAATCGTCTCATGTACAGACTGCAGGATCGTCTTTCTCCATGGCTGTTTGGTTTCCTTCCCCAGCGAAGCACACACCACTACCTAGTCGAGCTGTACTCTCGCCTTTCTAGTGACAGTGTGGATGACGAGAGCCTTGATATTTGACAATTCGATAAGAAACTGTTAATTAAATACGGGGGATATGGAATTATGTGTTAGTGGTATCAACACTTGCCACATGCAATATGAAGGTATTCACATTTGCTTCATGTAATATAGAGTATTCTGGTTCATGATTCTTAAGCAGTTATTATGTAAGCATTTTACAGTGTTTAGTGATTGATAATAACCATTGAATACATTAGGAATAAAGTATATAATTATGTTACCTCAGTTATTTTTGTGTTCCATATAAAAAAATCTAACCTTTATTGGTACTAATAATTGACACAAATGTCAGTATATAAATAATTGGTAACCGGGTGTATTTTCGTTACTCACTTCCTCAAGAATAATTTCTCACCTCTCTTGTACAGGTACACTCGCCAGCAGTGCCCGGTGTTACAGGAGCTCGCACGTTTTAGGAGATTTGGCACCACCGTGATGATTTGCCGAGAAAAATGCACGCATGTGGGATAGAGTAACCTCGATACAGTGGTGCATGAAGTGAACTTTGTTGTTTAAAACTTCGAACTACAAGGTATCACTTCAGGTCGAATTTGTTTAACCTTAATATATTCAGTATTCGTCATTATGTAATTCATTTTGGCTGTATTAATTTTTGTGATTACATTCTGTTTCTATCTTATCACCTACTATGCGTTTCAGCGCCGGATAGACGCTGTTTTTCGCAAATATCTCCTAAATGAATCGTTGTATAACTATAATATTTCAGCACACCATCTTTAACACCCGGGCCTAAGTTTTGGTTGACATGCCATATTCCTATATGTGTTATGCAAGGAGTTTACTCGTGAAAAAAATCACAAAGCTGGTCAGTCATATTGACGCATTCAAAGGAAAGTGTGGGGTAGGGAAGGAAGGAGTGGTGTGGGGGGTGTTCTGGGTGTTGGTGGAGGCAAGGCCAAGAGATATACCAGGTCAGGACACAAACCCCCCACTACAGGTATCAATTTCAGGGGGAGGAGCTTCCTACCCTTTTCATCACGTCACTGGCCATCCAAAGAAAACGAGAGACATTGGAAGGCGAACAAAATTATTTGCCAGGAAATCTGTTAAGAACTTGAGAGACAATTATATTTTGTATTTGGAATTCGGAGAGAGAGAGAGAGAGAGAGAGAGAGATGCATTAAAAGAAAGTGACACATAAATATTATATAAACAATTCATACAGACACACTATATATAACAATATAAGTCATACGCGTTTTAACAAGTGTCTGTTAATAATAATACTATTAATAATAACAGTAAGAATAGTAATAGAAGAGAATCAAACAGGCAGAATGACGAGAGAGAAAGAGAGAAATTGTGTATGTGTGGATGTGCAGAGAGAGAGAGAGTGGGTGTGTAGAGAGAAGAGAGTAAATAAAAATCTGATAATTATCCCATGGGAACAGAGGCACATGGCATTAATTCCTATTAATGATTTTGAAATACCGCCCTACACTGTATATCAATTTGAAAGCAGAGTGGGAAACCTTCACTGATGGACAGCCAATAGTCAACTTCCCTTTTGCCTACGTCACAGATTCACTCACCCTCCAGGTGGGAGGTGAGGAGCGCAAGTGTCCCGACCTGGTATATCTCTTGACCTTGGGTGGAGGGGTCACACGAGTACCCCACACTTGTCCGATTCTCTATAACGTCTTAGATATGATGACTGGATTAGGCTTAATATCACTCAGTAAACTACTTACAAAACACATATAGTAATATGGTATGTCAGTCATAAATTAGGCCCGAGTGTTAAATGTAGTGTGCTGAAATATTATACTTTTACAACGATTTATTTACGAGATATTTGCGAAAAACAGAGTCTGTCCGGCGCGGAAACGAATAGTAATACATGTATGGATACCCAAATCTGTTGTCAGAAAAAGGGAGGAGCCATAAGCCTCGCACATGGCATGCCGTGATAAAACAACATTTACTTCAATATTCATAGAACAAATCACAAGAATAGTGAACATCCATGATATTGTCGATAACTCATTAAAAGAAGCTTCAGTTTCCAGTCATAACTGAAGAGACGAGTTTTCTTCACCTTGCCGGTGGGGCTAGCATATTCATTCTCGCCATTATAACGTAATGAACAGACAGGAGAACCTCATTGCTCAACGCAGGCAGATCATCGGTCTACAGGAAGCTGAACACAGAGTCAGAGCTATCGGCCACATCATAGAACTCTCCCCAACAACAGTCGCGAAATGGATTAGAAGATGGAATGAGTCCGGAGACCTGAGGGACACGGGTAAATTTGCCTATGAATGGCTGTAAATAAAAAATAAAGTAGTTAATTATTATATAATTATATAATAAGGATAAAATATTGTGCTCACATAATACGTTGTTACTTCTTTGTTGCTTAGGTTATTAGCGATAATCGTGAATTACCAAATCGGTGCATGCTATTCATTCTTTGTGGAAAACTAAAACTTAAGATATCCGATCCTCTCTAATGATGTCTAACGCTACTTGAGCTTTCCATACCCTCATTAAATATTCAGTTCTTATCCTATAAATAATGTGATTCAGGTCATGTATGTTTTATTTAGGAATATAATTTGTAATTTGTTATTCAGACTTGCAACAAGTATTTCTGCTGCTGCTGAGAAGTAGTATTCCTAATTGTTTGTGTGTTTGTGTGTGTGTAAAATATTTTTCGGTATTAGCAACATAAGTAACATAACTTTGTTATGATCACAGAGAGGAGGCCCCGTTCAAGAGTGACAACTGTTCAACAAGACGCCAACATTAGACATGCGGCAGAAGAAACCCCACTGACAACTGCAGTGGCCATTTGTCAGCAGCTGCAGCTACAGGTGTCTGTAGATACCGTGCGGAGACGTCTGCACGAGGCAGCGACCTGGGCAGGGATTCATCATAGAATTCCTGCCCAGAAAGGAACCCTCACCGATCAACATCGCGCTGGTTAACTAGCGTTCGCTGAAGCAAATGTAGGCAAAGACCTTCATTACTGGTCAAAAGTTGTTTTCTCCGATGAGAAAACATTTTGTCCTCGTACCCTTGGACGTCGACATGTGTGGACACGAAATAATTCAAGGTAATGTCTTATCAAGATAGTATGTGTGTGTGTGTTTATCTTTTATGGACAGACAGGCATCAAGTGGTATTTGGGATATTTTAGATATTACCAATGTGAAACGTATGACGGATATGTTGGAGTAGTTACAAATTTTGCTTGGCCACTCGTTTGAAGAGAGAGAGAGAGAGAGAGAGAGAGAGAGAGAGAGAGAGAGAGAGAGCAGAATGCGTGTGTGTCTGTGTTCTAGAAACTAGACATGCAAACATTTAAGTATCCATGTTATAGATGGTGCAGTGCCTTTTCTAATAAGGGAAATAGGTATAATATATAAATTATGGCATATATATTTGGTGTATTTAATGTAACATTTGAATCCCGTCTATATTTTACATTTTTAGGACGTTTCCCTTAAAATAAATATTGGATGCAACATTTTCTACCAGCTTTCCCGTTGTCTGTAAATTGTAATAATTATAATAATAATAATAATAATAAAAATAATGATGAATTTCTTATCCTATGATTACTTATGTCAGGTAAGCCCGTCCAAACATCAGTGAAGAGGCACGCAGCGGACACATCAGCTGCAACGTGTGGGGCTACATGTCAATGCACTGAGTTGGTGATGTGACCATTTCCATTTCAACGCGGACCAATTTTTTGTGTGCAAGATCGTTGCCCTATTCATACAGTCAGGGTAGTGAGGGATTGGTTCAGCCAGCAGGAAAATTTGCAGCTTCTTGATTTGCCTAGCAAAGGGTGCGACTGCAATACCATTGAACATCTTTGGGCAAACATGGTAAACTGTTGGGAATCAGACAGAGAGCGAATCCCAGAGCAGCTGATGCAGCACACGAGGGAGCAGTGGGAGGCAAGTCAAAGCTCCTTCACAGCCTCGTAACAAGCATGCCCGACCGTTTAATTAAGGGAGGTTATTGAAAAAAGAGGAGGCTCGACACATTAGTAAGAGCATATACTTCCCCATACATAATAAAACCAGGTAATCGATTATATGCATAAATTGCAAAAGCAATCACAAATTTTCCTCCTGAGGGGTTGGTCAAAATGTGTTCCCAGTGGGGATATATATCCCTATTTTTTCTGATAAATTCCCACTCCTCACTGGCAAGTTCGCCAGCAGCTAGAAAGAGCAAATAAAAGAGTGTTTTATCTTTTTCCCCTAAAACCGATCTTGGGTCACCCTGATCAAGAAAATGTATATAGGTTCGCCGGTCTTGCTCTGATGGTTAGGGCGTGATGAGGAAAGATTACATTCTTCTCTCTTTTATAAAGGTGGCAGATATTAAACACTTATTGCATGGATCAGGTTAAACAAAGTTCAGCCTGTTATGATACTTTGTGTTTTGAAATATTCAACAACAAAGTTCACTTCATGCGCCACTGTTACTTGTTTCACACACGTGGATTGTTTCGAGGCAAATCATCACAGTGGTGCCACATCTCCTAAAACGTGTGAGCCCCTGTACCACGGGGCAGTTCTGGTCAGTGTACAGCCATGGCTGATAGTGCTGGACCAGGGTCCAAGGAGTGTAAAAAAGCATCTGATCAGAGTTCCGAATAAGTGAAGTTTCCAAACCGTTGTCATCGTTGAGAGAGGTTTAGAAGACTCACTTTTTCGAACTCTGTTCAGTTGCTCTCCACCACTCCTTGGACCCTGGTCCAGCATTATCAGCCATGGCTGTACCCCCCATACTCTCCTCAAATCCTTCCTTACTTCTCCATCCCACTAGTGAATGCTTCGAGCGAATAATATTAGTGTTTCGGGGTTAATATCTTGGCCAATGTTGACAATGCTGGGTGGGCCTCATGGGAGTATGGCCAGCAGTAGTACTTACAAATACGGTAATTAGAGGAAAATAGGAGAGATGAAAATGTCCTCTCACCCACACTGCTCTTGTCAGACTGAATGGTTGTGGCTTGGTAAACTGGGGGTAGACCCTTGGCTCTCAGTTGCAGTGTTGCTAGCCTATAACTAGCTTCTTAGGTACCGTGCAAATTTAAAAACTGCACTGTCAACTTAAATCGTCACCTGCAGTACCTACAATTGTTGGTGGTGTCGACTTATGTCGTTACTTGCGGTTAAGGGGCCTGTTTGAGGTGTATCTGTTTTATGTGTGTGCAACTGTACATACAGTCGCGAACCAAAGTTTCCCACCCCCCTTGGCTGATAGGAAGGCGAAGACAGTGTTAAATATATGCTGAACGATCGGACAAACTGGTGTTTTGAGTTGGTAACGAAACAGTATGAGGTTCATTTTCCATAACTTCCGGTTTGTGGTTTGTGAAAATGAACCTCACACTATTTCGTTACCAACTCGAAACACCAGTTTGTCCCATCGTTCAGCATATATTTAACATTGTCTTCGCCTTCCTGTCAGCCAAGGGGGGTGCAAAACTTTGGTTCGCGACTGTACATTATTATTATTATTATCTATATACATAAAGCCGAAATTCTGTCTCTCTGTGTCTCTGTGTGTGTGTCCGCGATGGACGCCCTGATCCTTGGTCCTAGAGTGAAAATGTTTACAAGAGTTTGATCGCTAAAACTTGGGGAGTGTTTTCGACCTATAAAAAAATGTTTTACAATGATCAATGGGGGGTTGGGGAGATTCGAACCCCTGGATTTGTGACAAGCACAAACTCTCTCTCTCTCTCCCCCACATGCTCTCTCTCTCTCTCTCTCTCCCCCACATGCTCTCTCTCTCTCTCTCTCTCTCTCTCTCTCTCTCTCTAATTTCAGAGAGAGAGAGGGTGTGTGTGTGTGAGAGGTAATATTGGGTTTGGTTACATTTGTGTGTGAGAGAGAGATAGAGTGTATTTGTGTGTGAGAAAGAGTGAAAAATAGATATAGTGTGTGTGAGAGATAGAGATAGATAGATAGCTAGATTGTGAGAGATATATAGAGAGAGACTGTGTGTGAGATAGATAGATAGATAGACAGATTGTGAGAGATAGATAGAGAGAGAGAAAGACTGTGTGCGCGATTGATAGACTATATATATACGGGAATAGGGGACAGGCATGGGGTGGAGGAATTTGGGGGGTGCTGGAATAGGGGACAGGATGGGGGAGGGGGGTAAAAAGCCTGTCCCTACCGCCACACACCCTAAACATGCCCCATATTCCCGCACCCCTCTAAACCGCCCCAAGCCTGTCCCCCTACTCCCGCACCCCCCCTATCATAAACAACACACACTAGGGTACACACAGACATACAATACATACACACACACACACACCGTACACACACACACCGTACAGACACACACACACATACACATACACAGACATACACACACACACACGCACACATACACTAGGTAAGGTAAGGCTTGGGGTGGGGGATTTGTGGGGTGCGGGAATAGGTGGTGGTGGTAGTAGTGGAGGTGGTAGTGGTTGATGTAGTGGTGGTGGTGGTGAACCTGTCCTATTCCTGTTCATGACTTACATTGGAGAGAGAGAGAGAGAAAGAGAGAGACTGTGTGTGAGAGATAGACTATATATGCGGGAATAGGGGACAGGCTTGGGTGGGGAGGTTTGGGGGGTGCTGGAATAGGGGACAGGCTGGGAGAGGTAAAAAGCCTGTCCCCTACCGCCACACGCCCCAAGTATTCGGGCACCCCTCTAAACCCCCCCAAGCCTGTCCCCCTACTCCCGCACCCCCCCATCGTAAACAACACACACTAGGGTACACACAGAAATACAGTACATACACACACACCGTACACACACATATACACTAGGTAAGGTAAGGTTTTGGGTAGGAGGTTTGGGGGGTGCGGGAATAGGTGGTGGTGGTAGTAGTGGAGGTGGTAGTGGTTGATGTAGTTGTGGTGGTGGTGGTAGTGGTGGTAGTAGTGGTGATGGTAGTAATAGTGGTAGTGGTGGTAGTAGTTGATGTAGTAGTAGTAGTGGAGGTGGTAGTGGTTGATGTAGTAGCGGTGGTAGTGGAGTTTGAATTTGTTGCATATCAGTGTTGAATTATTATTACCTTTGTTTATTTAGAACTCTGTGATCGCCAGCCCTCCACAGGAGCTTGCGGCTTTTAGCCGCCCAAAGGGCGGTGGAGCCAGCTAGTTATTACATTATTTCGGTATTGACTGTCAGCAATCCAGCTACCAGGGCCTGAACAGACGACAATAGTAGATTATTAGTTTTCTTTAATAAAGTAGCAACTAGCAACTTGGTAGACTTGTATTTCTGCTTTAATAAAGTAGCAACTAGCAACTTGGTAGACTTGTATTTCTGACAGCATGTGATTTACTGGAATCTTGCATAGCCTAGGAAATGTGAATGACAACAATAGATGAAGGATGGTGAAAGGCAAAGATGATAAACAAAAAATTATGTGGCACACATAGCTTTCAAATATTGCTTATGTTTATCATGATGGCTCTTACACGCAATAGCGTGACTATACTACATATTCATCCGTAGGTGAGATCAGTTATTTCCCCCGACTACTCGGTTGGTGCATTACAAAAAATGTGTTGGGTATCTACTGCTGTTAGGTCATCCAGACACTAGAATTGCAATCACCACAAGCAATTAACACACAAGCATGGAACTACCAAGTTAGGTGAGGTCATAATCATTACGGTATAGAGCCCATTTTTTTCGTATTTTCAGTTATTTATAATACCTTATTTTCTGGGCTATTATAGCCTAACTATCACGTGAGAGTGTGGGCGTGTGGGACTGAAATTAATGCAAAGAATCGAAGTCACAATGTTTGGGCGCCAATGTTACTGTAATTCTCAGTTCCGTTAGCAAGTAAAATATAACTGGAAAAATAATAATAAAGGTTATTATCAAATATGATGGGAATTTAAAATATTTATTATTCAATTATGATGTACAAATTACTTACTGTTAATTCTTACCATACCCAGACATATTTTGAACTGTCGTTGTGTTGGCTTCAACGATCGTCAGCAGAGGTTAATTATCCCCTATTATTCCTTCTTTCGTCAACATACATTTATTTAACGTGGATTTTTTTTTACCAAGATCGCTACATAGACTCAGTTAAAGAATGTCCTTACAGCTGTTGCAATTTTCATGTCAGTACACACAATATCACTCGTAATAATCAAATAATGAATGATAAACGAATATCATTACTGCTAAGAACAACCTACTTGTCCATCTCCCCAACTCCATCGTCTACTCTAGGCTTCACCTACTTCACGAGATAGAGGCACTGTATTGAGGTAATGTTATCATAACTTGATGTTACCACATCTGTCCTGCTATAATGACCTTGGTAGCCGATAGTTATAAACCCCATGTAATAAAAAATAAATAAATAAGCGAAAACGCTACTATACATGACTTACATTCCCCCTCCCATATCTCCCCCACCACAACCACACACAACCTTCTATGGATTTGTAGGTTACTTACTGTTCACAACGGAACATATGAGTTGACGATCCGATCACTTTTTGAGCAGATACAAACGAACAAACACACATATTCCTGCCACATCTCCCCCTAACGGGAATCGCCTTGACGTGGTGGGGGGGGCTTGCGTGTCTCTAAGACCTGGCGAGCTAGGCTAGAGGGGGAAGCTTCGGCCCCTGCTCTTTAGGTTGATAATTCTGGTCATTTGTAACAGATCTCTCTGTATGGGTCGCGAGAATGATGTCATATAAAAACTGGGTCACGACTGAAAAAGTTTGAAGAACCCTGCTTTAAACTATTGGTGATTCGATACTATTCATTCATTCCTCCAGACACATCGTCTTCTCTACCTGATCATTCCTATATAGCCCCGCCCACATTTCTCTCCTCCTCTTCCACTAACATCCCCCCTCCCTCCACAGCAACTGTTGCCAGATCCGACGAGGCCCAAACCAAGACACAGATGGATATGGTATGGACCATTGATCTGTCCGGAGCTGTACATTGGCCAATATAACACATTCAAGGCCAGACCAGTACCTGCAAATTTTAGTAATGTCCCAAACTATCGTTGAAATACTTTGATCATGTAAACTGGATAACTATCGTAAATGACCCTAATTGGGCCGAGCAGGAAACGGGAAATTTTCCTCTGAGGAAATGAAAAAAAACTATTTTTTTTGTTTATTTTGACAATGTCAGTGTAATAGCGTACAATGTCAGAACCCATTAGGAAAATTGACATGAAGAAAGGAAGGATTGCAACGGGACTGAATGGGTGTCATTATCTCTTGTGGACTGCAAAAACTTAAAATCTATAGCTTAAGTCAGTTCAGCCTTTTGAGGATACTATATCAATACATGGCCCATAGATACCTTCAGTCACATACTGTATTGGAGATGTTTCAGACACACCTTGACACATTTTTAAAATCTTCATTGGTTATGGTATGCATGTTTGTAATAAAACTTTGCATGAATTAAATATATGGCCCCACGTTGGCGCCAGTTGTGATAAATCTTTTGTGCATGATTGAAATATTATATTTTATATAATAATAAGTAAGTGATGACTTACCTCACCCAGTTTTATTAATTAACCTTCGTTTTGTTGGCTCAACGAACGTCGGCAGAGGTTATAATTACCCCCTTATTCTCATTGCAAGTTTTATAAAAAAAAAAATTGTAATGTGAAGTTTTTACGATATGTATGCATTATAAATATATAGTATCAAATGAGATATGGTGTATGAAACAACCAATTACAATTGCTTTACTATATTTATTAAATTCCAGTCATACACCAACATGAGAATTAAATAATTTAACACACATATACACTCTCACACGCACAATTAGCTAGCTAAGAAATAAATACGTTAACATATTTGACTCCTGTTTTCTTCCCAATGTCCTTGAAGTGGACGCTTCCGTCCTCGCGGCGTACTGCCATATACCATATTTTCCGTGTGTTACTCTCTGTAGGCTAATATTATATGGGATTGTAGAAAGTAGAGATATCTGGCAACTCTACTCTAAGCTTTGTATGGGAAATTTAAACAATATAACGTGATAGTGCTTCCTTACACTCTCATTGGGGGGGATCCTGCAGCTCCTAATTACCCTAGTTTTTTGTGTGTATTGGTTCACTATTCCCTCCAGTTACTAATTAGTATGGGTCCCAAGAAAAGACTCAAAGAACCTGATATTGCAGCTATCTGTGCTCTAGCTAAGGACAATAAAACTAACCAAGAAATCTCAGCTAACACAGGATTATCAATAAGAACAGTACAGAGGTGGACAACAAAATTCTGTGCAGGCGGGAGTGACTCTATCCCACCACCATACAAACCACCAGGGCGTAAACGGAAAGTGACTGAGAGGACTTTGAGAGTTATTGGTAGACAGCTGGAGGTCCAACCTCGCATCACAAGCCGAGAATTAAAGACTAAGAACCCAGATTTGCTGGCTGGAGTGGCTGACAGGACAGTGCGGGATTATTTCAAACGCGACTTGGGTTACAGGTGTTGCCGCGCAGTACATAAACCCTGGTTAACTGTTGTTCATCGCAAAAAAATATTAGCTTTTGCCTCTCAATATCATGACTGGGGTATTGATGAGTGGCGAAAGGTGTTGTGGTCGGATGAATCCACTTTTGAAGTTACAGATAACCAGAAAAGTGGAGTGTACCGCCGACGTGGTAGTGATTCCCATGACCCCAGATATCTTAACCACACAGTAAAACATCCTGATTCATTGATGGTGTGGGCCTGTTCTTCGTACTATGGTGTGGGAAAGTTGGTATTTTTACCTAAGAATGTTCGTATGAATAAAGATAATTACTTTGAACTCATACTTGATGAGCTAGACGAGTGTATGGAGAAATGGAACTCTGATTATTTTATGCAAGATGGTGCTCCTTGCCATACCGCTCATTTAATTACCAATTGGTTTGAATTCTGTGGTGTTACTCTCCTAAAACCTTGGCCAGCAAATTCACCAGACTTAAACCCAATCGATAACTTATGGGCGTATATTAAACGGCAACTAAAGGATGGTGACACATCTTCACTTCCACGCCTTCAAGCAGCCATACAAGATATCTGGGACAATATTAACTTGGAATACCTTCATAATTTGGCTGACTTCCTTCCCAAACGACTCAATATGTTAAAAAACAATCGAGGGTACCCTATCAGTTACTAATTTAGGTGAGTATCCTCATTAAAACTATTTTCACACAGACCATTTTCCCCTCATCAGTAAGAACAGGTTGTTTACGTCACCGCGACATTTCTAACCGCCAGCACTGTATATATATATATATATATATATATATATATATATATATATATATATATATATATATATATATATATATATATATATATATATATATATATATATATATGTTTTAACATGTTGAGTCGTTTGGGAAGGAAGTCAGCCAAATTATGAAGGTATTCCAAGTTAAAATTGTCCCAGATATCTTGTATGGCTGCTTGAAGACGGGTGTATGTCGTGGCAAGCGTGAGTGAACTGATTAAAACACACACACACACTAGTCCCAGCCAGCGGTGGCTATGACTACTAGCGCTTACGGCGTTGTCTGGCGAAAACTCCGGTGCCATACCAATTGTCTGAAAGCCTAATACCTAACTGACTAGGTTTACATATCATCTCTCATTTACACACTAGCTATACATGCAATTTTAATAACGCCACATGAATTATTCACAGTAATTATCCACTTCACGAATCATAGGTAAAAATAAGGAGATTATCTGTGTGCCTGCATAATCAATATTTATGAAGCATACGAGTGAGGCAACGAACATATTAACGGTTTGGAGGGGGAGACCGACAGGCTTGAACAAGCTCGCTGCCTACATCTTGTCCTCGCACATAAACCCCGCCTCTTTGCTACTCAACGGAATTTTCCTATACTAGCTAACCCAGTCCAGTGACCTAGAATCAGACTGGATTACCTACCCCCCACACTTATGCTTTTCATTACTTATAAGTATGCCACGAATCACATCTGATTCGTGTCGATGTTATTGTAGTATTTTTCCACACGAAACAGTATGCACACAGCTGAACTGAGCTATACTTGCCCTGAACTCATCATCTCTCTGCCAGTCGTAAAAAAAACTTTGCTAGAAGATAGGAAAAAAAAAGAAAAAAAGAATACACCACGGTGAAGAAAAGAAGGACAAACTCTTAAGCTTATATGGATTGACTTGCGATCGACTGGGGTGTCAATATAAATTAAGCATCGACAACAACTATTTTGACAGTGCTCTCGCATATGGTGACTTTTCCAATAATAATAATGATAATAATAATAATAATAATACTGTTTTACAAAAAAACACTGACACTTACGAATACAATGCACATGTTAGTTTAGTGTTCTATTTAATATGGTATGTGATGTTAAATAGTGTGTGTGGTATCATATGAGTGTGCATTATTAGGATGAATGGTATGAGTGTGTTCTGTGAACTCGTATGTAAAGCAGTGTGCATCGTGAGGCTGTGTTTAGTGTGTGAACAGTGTGAGAGAATGTGTGTATCAAGAGGTAGCCATCGAAGTGTGTAGTGTGTGTGAGGTAGTGTGAGTAAGGGAGTGTAGTGTGTGTGAGGGAAAGTGTAGTGAACTGTGTGTGAGGTACTCTTCGCTAGCCTCACAAGTGACACCATCATAAAAGGGATAATGCGAGCCTTGATATTTGACATTACGTTTATAATATGTTAGGTAAATATAGATGCAGGGGATATGGAAGTGTATGTTAAATATCCACATACACGAATAAGCTCCCGAAGACGTCCCAAATAATCGAACTGTCAGAAATCGGAGACCTGGAACCTGAATTTCAGATTCTTATCTGTTGCTACGATCATCCGCGGGTGTGAGTGTATTCGATCTAAGGTGAATGCTACGAGCAGAGAGTACGCTACGAGTGTTTTGGTTTGATTATCTCGGTCAACGTTGTCAATGCTGGATGGAACTTGAGGGAATGCGACCAGCTGTAGACCTGTTGGCTGAGGTAGTGGGACTGTGTAGGTAGTAATAGGTTGAAGGAAATTTTTCAGAGAGCAAATATACAAAGGATATTTATGTTACAGCCAAGTTTCGACGATTATAGTTGACTCTTGCCAGACTATGTTCTTTTACTTAAAATTTGGTTTTCTGATGAGTGAAGAAACATAGCCCCACTGTGATGACAGCCTAGCCCCCTTTAAACTAAGTTTACACATACGCGAATAAGGACCTGATGCCACCACGAATAAACAAAATTTTAAATGAAATCCTTATTCGGGTCATTCCTTGGTGATTCGAATGCTTTGCCGGCAGTTCTTCGCGCCACGAACAATTAGTGAGCATCCCAACTTCTCGTGACAGATGCCGAATAAATCGAATTCTTAGAGGAACCACAGGTGCACCTACGGCTCGTATGTGTCCTTCCCACGGCATTATGTTGATACGCCAGTAATAAGAATGTTGTGATACACCTGCAACCTCCCTGCAACTGTGCAAACACCACGGTAGCATCACTGGTGAACTGCCGTTGTATCTTGGGACATACCGGCGACATACAAATTCATACACATTAAATAAAATGCATACAGTTTCATGTCGGGGGTGGGACAGAGATAAGTAGTGGGTAGACCGGGGTTGTTTCCCCATAGCTTCCTCGGCAAATTTGACATGTCGCTCTAGTGTGAGGTCCTTGATCGGGGGTAAAATGTTATAGTTTGGACTTATCACCGTAAAATATTCTGTAGAGCATACATTCAGAGTAAAACCACACTCTTTAAATGTTTTATGTTTTTGTGTATATGATATATGTGTATATGTATGTCGTCAAAACAATTTAATTTTTATGGTAGGAATATATGTAAATCTTTTGTCTCTTTAATGACTTCTCAAATATATACACTGACATATACAGTTATCAGTAATCATTTACATAGTAATAGGTTACTCAAAAAATAATTGATTATAAAGATTTTCGACCAATAACCAAGGTATAATCGAACACGCCAATCACTATTAACTAATCGTTCACATACAATCATTCCCTGCAGCATTAAACTGTTGGAGAAGTCGTTATCTAGTTGCATCTCAAGTGTTTATAGTGATAAATTTAACATTTTCACATGAATATCCAAAAATATGTTAAAATTATCTTTTCAAGTTACATGTCCAAGCCCCGACGGTGAATATGGGAGATTCCCCGGAACATTCGTGATACACCGCAGAGGCACCTCAGTAGCACCCGCGAAAGGTCTGAAATTCGGGTCCAGGTTCCTGATTCTTGACAGTTCGCTTAATCGGGTTGGCTTCGATTGTTGTATTCGCGTATGTGTTAATTAGGCTTTACAATGCATCATTTGCTGGTCGATTGGTCAAGCCTGACGACATTCACCAAAGGTAGGAAGTTCTTGATGATACAGGTGGCTGCTGCAGCCTGTCGTCAATGTTCGATTGTGAGAGCGACCATCTTACTTTTTTTTCTAAGGTGGCAAGTCCATAAACTTTCATAGATAATCGAAGTAATATAAGCCATTATGTTTTTTTAACATCATGTTATGAGCTGCTGGGAGCCATATCATCAACGTGTTGCGTCCACAACATAAAGAATCAATCAATCTATAAATTTCTAATAGAATACAGCAGGTGGTTGTTGTCCTAAATCAATTTAAATTCTTTCCTATGAACCTCGTTTTGTCCTGTATAACCTAAATTATATGTGTATATATATATATATATATATATATATATATATATATATATATATATATAATTACTAAATGGATAGGCATTGTTGTTACAATTTTTTTTTATATAATTTCCGGTTATTAACAAAACATCTATTGCAACAAGAGTTTAGTTTTTATACACATTTTAATACTTTTGGCAACACAGCTTTGAAAGTGAAAAGTAAAAATTCTTGATTATGTAATTCCCTGAGTCAATCTCCCTCTAATATATTATGAAAATTTTTCCTCAAAGAACAATAATTGTCGAAACAATATATGCATCTTCTTAAAGGCAATGTTGTTGGTGACCACAGTTTCACAGGAGCAGGTGGTGTAGGAGGTAACCACTCAACAGCAAGTGATGTGTTGCTAGACTGAGCTGTGTTTTGTGTCGGTATCATGGAGTGCCGACCTCTTTCCTTCTTCCAGCGATTTACCCATTTCCCCACGGTTGTGGCGCTGTAGCCTGTCTTCTGCGCAATTGTTTGGAGGGATAACCCAGCATCCCACAAATACACGAACATTGCACGCTCGACCATACGAGTTTTTCTAAATGTTCGGTGACGTTCCATTCTTTCTATCTGTAGGGTTTACCATAATAAGTGATAATTACAAAGTAAATATCTATAGTGTTAGGATGATCAATGCTCAACTAGAATTTACTGTAAGACTACATACCGTACACAATAGTATAATCAGCAAAACATATTTTACCTGCATTAAGTATGTTAAAGAAGCAATGACAATGTTGTTACAGTCCATATGCTAAGACTAAAGTTTAGGATTATAGAATAAATCCAATAAATAATTTTTCTGATACCATTTATTATTTCTAAGCATCTGATCGTAACTAACGCTCTTTTTACTAATTCTTGAGGCCGACTGCACGTTTTAACACTATTTTCATTATAAAATCTGTCAGATTTTTTTTCTCAACACAAAAGTATAAAACATAATGTCCTTGTCGTTTTTACACACACACACACACACACACACACACACACACATATATATATATATATATATATATATATATATATATATATATATATATATATATATATATATATATATATATATATATATATATATATATATATATAATGCGTAAATCCACAAGGAAGGAAAAATAAACACGGAGTGCCAAGCGCTTTCGTGTAATTCATATCTTCAGGGGAAAGAACAGAATGTAAAAGAATGGTTGCTGAGAGATACCTTATATACAGATACACTTACAACAAACTGGCAACCTGAAGGTGTTGCCACTGCGAGTTCAAAGCATGCATATGGTGCTAAAAAGGATTTTCCTAGCAACACATGCATGCTTTGAACTCGCAGTGGCAACACCTTCAGGTTGCCAGTTTGTTGTAAGTGTATCTGTATATAAGGTGTCTCTCAGCAACCATTCTTTTACATTCTGTTCTTTCCCCTGAAGATGTGAATTACACGAAAGCGCTTGGGACTCCGTGTGTATTTTTCCTTCCTTGTGGATTCACGCATATTCCTGGATCACGTGCCACCAAGTGATTTATTTGCATATATATATATATATATATATATATATATATATATATATATATATATATATATATATATATATATATATATATATATATATATATATATATATATATATATATATTATATATATATATATATATATATATATATATATATATATATATATATATATATATATATATATAATATATATGTATGGCAATTACAGGAAAGGAGGAGTGATGTAAATAAATATGTCCTTCCACCCTCACTGTTAGAGTAAGATAGATAGGTTAGGGGTGGTCGCTTGTCTCTCACCTTCAGTGTTGCCTCCCTGAAAATAGCTTGTTAGGGACCTCGTAAATTTAAAAACAGCTTTGACAAGAATTCTCATCACCTTCAGTGCTCCATTCTTGTTGCTGGTGTTTTTACATTAGCTAGACTTTACATATTTTTTAGCAAAATCTAATTATACAATGTCAGCTAAGTTTGGGTTGAAATGTTCCGTTTCGAGTGTAATATTTCTCTGTCTTCAATGTTCAATAAGAAGTCTAGTTACATCAACATTCAACACATCATACCCCACCCAACAAGGGTGCAATCCTTGCTTTTACAGCCGGGTACCTACAGTACTTACTGCTAGGTGTACAGGGACATTTAGAGTTGGAAAAACTGTCCAACAATTCCACCAACTCTAAAATAAAATATAACACGGGATATCTCGCTTGTGTGGCGAGCATGATAAACATTACACCATCTGTTTGAGTCCGTTGATTTGTAAAAGTAGTATGGGGCGATAGCAAGCACTGAGCGAGTGTTGGGAGCAATGTTCTCCCAAAGCAAAATTTTCACAAAAAATCTGGAAACTGCGAAAATGCTTCTGTGGAATAAGAAAATTGTGCACCCTGCCTTGTTAAACTGTATAATGACCATATCAGGGAGGAGTACAAAGATTCATGCCCTTTAGAAAAGGAAAGGTTTAATTTTTTTTTTTTTTTTTTTTAGATCATTCATCTTGGTTTCATCAGTACTTCATTTCCTATTTTCAAGGGGTGGAGAGGCTCTAGCACCAGTGCAGGACCCTCAACAAGCAAGGGGTCCATCTTCGAGGCGAAATGAACCTATACTGGGGTCATTGTTAGAAAGTGAGGTCCCCCAACTCTCACTCCACATATTGGTTTAATTAGTTTTTAAGGGCGAAACCAGACAAAACAAAAATTATGGCATAGATTTTCAAACTGCTGAGGCAGTTAGACTCTATTGGGAGGCAAGAAATAACAATTGGGTTTTTAACGAATTAGAAAAGTTATTAGTATACAGTAGGAATAAGGTCGTGGAGACCGTATCCAATATCAACATATAATATAAAGTGACTGATAACTGGACAGGAGAAATAATAATAATAAATGGCAGGGTGAAGTAGTTCAACCACCTTCAAGGTTATGGCTTTATAACATCTAACGACCAGGAATACTTCGTCCACAGGGAGGAATCCTTCTCTCTGCCGCCGCCACCTCACCACCATCTTTGAGGGACGGAGAGGAGGCGTCCATCACTGTGGAGGAAAGGGGGAAGGGCGTAAATGCTACCACCGTAGCTGGACCTGATGGTGGGCAGGTCCTGGGCTCATTCCACGCCCGTGGGAGGAGGACGGCCGACGTCCAACCACCTCTGCAACGACAGGAGCAGCAGGAGGCAGACCTCGTCACCGTCTGCACTAAGACTGCTGTTGCCTTTGCTGCCGAAGGACTAGGTCGTCTATCCGACATCCTCCAAGACATCTTCAGGAGAAATGGCTTGCCACCGATCGCCATTTCTCTTGAACTACAACCACCCACCACTACCACCACCACCAAGAAAAGAGGTAGCAAGAAGGCACGAGGGAGGAACACAGCAGACGCGCCACCATCCCTGCCTCCGGCCCACTCTCGCCCACTCAACCGGGCAAACAGTGGGAGGGCGCCACCACCACCACCGCTACTACCACCACCACCGCCATCATCATCATCATCACCACCACCACTACTACCACCACCACTGCTACCACTGCCATCATCATCGTCGCCTCCACCATCACCATCACCGCCACAGTCGTTATAGTAAAAAATGAAAGTATGAGATTCCTTAATGCCCGCAAGAGGTGATAGGCACAAAAACACAACAAACAACAACATAAAAATATCTCATTTTATGTTATTTCTGGTATGAAAATGTATTCTATAATTTTCCTTCCTGGCAGATTTACTGTACCGCTAATAATTGTCCTTCCAACAAACTTTCCTGTATAGCATCGCAAGCAGGGACTGTTACAAATAACATTTCTCCCCTATATGTGCAGGCTTATGCAATTCCTGAACCACAGTCCATATATATGGTGCAAGACCGTAGCCCAATTCATACATGTCGTACGGTCAGGAGTTGGTTCGAGGCTCACCCAGAAATTATTCTGTTGGATTGGCCACCCAAAGGAGCAGACTGCAATCCAATAGAGAATCTCTGGGCGTAAATGGTTCAGGAATGGGGTGTGGAGGAAAAAACTAAGGAGACAGTGAGGCGCAAGGCAACATCTGTATGGGAGGGAATAAGAAACAGATCAAACATATGTCGCATTTTAGTATATTCCATGCCTAACATACTAACAGACTACAGAAAGTTATATAAGCAAATGGAGGCTGGACAGAATACTAAGCAAAGTCCAACAGCGCTAGAGGCCTTGCCATGTAACTATATATAATACACGTGACATGTGTTTGATAATGTTATTGTTTTGCAGGGCTGGTAGTTTCATACAACATACTTGTTTCTACTTTAAGTCAAGTGTTTTGGATACGTGTAATTATTGTTTACATTTTTTTTTAAATTATTATTATTATTCTAAGGAAACTGTAATTAATAAACATGTCATAAAAATACGGTGTTATCTCATTATCAAACGTTCTGCCTATTCAACAATGTCGATTTTATATAATGTAAAGTAATAAATAATATCTGACAAGCAACGCCATTTTAATCAGATCACACACGGCAGAATGACTGAAAGAATAAAGAATGAGTGTGAGTAAAAACACTGAATTTCAGGACGAGTCACTATCATCAAAATGAACTTTCACCGATAAAAAATAATCGTTCTAGATAATTATACAATATACATAAGATTAATCACGTTAAGGAAACAACTTCTGAGGAAGAATCTTGATGTTACAGTATAGGCTACACACACACACACACACACACACACACACTCTGAATACCAGTGTGTTCGCTGGGTGGTATGGAAGTGCTTGAAAGCTTATTGGTATATTCTTTTGTGTCCCTCTTTCATGCAAATACTTGCGGAATTAAATTACAGTAAAGACATATATTGATTTTTGCAGACAAAATACTACTGCATAGTATAACCACAGAAAGAGTTGTATATAAGGTTTACATAACACAATGAGTCAAACCCCTTTTCAACTTTTGGAAGCATTTCTGGAGGTGCGGGTCTGACCTTGTAATAGTTTCTGTGGGCTGTCGTACGGAAAAGATCCAAGCCATATCGCTGCCTCAAACTCAGGTGGGCTAGAGAATGTGGTGCTCGAGTGTACCATATGATTCGCAAACATATTTTTGGCAATTATAGGTAAGAGAATTCTTGAAATTTTGCCGGTATTCGAACTTGGTCAAGATAATCCTATTACTCATCCCCACACTGAAAATGAAGATCCCAAGTCAATTTCAGGTCTCTATAGCCTCAACAGAAAATCAAACGGACAGACAGAAGTGACTGAAACTATAACCTTACCCGTGTTTATACCTACTGTAGTTGTCAGAGGGATTTCCGGACGATGTACTGTTACATAATGTTTTTTTTTATTAGGAGTTTTAGTAAATGTTCCACATTACATATATACAATTTTCCAGTCAAAACATAGCTTTCCTATTATTTTTCATATGATTCATGCGAAATTAATACTAATTTAATGCTATCTTGGGGGGGAAAGCCCGGGAAATATTGAATGTTTAATTAAAGCAGTAATTAAGAAATGGAAAATGAAAGGCGTGAAAAAATCGGAAAACTCAAGCCAAGCATTGCAAAAAGGTAGCTTAGGCTTTCCAATTTTTAGAAAGCATGGATATAACAATAATGTAAATCGGAGCCAACTCCCCTGTAGTGATGTGGACAATTATTTATGCCAGTTTACGGGTTTTAGCGCCTCTTCAGTCCCAGTCAATCTCTTTCAGTTCTTCAACTGTCCCTCTTTTCCTTCTATTTCCTTCTTACTTGCTACCTCGCCTCTCTATCACCTACTGGTGCTAAACAACGACACTGTTGCTGCCCCTAATATCAGTCTATCAGTTAATTAATCAAACTGGAGCCAACTTAACCGAACCTAACCATGGATGACTACCGGCATCAAACAATAGCAAACCACCTGAACTTAACTGAATCAGATTACCGGGACCTAATTGAGGCAGAATACTATTTGTATTTATTATTTATTAATTGCGCCGTAGCGTTAATCAACAGGCATGCAAACATACATACGGGTAGGCAGAACCCATGAGAATCAAATTACTACAACAACACACACGCACACACACACACATCATGAAATCATAACAGAATGAAGCCCAAGCATACAGACAAATATTTACACTCCCACCTACTTAAATCCACCAAAACGAGGATGGCGCACCAGAAGCTCCTCCCAAACCTGATGGTTCAGCAGGTGTCGACAAACCACATCAGGTGGTAGGCCCAGGGGCAGCAAGTGTCAGACAGTGTGGCAGGCCAGGCAATAGTGAAGGGAGGCTCACCCTGCATCCCAGCAACCTGCCACGGTGGCCGGTAGCCAAGCCTCAACCGAGCGGAGACTACATTGTGCCTTCGAACCATGAGGCCTCGATGACGGTAGGAATATTTGTGGCGGCAGACAGATTCGTAATGGGTGGTGGAGATGCAGGTAGGAGAGCGGTGGAGCGGACTCTAGAGAGGTAACATGTGAGGGAGAGAAGACGTCCAATACCACAAGGAAGCAGATGACTGGCTTCCTTTGCGAGTCTGTCAACTGTACCATTGTGACATAAACCTACATGGGATGGTATCAGCAAGAATTTGATAGTCAAGTTACGATATCGTAATAACGACAAAAAACGATAAAATCTGCTGAATAACAGAAGAGTATGTGGGATGAACACTAGATAAGGAATGAAGGGCAGGTGTAGAGGCACAAACAATGGTAGCATTCACTCCACGTTGAAAACCAAGACTAACAGGAGGAGGTTGGAGACACCAACCAAACAGGGCAGTACTCCTAGGGTGGACACTGGACTGGTGATAGGGAGAGTTGGAACTCCCGTTTCACCTGTCTGTCCACCTTTGCTGATCTTTTTCGTGTCTCACATACACCGAGAGTTGTCCAACATACTCCCAAAGACATCACTCTCTCTATTTACACAATATATACAAACACGCTACACACCACACCCTTTGTCCAAATTATATCCCCCAAAATTAATTAATAAATATGAATATAATTAAAAATCAAGCCTCGGAGGCCCCTGGGGATGGGTCAATAAACTCCCCTCAGTCTGGACCATTTGATGACGACCCCCCGAGATGCCCTGGACCATTGTCTGACACACTCTTTATCAACTTTTGCAACATTCGCAGTCTTTCCTCTAACTTCTCCTCTGTTGAACACCACCTCTTCTCCGCTAAACCTCATCTTCTCTTCCTCACCGAGACCCAGATCTCAGCATTAACTAACAGCAACCCCTACTCTGTCTCCTCTTACTTTCTCTATCCTCATTTTCGTGCCAAAGGCGGATGTTGCGTATACGTACGCAACGACTCTTCTGATTTTTCAACTATCTGGCTTCGGCTAACCTGCTACTCTCAAACTAAATACATCTGTGCTGTATATCTATCTCCTAACTCTACTGACTATACAAAATTCTTCGACTATCTTACTTCTAAAGTGGAACACATTCTATCACATTCTCCTTTCTCAGAAATCTCCATTTTAGGAGATTTCAACGTTCACCACCGCCTTTGGCTTTCATCTCCCTTCACTGATCCACCTGGTGAACAAGCCTTAACTTTTTCTATCCTCAACGACCTAGAGCAGTTAATTCAGTACCCTACCCGTATTCCAGACCGCCTTGGAGATCAGCCCAATATCCTTGACTTATTCCTAACCTCTCATCCTTCTGCTTATTCTGTTGAACTTTTCTCTCCTTTGGGCTCCTCCGATCACAATCTTATTTCAGTATCCTGTCCTATCGCTCCTGTAAGACCTTTGGACCCTCCCAGCAAGCGGCGTCTGTGGCACTACAGCGCTGCTGGCTGGGATGATCTGAGGCAGTACTTTCAAGATTTCCCATGGAGTGATTTTTGCTTTCGTGGCCGGGGTCCCTCAGAGAGTGCTGCACGCATCTCGGAGGTGATCATCTCGGGCATGGAGGCATACATTCCATATTCTTTCCCTCTTACTAATTCACGAAAATCTTGGTTTAATCACGCTTGTTCTACTGCTGTCCACAACAAGGAGGTAGCTTTGAGACGGCACCGACGCCTTCAAACTGATGAATCTCGTGCTCTGTATATCTCTGCCCGGAATCGCGCCAAATCTGTTCTCCGACTAACCAAAAAATCCTTCATCCGTGCCAAGTGCAATGACCTGTCCAACTCCTCCACCTCTCGTTCTTTCTGGTATCTAGCCAAAAATCTCTCCAGTAACTTTACTTCTTCCTCTTTCCCTCCCCTCATCCTTCCTGATGGAAATGTTGCCATTTCTTCAACTGATAAAGCTGAACTCTTCTCTCAAACCTTTGCCTCGAACTCTACACTGGACGATTCCGGCTCTGTTCCTCCAACTCCACCCCCCTCTGACTTACTTATGCCTGCCATCAGAATCTCTTCAAAGGAAGTATTTTCTGCCCTCTCTGGCCTTAACACTCGGAAGGCGTACGGACCTGATGGGATTCCTCCTGTTGTTCTCAAGAACTGTGCTTCCGTGCTGACACCCTGCCTAGGCAAACTGTTCCGTCTATGTCTATCATTTAACACTTTTCCTTCTTGCTGGAAGTTTGCTCTGATCCAACCTGTTCCGAAAAAAGGAGACCGTTCCCAACCCTCCAACTATCGCCCTATTGCTCTGACCTCATGTCTATCTAAAGTCTTCGAATCTATTCTTAACCTCAAAATTCATAAGCACCTTATTTGTCATGACCTTCTTTCAGATCGCCAGTATGGTTTCCGTCAGGGACGTTCTACTGGCGATCTTCTATCCCTCCTCTCTGATTCATGGTCATCCTCCTTTCAGAACTTTGGTGAAACTTTTACTGTTGCCCTCGACATATCCAAAGCTTTTGATAGAGTCTGGCACAAAGCTTTAATCTCCAAACTGCCCTCATTCGGTTTCTATCCCTCTCTCTGCACCTTTATCTCTGATTTCCTTTCTGGCCGTTATATAGCTGCTGTTGTAGACGGTCACTGTTCTTTTTCCAAGACTATCAATAGTGGTGTTCCTCAGGGTTCTGTTCTATCACCCACCCTCTTTCTTTTGTTCATTAATGACCTTCTTAACTGTACCTCTTCCCCTATCCACTCCTATGCTGATGATTCCACCCTACACTACTCCACTCATTTTGACAACCGTCCATCCCAGCAGCTCCTCTCCACATCACGTGATGATGCAGTAGCACGCCTGACTTCTGATCTTTCCCTCATCTCTAACTGGGGCAGAGAGAACCTTATTGTTTTCAATGCCTCAAAAACACAGTTCCTTCATCTTTCAACTCGTACTAATCTTCCTGATGTCTATCCCCTCTCCTTTAACGATACACAACTTGACCTTTCCTCTTCTCTTAATATTCTTGGAGTCTCTTTCTCTCATAATCTCTCCTGGAGAGATAACATTACCTCTCTTACTAAAATCGCCTCAAAGAAGTTAGGTGTGCTGCGCAGATTCCGTGAATACTTCACCCCCACGCAGTTGCTGTCTCTGTACAGGGGTCTCATCCGCCCCTGTATGGAGTATGGCTCTCATGTGTGGGGGGGATCAACCTTCACAACACTACTGGACAAGGTGGAATCAAAGGCCTTTCGTCTCATCAACTCTCCTCCTCTTACTGATTCACTACAACCTCTCTCTCTTCGCCGCAGTGTTGCATCACTTTCTTTCTTCTATCGCTATTACACTGGACATTGCTCTTCTGAACTCTCTCAATGTATGCTTCCTCCCCTCAGGAGAACATGCAACACTCGTCAAGCCTCTCGTTCTCACCCCTTTTCTGTCCAACTCCCTCATGCAAGAGTTAACCGGTACTCTCAGTCTTTCATATACACAATTGGTCAACTCTGGAACACTCTACCTTCATCCATCTTTCCACCTTACTACGACTTATGTACCTTCAAACGCAATGTGTCAGGGCATCTCGAACGAAATTGGACATGATTTTGGACCACTCTCTCACTGTACTATGTAGATGAGGACGGTAAGCAGGCCTGTGGCCTTTGTCCTCATCTTTGTTAATATAAAAAAAAAAAAAAAAAAAAAGAATAGCATACAGTTCACACAATGTTGTTGAGCTGGAGTGGTTACAGAGACGACGGCCAACCCAGCCCCCTGGAGGTGACTCCATATCAGGTGAGAAATAGGCACAACCTGCAATGAGCTATCAGTGTAGATGCAGTATGGAACTGTGATGGAGGACGTCACTGTTTTTATGTGTTCCAGAGCCAACTGCCTCTGTAGAGAAGGCAGTTCCGACATGGAAGTAGGTGTAAAGTTCACATCAGGTGTTGGTAGCATCCACGGAGGGGGTCCTGGGGGGATTTCCGCAACCATTATATCTATATTATGACTACGGAGCATAGAGGAAACAGACCTTAAAAGAGTACGTCCAGCAGGCAGTATGGAAGGGACCGGGTAGTTTGATCGAAAAGAAGTTCTGACTAACTTAGAGTAATGAGGTGAAAGATGTGGGAAATGGAGGCACTTGACAGTAAAGCAAGTAACATTACTCGATCCTGAAACTTTTCTAAAGTTTCATGAGTAGCCCTAGGAAGTTGAATTAGAGCAGGGGAGAGGTAATCAACAACTGAACGGATCAAAGCAATATTGATTGATTGAATGGTATTAGGCGCCGCAATATCGAGGTCCTATAGCGCCAGAAAAAAGGTGAGAGAGAGGTGTGACAGCAAGCAGGAAGGAAATAAAATGAAAAGAGGGATAGTTGAAGAACTGAAAGATGGGAACTATTTAGTCTGGTCTCTCACTGGCGACCTTCCTAGCATGGAAAGCCCTCTCTCCCCGATATCGGGGCAGAGCAGGGCCAGAGGCCCCTCTAGTCTAGCTCGCCAGGTCTCAGAGAGACACAAGCCCCCCACCTCGGCAAGGCGGTTTCCGTTAGGGGGGGATAAAAGCAATATAGATGGTCCTGGCTACTGGGATAGAGATGCCTGAGGAGTTGTTAGAGAGCCATTGAAGTGGTGTAAGTCGGCGTTGGAAACGACCCAACAAGTCCTGGGCAATTGGATGGTCTTGAGGTCTGGCAGGAACAATTGGCCAAATATTGACTGGCGCACCCAGGTAACGGTACTGACAGTATATGGGAATGTCAGTCTCTCCAATGGTGAACACTGGCCGAATGGGAGGAAGGCGGCAGGTGAATATTCTACTCTTATTTGGTGAGTTAACAATACCAGTGTGAGAGGAGGCCACAGGGAAGGAGTCAAGAAACCGCTGGAGATCCCTTGGTGAGGTAGAATGAACACAGATATCAGCATATCACGTAATTGTAGTACCAGGTATATCAGGGAGAGAAGTGAGCAGCTGATGCATCAAAATATTAAATAACAATGGGCTGAGAACACCCCCTTGATTTGTACCAAGATAAAAACTGCGCAAAGGACTGAGCCCACCACTGAAAAAAAAAACGGGAGGTCCTGCTACTGAAGTAACCCCGAATCCACCGCAGTAGATTACCCTTTATACCAAAGTCAACCAGTTCATCCAAAATGACGTCTCTATTAGCAACATCAAAAGCACTTCATAGGTCAATGAAGGCCACCATACTGTCCCTGGAAAGGCAAGAGACTAGGCAGTGGTGTGTGCTCTGCTGGGGAAGAAAACCAAACAGCCATGGAGAAAGGCGATCCTGCAGTCTGTACATGAGACGATTAAGTAAGATTCTCTCCATAACCTTACAAAAACAGGAAGTAAGGGAAATTGGCCTGAACTTCGCAGTGCCGGGCTTAGGGATGGGTATTATTTTGCTGCTGATCCAGACTCGTGGTACACAACCATCTCGAAGACAAAGATTGTACAGTCGACGTAGGAGGTTCCCAGGAACTTGTTGAAGTAGGTGCAGCACAGCATAAGTAATACCATCATCACCAGGGGAAGAAGCTTTACCCCGGGAGAGAGCAAGGCGCAACTTCTCGTCAGCTATCTGCTATGCATTATCGTCATCATCTTGCACCAGAGCAGACATTAGACGTAGCCGACTGATAGCAGCATAAGAAGCGAGTACATCTTATATGTGGATGGGTAGACTGGCTGGGGTAGATTGTTCTGACCAAGCATCGACAAGTTGTTTGGCATAGTCGGCGGGAGTGTGATGACGAGCAGTGGCAGGCGTCATTTTAACAACCGGACGAATTAAGTGACACATAGAAGCCACACTTGTTTGCTGGTTGATACTGTCCGTGAACAGCTGCCAAGACTCAGTGTGAGCACACTCCTGTAGGGCAACTAAAGCATCCCTAGACATCTGGTAACGATGGAGCATGTCACGAGTTGGGTTGGCTTGAAATAATAGGCCATCACGTTCAGCCTCCTCCTTTGCCTCCTGTATACGTGCTGGAGGTGTGGCCGGGAGACATATAGCCTATAAAAGTCATGAGTAGCAGATGATATATCGAATGTAGGTAATACATGGGCCATAAATAAGATGTAACTCGGGCAATATTTAGGGGGCACAGAAATACGCAAGTGAGTAGCTGAAGCAGAGAATAATGAAACCGAAGAGCAATGTGATTAGATAATAAGTCTGGTACTGAGGAGCACTGGACCTGAGATGCTATCAGGCCAGACGAGAGGATGTAATCAGGAGTACCTCCCCGGCAATGAGTGGCACCACCAGTGTCCAAGCATGTCAGATGATGCTTGCAGATATATGAAAGGAGACGAACACCATTACGATTAATAGAGCCAGAACCATTACCCAAATCAGAATGCTGTGCATTAAAATCTCCCATATACACCAAACCACGCACTGTTGGAGAAGGAAGAGCCTCAAGAGTAAGTCTAGCTGGGGCAGAATAGATATTACATAATTGGAGTACTCCATTCCAAGGTAGAACCTCAAATAACTGAAAGGTCATTTCAGGATCAGTGGAGGTATGGAGAAGGCGATGTGGCAAGGATGTATGTATGTAAGTCAAGAGACCATTCCTTACCTGATGAACATATGGCACATAACCTGAGAGCAACAGACTTGCGGAGGGCCAGATTCGGAGGCAAGGCAGGGCTGGTAGGAGGAACAGTCTGAGGAGCAGGGTAACCAGATTTAGCTTTATAATGCTAAATTAAGCATAGTTTTCCTGAAAATTGTGTGTTTAGCATCAAATTTAGCATAGTATCAAATCTAGCATACTTTTAGCATAATTTAATGAGCTTAGAGCAATTTTTAGCCTGATTATAACTTACCATTTGTGGCTAACGGTAGTTTCTGGATTAAAGGCCAGGATAAACCTACATGTTTAATTTAGTGTACCATGATTAATGGGAATTGTGAAATAGTCCATATACTTTGAAGTTTTAACTAAGCTCTAGCTAGAGCAAGAAATCACAGGCGTTGAAGAAGGGTGGACGTGTGCTGCTTCAAAAATTGAGTTCAAAAATGTATGAAAAATAGGAACCCATAACCGGCTATAACTTGCAAACTCAATTCATAAATTAAATTACATTATTGTTTTCTACAGGTAACATTGAAAACATTGTACTTGTACTGTATTGGAATTTCAATCTACTAGTGTATGTTACACAAATAATTGTAAAATAAACTTTCAGAATGGGATTATAATTTTAATGTTCTTTGCAAGAATTGTTCATAATTATATGAGTGCATACTGTATACAGTTAATAGCCTAGAAATAATACTATATTAACAATAAAATGCAGCAGAAACCAAACGTATGAAGAGCAACAAAAGATTTAGCATAATTTTTCCCAATCTAGCATAATTTCAGCTGCTGTCTAGCATATTCCCGCTCGAGAAATCTGGTCACCCTGCTGAAGTGGTGGTGGTGGAGGTGGAGCAATAGTAGACGCACGAATCTGGACCTGACGTCGAGTACATCCATGCCCCATGCTAACCCCTGGCTGAAGGCATCATGGACACTTCCATCTAGAGTCCCAGTGGTTCCCAAACTTTTTCTGGTCGTTACCCACTTTTCATACATGATCCTTGTCCATGGCCCCCTCCCCCCCCCCAACCATAACCCGTTAACTGAATAATATGAACATCCTTGCTGATACGTAAGATTCAAGACCAGGTTATCATACAGAATACACAGCTTAGGAAGCCTTAGATTAGAATTATGTTGAGTTAAAATTATCTTGCTTCCCTAATATATCCCCATGTCTTGATTTATGTCAAGAACACAGAATCATATTAAAAACGACGTATTACTCATGTGTCTGGCAGCAAGGCATTGCACAAACCTGTAAGTTCCCTCCACCACTAAACTCCTTTGGTTTTATTTATGCATAGCCTCAGATTATGGCCCCCTACATTTTTCCATATGGCCCCCAGTTTGGGAACCACTGATCTAGACGTATCCTCCGGAGGTGAAGATTCAGAGGTGGAGGCAGCAGAACGTGATCGTTCACCCCTGATAGGACACATCTTGGAATCATATTCGGCGGCACACCATACACACTTCGGCCTGGCAGAACAGTACCTCAGCACCTGTAGCACCAAGGTTATTAAAGGTTATTAAAAGTGCCAGCGAGTGGCAGTCACTGGGACAGAGTGTAGCACACACTGTGTGTATGAAACACAATTATAGCACACATCACAAGGATGGAATGTATGGCCCAGCGACCTCTCCACCCACCTGAGACCTGAGTCAGCTTCGGCTATGGCTGACTAAGCAGGAAGACCTCAAACAGCCGACTCAAACCCCCCACCCCCTGCTCACAGGGGTGGTAACCTCTGGCATCAGTAGTATTTTTAACAGTGTCCCGAGCAAGGATCGAACGCTGAGCCACAGAATTGCAGCCACAACTGTTACCACTGTGCTAGACAGGGGACTAAATCAAAGGAATTTTCGTTTGGAGGTGGATCATGTTGACTCCGGACAACAACAATATGGCTAATGGGGGAACCATCTTGGAAAAACCGACGGGCAGAGTACACATCAGGGTATTCCTTGGCAAGTTTCGGGTCAACATCAATTAGAAAATGGGTGAGGATGTAGATGGGGAACATACGAGGCCTCTCGGGTGAGTCTTTAAGAATGAGAGCCAGAGACAAAAATTCACCAGCCTTGACTCTATCAATAATGTCCTGACGCTTCCTAGAGATGTAGACAAACCGGGAGGTGACAGCAGCCATCTTAACTTCAGCCAGTTCACGCTGCTCTGGAAGGCCCTGTTGGCATCAGACAACCATCGCAGCTTTGTGTCTGAAGATGGGTTCCCAGGGAAGGATAGCTTGACATGGGCATTTCTCGGGGCAAAAGCAGGAAGGAGCTTATTTGTTTCTTGGCATAGACAGGAGGAATCAGAAGCCTCTAATTTTTATACACGATCACAGAGTTCTAAATAAACAAAGGATATAATAATACAACACTGATATGCAACAAATGCAAACTTCACTACCACCACTACTACATCAACCATTACCACCTCCACTATTACATCAACCACTACCACCTCCACTACTACCCCCACCACTACTACTACTACATCAACCACTACTACCACTACCACTACTACTACCACTATTACCACCACCACTACCACCACTACCACCACCACCACTACATCAACCACTACCACCTCCACTACTACCACCACCACCACTACTACTACCCCCACTACCACCACCACCACTACTACCACCACTACTACCACCACCACTACTACCACCATCACCACTACATCAACCACTACTACCACTACTACCACCCTCTCTCTCACTCTCTACCGGCCTTTTCCTTCGTCTTGTGGTCAATATAAGGCTTCCTTCATCTTCCAATTATGTTTTCCTTCGTCATTTGGTCAATTTAATTCTTCCTCTGTCCTCCAATTCCTTTTAAAAGACCTAAGATCATATTAAAGAGGTTCGACTCCATGGAGTATGTATAGATGGAGGCGACATGACCATGGTTCACTAATCCAGGGGTTCGAATCCCTCACCCCCCCATTGATAATTGAAAAACATTTTTTTTCTAGGGCGAAGACACTCCCCAGGATTCAGCGATCAAACTCGTGTAAAAAAAATTCACTCTAGGTTAAGGATGAGGGTGTGCATCGCTGACACGCAGACAGAATTTCGGATTTATGTATATAGTAGCTGGCGGAGCCAGCTACTATATACATAAGGAGCTTATTTGTTTCTTGGCATAGACAGGAGGAATCAGAAGCCTCCAATTTTCATACACGATCACAGAGTTCTAAATAAACAAAGGATATAACCACTACCACCTCCACTAGTACTACTACATCAACCACTACCACCACTACCACCACCACCACTACATCAACCACTACCACCTCCACTACTACCACCACCACCTATTCCTGCACCCCCCACCCCAAGCCTGTCCCCTATTCCCGAACCCCCCAAACCCACCCCGTGTTTTGATTCCTTCAAAGAGAAGAAAAGAATCCTTTCAACAACTGAGAAAACTTTAAAGTGATAACGAAAAAGGGCAGAAATGACCTTACCTAGTGTGTGTGTGTGTGTGTGTCTACGGTAGGGGGGTGTGTGTGTGTATGTCTGTGTATATGTGTGAGTATGTGTGTGTGTATGTGTGTGTGTGTGTGCGGTGTGTGTGTGTGTATGTACTGTATGTGTGTGTGTGTGTGTGTATCCTAGTGTGTGTTGTTTACGGTAGGGGGAGTACCACTACTACATCAACCACTACCACCTCCACTACTACATTAACCACTACCACCTCCATTACTACATCAACCACTACCACCTCCACTACTACCACCACCACCTATTCCCGCATCCCCCAAACCCCCCACCCCAAGCCTTGCCCTACCTAGTGTATGTGTGTGTGTGTGTGTACGGTAGGGGTGTGTGTGTGTATGGTGTGTGTGTGTGTGTACGGGGACTGTCTATGTACTGTATGTGTGTGTGTACCCTAGTGTGTGTTGTTTACGATAGGGGGGGTGGGGAGGTGCGGGAGTAGGGGGACAGGAATGGGTCGTGTGGCGGTAAGGGACAGGCTTTTAACCTCCCCCCAAGCCTGTCCCCTATGCCCGCATATAAAGTCTGTCTCTCACACACAGTCTCTCTCTCTCTCTATCTCTCTCACAATCTATCTATCTGTATCTCTCACACACACTATATCTATTTTTCACTCTTTCTCTCTCTCTCTCTCTCACACACACACTCTATCTCTCTCTCACACACAAATTTAACCAAACCCAATATTACCTCTCTCTCTCACACACACACCCTCTCTCTCTCTGAAATTAAAGAGAGAGAGAGAGAGCATGTGGGGGAGAGAGAGAGACTGCATGTGGGGGAGAGAGAGAGAGAAAGAAAGTTTGTGGAGGCGACATGACCATGGCTCACAAATCCAGGGGTTCGAATCCCCCTCAACCCCCCATATCAATCAATCATATATATATATATATATATATATATATATATATATATATATATATATATATATATATATATATATATATATATATATATATATATATATATACTAGCTGCTCCGCCGCCCCCTTCCGCCTCAGCATCCAATTTTCGTACACGATCACAGAGTTCTTAATAAACGAAGGATATAATAATACAACACTGATATGGAACAAATGCAAACTCCACTACCACCACTACTACATCAACCACTACCACCTCCACTACTACATCATCCACTACCACCTCCACTACTACATCAACCACTACCACCTCCACTACTACATCTACCACCACTACTACTACATCAACCACCACTACTACTACATCAACCACTACCACCTCCACTACTACATCAACCACTACCACCTCCACTATTACATTAACCACCACTACTACTACATCAACCACCACTACTACTACATCAACCACTACCACCACTACCACTACTACTACCACTACCACCACTACATCAACCAATACCACCTCCACTACTACCACCACCATCTATTCCCACACACCCCAAACCCCCCACCCCAAGCCTGTCCCCTATTCCCGCACCCCCCAAACCCACCCCGTGTTTTGATTCTTCCAAAGAGAAGAAAAGAATCCTTTCAACAACTGAGACAACTTTAAAGTGATAACGAAAAAAGGCAGAAATGACCTTACCTAGTGTGTGTGTGTGTACGGTAAGGGTGTGTGTGTGTATGTGTGAGTGTATGTGTGTATGTGTGAGTGTATGTGTTTGTGTGTGTGTATGTGTGAGTGTATGTGTGTGTACGGTGTGTGTGTGTGTGTATGTACAGTATGTGTGTGTGAGTACCCTAGTGTGTGTTGTTTACGATAGGGGGGTGGGAGGGTGCGGGAGTAGGGGGACATGCTTGGGGTGGGTTAGAGGGGTGCGGGAATATGGGACATGCTTGGGGTATGTGGCGGTAGGGGACAGGCTTTTTACCCACCCCAAGCCTATCCCCTATTACCGCATATATAGTCTATCTATCTCTCACACACAGTCTCTCTCTCTCTCTCTCTCTCTCTCTCTCTCTCTCTCACAATCTAGCTATCTATCTATCTCTATATCTCACACATACTATATCTATTTTTCACTCTTTCTCATACACACACACACACACTCTATCTCTCACACACATTTAACCAAACCCAATATTACCTCTCTCTCGCACACACACACCCTCTTTCTCTCTGAAATTAAAGAGAGAGAGAGAGAGAGAGAGAGAGAGAGAGAGAGAGAGAGAGAGAGAGAGAGAGTGTATGTGCATGTCACTAATACAGAGGTTGGAATCCCCCCCCAACATTTTTTTTTTTTTTTTTTTCGAAAAACATTTTACTTATAGGTCGAAAACACTCCCCAGGTTATAGCGATCAAACTCATGTACAAATTTTCACTCTAGGACCAAGGATCAGGGCGTGCATCGCGGACACACACACAGATAGAATTTCGGCTTTATGTATATATATATATATATATATATATATATATATATATATATATATATATATATATATATATATATATATATATATATATATATATATATTGAGTGTCGCACTAGATAAGGCAGTGGAGCTTCGTGGTGTTGGTTGCTTTTCTCCTGTCCCACAAGATGATGACACCATATTTATTCACGTCACTATCAGGAGAGGACAACTATACAGTCACTCACAGTACCTTAATTTTGATCTACATACCGTAATAACAACAATATATACCATAAATACTTTTGCCTGATTATATTTCATAAATATACACATGCCGTACAATTAACTGATCATAAAATTAATCTTCCAACCAACTACAAATGCGTCAGCCCGTCACTCTTGTCTGGGGCTCCAACTGCTTGACCTACACAACATCTCTTTCCCAGGTACAGTACATATGAAGCTGGTGGGTCTCGTTACTTGTGAGGTAGCTACAAAGGGAAGAAATTGAAACAAAAAGTTGTAGTTTATTGATAAGCAGACAGGAAAATATTATTACTGTCTGCCTATCAACCATCTGTAACTTTTGCTTATTACAAGAAGCGAGGCGTACCAGCTTCATGTGTGAGCAACTGTACTTAAAATTGCTAATAAAACCAGATTGTTGCATTCTGAACCAGTTTTTATTCCAACAACATTCGTAAGTTACCATATGAGAATTACATTTGTCATATCTGCATCAAAATTGTATTACAACGTCACTATAGCTAACACCATACGCAGGAGGAAATGAAGCGAACGTATGCTGCCGACTGTACTCCTGTGGACATCTACCAGGAAAACAGAGGAGAGAAGAAGGAAGGTGAGGGAGGATTTGCTTTGATATTGTGGAATTTTAATTCCCAGGCGGATACCGGATTGACAGACCAGGTTGTTTGCAAATTTACCTCTGCGACTGTCCATACACAGGTATATACATATTTGAAATCACTCGGAAAAAAAAAATGGTACTCGTGAAAGCAAACAATTGTAAACGCCAAATAAGGTCTACTATCATAGCCGGCCACTCATATTTTACCCAGATATAAAAAAAATATATCTTTAAAATATCTATTCTGACCTGCTCGTTGACCTTGATTCATCAAAGCTGAATGACTTCTAATAATGCCAAATCATGCTGTGAAGTTTCATCAAATTTTCGATGCAACATTATAGTTGCATTAGTAAAACAGAAACATACACCAACATGACATATAAGTTCAGAAACAATTAGGGATTATCATATTATTTAACGAGATAGCAGACATATTCTCTCTCTGGAATATTTCAGAATATTTTCGTATTTACCAGGTTTTCTGACAAATTGTCAGCTTACTATAGTCAAATGTCACCCATGAGAGTAAAGAAAGCAAACAACACCAATTGAGATCCAAGCATGTCTTTGTTTACTTCACTGAAACTCCATGAAATATTCTTGAAGCATACTTACAATGGAGAACATAATGACTCGCGCATGATAGGAGATTCAGTAATTAAATTCTCACGTTACATGAATGACAAATTACTGAATATATATATATATATATATATATATATATATATATATATATATATATATATATATATATATATATATATATATATATATATATATATATATTGTTTTTTAATTGTTCAATTTTAATTTTCAATTTTATCTGTCGCCCTCTGTGTGTATTTTAAATTCTCTTAAATTCCTTTTAGTATTATTTGTATGTTTTTTATCAATTGTTTTATCAGTATTTCATTGTGCCCCATGTTTCTTTGTACTGTAGAGCTTTAAATTTACTCATTTTTTATTTTACTCATTTTTAGTGTTCCATAGTTTTGCGTTCTACTTTGCGTAGATTTACTCGACTATATATATATATATATATATATATATATATATATATATATATATATATATATATATATATATATATATATATATATATATATATATATATATATATATATATATATATATATATATATATATATATATATATATATATATATATATATATATATATATATATATATATATATGTGTGTTTAGCCAATGCTGGTCGAAACTTTGGTTAGTGATTAATCTATTATAACTTTGTATGTTTACTCTACTAGATGTTATTAAAGGGAGATATGTAATTTACTGTTTGTGGGTAGACTGGCTATGCATATGTCAATGCGAGTCTGTCAGGACGGTTGAGGTGGCGTCTTTTATTTATTGCCACGTCAGTTCTCCTGAAGCAGCCGCAATGTGACGGTTCACAACTGACCCAGGATATATTAGTCCTCTTCTAAGGTATGTAGATTAGCTATAAATGCATTATTTATCAACTGTTAATGTGTAGTGTAATGATCTATTCTACAGTCATAGGTTGGGGTTTTGGAAGCAAGTAAATTAAGGAATATTGGCTCTATAGGTGACTTGTGGCAGGGCCATTTGTTGGATGGTGAATGAACTTTTTAGATATTATCATTGTATTGTTTTGGTAGAATTGTAAACGGGGATGCTCTGGTTTTGGGAAAATGGTGTAGCCTTTCAAGTGCTTATGTTTGAGAAACTAATAAATTGATAACTGTGTATTCGACCCTAAGAGGCAACTTGACTGTATGCCACATAGCTACTAATGGAAAATTACGTGTGATTATTTATTTGCAGTGTACTGAAGTCGTTGTATGGAGTGGGCTTGGCTATTGTTCTTTGTGGCATTGGATATAGGTCTACGGGCCAGGAAACTCTAGGAGGTCTTAGTTGTATGGAATGGAGGCCAATGTTGTAAGTTAGATGTTTGGAATTATTATTGTGAATTTATATTATGTACAAATTGTTAGTTTATCTGTCTTGAATGATGCCTTAAATTTATGATTTATTACTATATTATAGTTACTCTGTTTTACTTGTATTGGTGTATGATACCTTAGGTCTGTGGTACAGGATATTTCTTATGGAATTAAGGGTATAAGCTGTATAGTATATGAATTATGTGGCCGTGTTTCTTATGCATGATATTTACAGGTTGGATAAAATTAATTAAATGTGTATGCAACGCATGGCTTTTCCATCCCCAAGAGATTGTTAACGAAACAATATATATATATATATATATATATATATATATATATATATATATATATATATATATATATATATATATATATATATATATATATATATATATATATATACTAACACCATCCTAATGCATTACATACAATTACAGAGATACACAACCCACACCAGCAGTCACACCATCACCGCACCATTACTGTCAATCACATCTACATCACATTAAAGCTGCTTACAAACGCAGAGGATTGGCATCATGATTCAATGAGGATAATCTCTTGTGGACTAGTCTTAAGGCTTAAAACATCATAGGAGAAACCCCACACACGCTGACGATTGGCATGAGGATAGGCATTACTTATAATACATTAAACATTATTTATTACACGTAACTCATTGTGCATTAAACATTTCACTTTAACTGTATAAGCACGCGAATTTAATCTGCATTCCCTTTAATTATATCACTGTCCCTCCAATCCTTCGATATCCTTCATGCTTGCTGTCCCTCCTCTCTAACATTTTTTCTCTGTCGCTGCTCTAGACCTTCATGTCTTGTTTGCTGTCCCACTTCTCTATCGCCGTCTCTCTCCCTTTCAGTCCTTTAATTGACTCTTCATTCCTTCTCTGCCCTTCGTGGTTGCTATCCCTTCTCTTTATTAGTTTCCCTCTGTCCTTCCGTTCCCTCTCATTCCTTTGTATTTGCTGTCCAGCCTCTCTATCACTTTCTGCCTTTCCCTCCTATCCTTCTATTTCCTTCGTGCTTGATGTCCCACCTCTCTATCACCCTCTCCCTGTCCCTTCTTTCCTTCTATATCATTCATGCTTGCTGTCTCTCTTCTTTGTCGCCTTTTCTCTCATCCTATTGTGTCTTCCAAGCCTAGGGCGGTTTACTCTCATCCATATATCAATTATTTCTTCCTCCAAACTGTAATACCCAACATGTCCCCTACTTAAATGAATAAATTACACCAGTAGGTGGCATCCATTCGCGTAGAAAATTCCAGTAAGAAAAAGCGTCAAAATCGGTGACAATAAAAATTGCTCCAAAATTGGTAACCGTATAGATATGTTACCAATATCAGTACACTCGTGATACATAATTTCTGACCAGAGTGTCAGGAGCAGAAAGCTTCAAATCACCTGTAATTGGTCATTTCCCCACCCAGTAAACCTATAGAGGCTGAGTTCGAATGCAGGGTATGTGTGGTGCCTGACGTTCGTCTTTGGTCAGTAGTTACGTATCACGAGTGTACCAGAAAAATGGCGACATTCGGACGACTGGAGCCAATGACATTGAGGATTGGCATCAAACGGCCACACACGATGAGGATTTTGTGGGGATTGGCCTCTTGACGCTAATCCTCACAAAATCGTGATGCCAATCCTCTGCTAATTTGGGCAGTACAACACTGCATTTACACAAGCACCACAACATAGCTATCGCTCCAGTACGGCACCATACTGTGAAGACTTACAGAAACAAGGTTAAGGTGAAAATCTGACAGAGACGGATGAGACAGTCACTCAGGCAGGATCAGGAGGACACTGAGAGTCACGCAGGTATTTGCACTCCGTATTTATTGATGCGAGACATCTTGCATATTGTACTATGCGCATGCTAAATCGCATTTGCATGTAAATGTTATGTACAAAAACTCTCTTGGTTGTACATGCAATGCACGTGGTAAAGATGTTTTATATTATGTAATGATGTATTTAAGAATATCATTACTGGAATTAATTGTAGTAGATAACTGGAAAATAATGCTCGATTAGTCGTAAAAAAATTGAATAATAATCTATAGGCTGCAAAATAAAGTTACTTATTGATCATAATTACCACAATACTTCACCATTGCAATCTTGAGTGAAGAAAAAGTTTGGGTAAATCTAGGATAATGAAAGATGGAAAGACTTCAGCATTTATTGTTCATATTTTAATTTATATATAAGTTTTGTCATCTGAGAATGTGGATATGTGCAATTCATTTCGGTACACACTGCAAACATCCCAGGTAAGGGTACGGTACCCTTAATTGTTATAATAATTGGGTTTTTGTAATGATCTGTTTTGCATGACATCTTGATACGATACTATCCAATTACCCAGTAAGGGAAGTATTGCCTGCGGAGACGTGGACAGTACTTCAAGGGTTTTGACGTCCCTTTGGCCCCAGCTACTCCTTTTCAGTTCTTCATGTATCCCTCCTTTCCTTTTCTTTCCTTTGTATTTACTGTCCGAACTCTCTATCACCCCTTCCCACTGGTGAGGGCTGGTTATCCACGTGGATTAATAAAAAACAGACTCCCTGGTCCAGTAAGCTCTGGTCCCATTTCCTTGGGATGAGCTTCGGTAGCCCAGGCATATAGGGCCAGCCCCTACTTTATTTTCATTTGTTTTATACAATACGACCAGAGTGTACCAGGGGGCAGGAGGCCATTCTGCCCCGGGAGAACATCAACAACAATCCTACCTCTCTATCACCCCTTCCCACTGGTGAGGGATGGTTCTATCCAGAAATGAGCAATTTGGCATCCTCTACCACACCCTGGCCTGTTCTGTCTGTCTCTCTTACTATTTTTCATTCCTTCTGGGTAGCTGACGAGATCGCCCGATTGGGTGGCACAACAAGGAAGACTACAGACAGTGGGAATGTTGGCTCACGGATATATACCTGTAAATCAGCAGTCCCCTTGTATGTTGCCTTCGTAGAAACAGATCTCGCTATCACCCTGACTCCCATCGGGGGTCCGAGCCTCTGCACGGCTTTGGTCAACCAGACTCGGGACTGCTCGGCCAGACAGTCCTGGGAACTAAGACAACAACAACAACTATCCAATTATCATTTACAATCCCCAACTGACAATGTACACTGTGAAGATATACATACCGTATATTAATAAACTACCCTCCTATGTATACGAATATTGCTACATGTACTGTTGCTGCGTACAAGTACAATAATTATCATACGTTTTATAAATAATATATTAAAAAATAATGTTTTATTATAATTGTATGTTAATTAATTAAATAATTATTCACACTTCTTAACATCGTAATTAGTAGAACGATGAGAAAAAATATAGCTGACTAAGTCAAATATGAAGCTGGGATATTTGTGTTCTGTCTGTTACTTTTTATTTTTCCGTTTATGAGGACTGTGAAAACGAGCTCTTGTGGGGCATCAAACAATAAGTACAAGGATATAGACCTTGACTTTGTCAGTAATATTATGTAATGATACTGGTGGTTCTTTTGGCACCTGATTTTTCCAGCATTACTTTCACTCAATCAATGTTTTAAATGCGGAGGTCGAAAATAGTATATGTAGGTTGCGAGAGTGCGGGACAAGGTGTTTGCAAAGTTAGTGTTGGATGTGGTATTCAGAAGGCTGTGACGATAAAGCCATAACAGAAAAACTAATTCAAGGCGAGAAAATATGTCCATTGCCCTTGAAATCTGGAGCGGTACTTATGACTTGACTTCAGCTGACGTAGTCAGTGTGAACGGAGATTGTTGTTTTGATTTGGACCAAATTACTGAGACTGACTTGACGTGACACGCTTGGTGTAAACGCATCCTTAGCTGCAGAAGGGCTAGGTCTTCTATCTGACCTCCTCCAAGCATATCTTCAGGAGAAATGGCTTGCCACCAATAGCCAATTCTCCTGACCTACTTCCAACTACCATCACCACTACCATCACCAATAAACGAGGCAACAAGCCGGAACGACGAGGGAGGAACAGAGTGCAAGTTAATACTGCCTCGCCCACTGAACCGGGCGAACAGTGGGAAAGCACCACCACCACCCTCACCTGAGTCTCCTCGACAAAACCCAGTTCTTGCTTCCCTTCTACCACCAGGAAAGATAACACCACTGATGACATCATGGACCTGGAAAATGACGGGAAATAGCAGGCAGCAACAAAAAGGAGGAGAAGGACTGACAGTCACCCTCTGTCACCGTGGATGTCCGACTTTTCTCGTTTCAAACTTTTCCACCAGCTCATCTCCTGTTGCCAGGATCCCAACGTCTTCTAGATCAGGAAAGTCTGGTCGAGTAGAACGATACCGAGAACCAGCTTCAAACCATCAATATTAACATGTCGTTTCTATGGCGCTATCCATTCCATTTATTAAGCATTTTAGAGTGTTCCTCTGTATCCATCTCACTTATGACAGTGACTGCTAATCCAATCGGTGTAATATAACTTTTAATACAAATGCTGCTGCCAAAGCAGGTTTTGAGCAAAAGATTCTCTCTCTGTGGGGGATACTTACTGTACGCTTCAGATGATGCAGTCAAAGAATGTAGTTGACAGCGACAATGACAACTGCCCTAACCTCTTTGATGACTCAAGAGAGCATGTCCCTAAGGAGAGTCCTACACCCCTTTGTTTTGTGGTTTACTACAGGGAGGGGCTTGGTAACCTTATCAATGCTTCTAGATATCTAGAAAATTAAACTGGATTACTACCGATGGGCCACATAAAAAAGTACGGTAAGGGTGTTTTAATCAGAGCAAAAGATCTTACACAGGCGACGATGCTCCTCAATCTCCCATCCCTTCTGATGGCATGTTTGAATCCATCAAACCTCATCGAACATATAATTATTGCAAGGGGTGTATTACAATGAGTACTTGTATGAATTATCTGAAGAGGTCATTCTTGGTATGCGCCCAGATAGTGTCCAACGAGTAACAAAGATGGAAAGCTGTAATATTATGATAATTCTCACTTTCTAAGGCTCGCATTAACGTCAACCCTATCTCTTTAGAGGTGAAGCCTTTTGTTGAGCGTCCCTTACAGTGTTTCTGTTGTTATGAGTTTGGTTATGGGAGGAGGAACTGCAACAACCGTTCCCGGTGTGGTAATTGTTCTGCTCTTGACTCACATCTTACTTCTGGGTGTCTGTCAGAGTTACTGCTTTTACTGCAGAGATGCTCACCCCTTGCATTCTCGCCAATGTAAGATGTAATTCATCAGTATTGGTAGTGCCAGACGGCACTTTTTTTTTTTTTCTATGTTTATAAAGAGAATATTTTATGTTCGTTTTCATGGTGTAACTATTATATTATTTACAAAACATTTTAATGGTCAAAATTGAGTTATTTCATTATGTATCGTACGTTTTCGAGCGACAAAAATGGATAGCGAGTTGCTCCTCAGTCGTACTGCAGACAATCATCACAATAAATACATTTCCCCAGACACCTTGCATACATATATATATATACATTAAATATACAACACAATACTATACAACAATTGAATATAAATGTAAGGGTCAAACATTCCCTATCTAGGTCTGCCGGTTAAACACCCAAGTTCTAACAATAACTCCTTAATACTAGCAATTAATACAACTTATCACTGTCCACACATTAAATACATATTATATAATCAACCTTATCATTGATACACAAAGAACATATAAATGCTTACCCAAATTCATGAAGAAAAAATTAAGAATAGAGTAACAGACAGTAGGTGTTAACATTAGCTGAGCTGCCAGTCGACTGAGACAAACATGGCGTCCTCAGTATGTAGCAGAGTTGATGAACCTACCAAAACATTATTGGAACCACCACTCATAACCAAGTAATTTAACACATGACATATTATAATTATATACAATTACACAATATGAAATTACACTTATTTTATATACAATCTTTGTTTCATTACACACTAATAAATTATGCCAATACATTAATAATTTACATACACATATTTCACCACAATAATAAATTATGCCAATACATTAATAATTTACATACACATATCTCACTACACATCATTACCAACCACACATCATCACTACCAACCACACATCATCATTACCAACCATATATCATTACCAACCACACATCATCACTACCCACCATACATCATCACTACCAACCCCACATCATCACTACCCACCATACATCATCACTACAAACCCCATATCACTACCAACTACACATCATCACTACTCACCACACATCATCCCTACCAACCTCACATCATCACTACCAACCACACATCATCTCCACTTCCTTTCATCCCTTGGTTTACCCGTCTCAAGACACAACATTGATGGACTGCACCGCCAACAGGCAATAACCAAGAGGAACATGATGGCATCCAGCACCCCATGAAAGAAGAGGAAGGTGGAAGGCAATGAAATAGAGGGCAAAGAGGATGATAGCTACAGTGCAGGGGCATTCTAAAGGGTAGCATGTGAAAAAAAAACTTTAGGAGCCATTTTCTGAAAATTATGTTTTTGCAAATTTGAACGGTATCTCCTCCTAGAGTTGTGAACTGATTTTCATTCTGTTTGTTTTGTTTTGAAGAACAGCATGTAGTGCAAAGAACTATTGATTGAAAATAGCAATATGTTTTGTCAAACTCTCAATATATGAGGAAACTTTTGAAAATTTTGGACTTTTTTTACTTATTTTGAAAATTTCACAAAAAAAATATATATATTTATTAATTTAAAAAAAACAATCAATAGAGTTGTTTGGAATTGTACACAGAATAATATGCAAAAAGGAAAAACTTCAAAGTAAATTATTTGTGAAATAGATGCATTTTCTTTTTATCCGAAAATTTCCATTTTTTTTTTAATATTCATAAAAAAATAAAAAAAAATCAAGCAAACTTAATAAAACTTAAGGAAATGATTGTTTGTATGGTCACCTAACCTCTGATAAAATCTGAAGTAAATCGGGTGAAAATTACTTTTCGGCTTTTCTGGTTACCTTCTAGCGACAGAAGGATGGTGATATGAAGACAGACGCCTCCACCCTTCGCCCTAAATCAGTTGCAATTTTTACAACACAGGAGAGTTAGGTTCGTAATTATACAATATAATTATAAATGCAGGTTATTTCCTGTTTTCAATTCATTCTTTACATTCACCTCTTAGTCCACACGTATTTTTCCTATCCCTAACACTTCCCCCTAAGTTTCAATTATTTATCTATTTCACCCATTTACCTAACTATAATAATTATTTATATTGTTTATCTACTATCTCTAACGAACAACATTATTTATACCTTTCAACCTATTAAACTCTTTCAGAGAAAGCCTACTATCGAGATTATCCCACATTGATAATCTCGACCTGGCTAAGTTGTACCATCTTATACTTCAAGTTTACTCTATTACCTGTATATTTTCTAAATACATTATATATAAAAATAGGGGTGTTACACACAGGAGGAGGGAGTCCCCCAGGGAAGCGTCCTCAGTGTCACATTGTTTGCAGTAGCAATTAATGCCATTCCCTCATCCTTTACGGACGGTATAGCCAACTCGATGAACGTTGATAACCTGGCAGTCTGGTTTGCTGCTTGTCCTTCCAAGATGTCTCGTTGGGATGGTTCTCAAGGGTTTCGACTTTCTCCTGCCAAGACAGTTGTTATGCACAGTATAATGCACTTCTGCCGTATCCGAGGCGTCCACCCCGATCCAGATTTATTTACGTATGGTCATAGGATACGTTGTGTCAAGGAAACTCGTTATTTTTGGTCACCTTTACAACAAACGTTTGACTTGGGTTCCCCACTTAAATTCACTTAATGTTTCTTGCCTCCAGGTTTTTAACCTATTAAGGGTCCTTGCCATTCGTCCTGGAGAGCGGATCAGGCCACTCTCCTCCGCCTATACAATGTTCTTATTAGGTCAGAACTCGACTATATGTGTGAGGTATACTAATAGTACTACTTTTCACATCCTCGCCCACCAGCAGGGTGACCAGATTTCTCGAGCGGGAATATGCTAGACAGCAGCTGAAATTATGCTAGATTGGGAAAAATTATGCTAAATCTTTTGTTGCTCTTCATACGTTTGGTTTCTGCTGTATTTTATTGTTAATATAGTATTATTTCTAGGTTATTAACTGTATACAGTATGCACTCATATAATTATGAACAATTCTTGCAAAGAACATTAAAATTATAATCCCATTTTGAAAGTTTATTTTACAATTATTTGTGCAACATACACTAGTAGATTGAAATTCCAATACAGTACAAGTACAATGTTTTCAATGTTACCTGTAGAAAATAATAATGTAATTTAATTTATGAATTGAGTTTGCAAGTTATGGCCGGTTATGGGTTCCTATTTTTCATACATTTTTGAACTAAATTTTTGAAGCAGCACACGTCCACCCTTCTTCAACGCCTGTGATTTCTTGCTAGAGCTAGAGCTAGAGCTTCGTTAAAACTTCAAAGTATATGGACTGTTTCACAATTCCCATTAATCATGGTACATTAAATTAAACATGTAGGTTTATCCTGGCCTTTAATCCAGAAACTACCGTTAGCCACAAGTGGTAAGTTATATTCAGGCTAAAAATTGCTCTAAGCTCATTAAATTATGTTTAAAGTATGCTAGATTTGATAATATGCTAAATTTTATGCTAAACACACAATTTTCAGGAAAACTATGCTTAATTTAGCATTATAATACTAAATCTGGTCACCCTGCACACCAGGGCTATTTGGCTTCGGGGTTATGTAAGGCTATGGAGGAGATGGCCATTGATGATTTCCCGATTTGTCTTGTGTGGATCCCCAGGGCCGCTGTAGCTCCACAAACCAAGGCGTTGGCGGATGTCGCGGAGCGTGTTAGCCCCGATTGCGTCCCATCTGTCCTGCCAGCAGGAACGAACGGCAGCATCTATATAGGGTCGAAGGTCCACTGCAGGAACAGGATGACGCCCGGCAGGAGGCCGAGAATTGGAGACCACAGCCTTAGCCAGGGCATCAGCTTGCTCATTACCATCGACACCCACATGGGCCGGGACCCCAACAGAAAGTGACTTTGCGGCCACAACGACCCAGGAGGACAAGCCACTCAAGGATGGCCAACACCAGGGGATGGGGAGAGTTAAAATTGCACAAGGCCTGTGTCACGGTTTGATCCGTGGTCACAACGTAACGTACGTAAGTAGTAGGATGCTATATATTATATATATATTAACAAAAGGACACCACGTGTGGGGAATGTTCTATAAGGCATGGAACAGTGGTATTTTCCTCAGTCAGGAAGACAAAGACACAGAAATTTGAAAATAAAGGAGTGCTGGTACCTGGTAATTAAGAAAGGTCCTGTCATGTGAGGTCAGGTGAGGTCGAGTACCCACTCACTCCATTCCGTGTCTGGAGTCATTGCTACAAAATTTGCATTAATAATTATGCTATGGGGGCATCTATTACTTATTAAAATTGATTTGAAGTGGAAGGGAATCATTTGCAAGCAGTTGCATGTTATGGGAAAAGTGATTTGCATGTATAACTAGGTATGAGTGACAACATGTAAACGTAGTCAAGGACTAGGCCATACGAACACGTAGATATTGGACAGTCTTGATGAGTCAACTCGCCAGGTAGAGAAAAGGTAGAAATGGGGAGGGTCAGAAGGGTAATTATCCCACCACCCTTGTCCTGATTTTGAGAAATATATTGAGTTGGTAAAAGTACACTCGACGAAGAACACACCTCGTATTCAGCTCCTCCTTGCCTTGTTTGGGGCCTATAGTTTTAACGTAACGTCGAAATTGTTTAATTACTTTTTCACAAGACTTATTGTTAATTAACTCACTATTCATTCGCTAGACGAGAATCAGTAAGGTGTCATTTTATAGGTGAGGAGAGGGCTGGCAGGAATTTACGAGTGTGTGTGTGTGTACGAGGGACAGTAAACGAGTGTGGAATTGACATTGAAATATACCAACTGGGTTGCTTGATTTCCATTACTATTACGATAACGTAATTACCGTCTCCTGTGTGTGCGAGGGGAAGTGCTAGCCCGTGATAAGTATATTAAAGTAAAGTAATATTACTGTTCCACGTGTACGCGTATGAGCGATAGTGGCCTAGCAGCACGTGTGGAGAGGAGCGACGGAAGAGTAAGTAATAGATAGTACTGTGAACGGAAGTGTGTGTGTGTGATTTTTTGATTGAATTTAATTATTCATTTGTTGGCTTGGAATTTATTAATAAATAGAGAAAATTGGCATTTTTGTGTGGTAATTGACCCTTATTGCATGCTCTATAATCATACATATATAGCAGGACGAACCCAGAAATAAATTTATTGTGTTGGAGGGAAGGATACAGGGATTAACTCTGGGTAACTCGCTGCAGCCAACCAACGAGATTACATATTTCCAGCAAGGTAAGCTTTGGTAATTATTATAAAGCCACATTCAATTGATATCAATCAGTCCACCCCCACATAATTGGCGCCCGAACAGGGACCTGCTCTTTGTATTAATTCCAGTCACACACGCGCACACCTTCACGAGTAGATAGATTACGGTTGTCCAGGAATTAAGGCAAAGGAAACAATAGAAAATATTTAATATGTATACCGTAGCGGAATTAATGGAGGAAGCCCGAAGCTTGGGATATACAGATATTGTCGAGATTCGACAGTACGTAGAGCGTCGTCAAGAGGATGACAGGCTCGAAAGGGTGAGTGTAAGGGAGGCTGAAAAGGAACAGAGAGAGGCTGAAAAGGAACAGAGAGAGGCAGAAGAGAGAGAGAGAGAGCATGAAAGAGGAAGATGGGCACACGAACAGAAAATGGTGGAACTGCAAGCACAGGCGAATGGTAGTCAAAGCAGTATTGCAAGCCCGACTACAGTAACTCCGAGGCTACAACTAGCGAAGTATGTAGAGGGAGACGAAATTGAACCGTTTATTGAGCGATTCAAGATGCTTGCAGACACATACGTCTTTAGTGACGATGTGAAGAAAATAGAGTTCCTTAACCTGTTCGATGGTAAAGCCCTTAGTATCCTCTACCGACTCGATCCTGACACCAGGAATTATGCGAGCATGAAAAAAGCTCTGTTGCAAGCATATGGGGTGACGGTCGATGATGCACGGAAGCAGTTTTTGAGTGCTTCCTTGCAAGATAAAGAGACCGTTGCACAGTTTAGTGCACGTCTCGCTAGCCACCTGGATCAGTGGTTTGATAAGGCCGAAACACCCAAGACGTTGGAGGGGATAAAGGATTTGTTGCTTCGCACGCAACTGGAGAAGTCGTGTCCTCCAGAATTGTCGGCCCAGATTAAAACCCATAAGATTAATTGCCTCAAGGAAATGGTGGAAATGTCGGATGCACATTTTACCGCATACGGTTACCACACGCGGGTTCAGTCGTGTGAGAATTTAACTCAGTTAAATAAGCCTTCCCAAGACTCTGCTGGTTCATATAATAAATCGAGTAATAATGATTATTCACAGCAGCAGAGTCAGGTTGTACGTCAACAACCTAATCCTCTCTTTAATCACGCCAAGAAACAAGGCAATAATTATTATTCTCAGCAGTCAAGTCAGTACCGTTACCAGGGGAGAAGTAACGGGAAGGGTTATAATAATAACCACGGTGGTAATAAGGGTTATTATCAGCGATCGGCTGCTGCTACATATACGTATAGTGAACCACAGTACCCAGCTGTAGGTATGGCAGCTACGGCTAGCGCTGCTGGGGAAACTCCCGAGGGTGGAGAAGGATATACCCAGCAGACTGAGGAAGCTCGTCAGGGTGAGAAGGATGAAGGGTTACGTGTTCACGGGGACCATCGGTGGTTTAAAGGGAAGTGCTAGCGTTGGGGCAGACCTTATGTCACGGTTGCCTGAGGAAATCGAGCGAGTAACTAATTATGGGTTATAGTTAGGATTAAATTACTCGTTTTATTGTTATCTTCGAGTGCAACGAGCACAAACCCTTTATCCAAACTCAGATTGGGGTTCACCTCGGTCTGATGTTTGGATATTGCATTGGGTCTTCCAAGACTTGGGTTTCAGCGGTTATCCCTGACTCGAGTCTTGGATGATTAATTAATATATATATATTGCCTTACAGGAACTGATGGCAGTTGGATGGTCTCCAGAATAATTTTTTGCATTTTTATTATTACATATTATGTAACAATGACACAATGTATTACATACACCACACTTATATATTGTTTAAATGTGTACTATTGGTACTAGACATTACCAGGTATAATTATTCTTGCCACGGAGTTTCTCCTTAGATTTTAAAGTTAAAGTAACTGTTAGGAGTTTTTCACTCATTGGCAAAAATAAACACTTAACTGGTATTAAGTCATGACACATACAAGAATGAGTGAAGTGTGAGTGAGTTATTATTGTAATAGTTATACATGCAAAGGCGTCATTACCACTTCATTATTTTATTAAACATTGCATAGAGCAATGTCTCTTCTGTGTGTGCGAATGTCACGGTTTGATCCGTGGTCACAACGTAACGTACGTAAGTAGTAGGATGCTATATATTATATATATATTAACAAAAGGACACCACGTGTGGGGAATGTTCTATAAGGCATGGAACAGTGGTATTTTCCTCAGTCAGGAAGACAAAGACACAGAAATTTGAAAATAAAGGAGTGCTGGTACCTGGTAATTAAGAAAGGTCCTGTCATGTGAGGTCAGGTGAGGTCGAGTACCCACTCACTCCATTCCGTGTCTGGAGTCATTGCTACAAAATTTGCATTAATAATTATGCTATGGGGGCATCTATTACTTATTAAAATTGATTTGAAGTGGAAGGGAATCATTTGCAAGCAGTTGCATGTTATGGGAAAAGTGATTTGCATGTATAACTAGGTATGAGTGACAACATGTAAACGTAGTCAAGGACTAGGCCATACGAACACGTAGATATTGGACAGTCTTGATGAGTCAACTCGCCAGGTAGAGAAAAGGTAGAAATGGGGAGGGTCAGAAGGGTAATTATCCCACCACCCTTGTCCTGATTTTGAGAAATATATTGAGTTGGTAAAAGTACACTCGACGAAGAACACACCTCGTATTCAGCTCCTCCTTGCCTTGTTTGGGGCCTATAGTTTTAACGTAACGTCGAAATTGTTTAATTACTTTTTCACAAGACTTATTGTTAATTAACTCACTATTCATTCGCTAGACGAGAATCAGTAAGGTGTCATTTTATAGGTGAGGAGAGGGCTGGCAGGAATTTACGAGTGTGTGTGTGTGTACGAGGGACAGTAAACGAGTGTGGAATTGACATTGAAATATACCAACTGGGTTGCTTGATTTCCATTACTATTACGATAACGTAATTACCGTCTCCTGTGTGTGCGAGGGGAAGTGCTAGCCCGTGATAAGTATATTAAAGTAAAGTAATATTACTGTTCCACGTGTACGCGTATGAGCGATAGTGGCCTAGCAGCACGTGTGGAGAGGAGCGACGGAAGAGTAAGTAATAGATAGTACTGTGAACGGAAGTGTGTGTGTGTGATTTTTTGATTGAATTTAATTATTCATTTGTTGGCTTGGAATTTATTAATAAATAGAGAAAATTGGCATTTTTGTGTGGTAATTGACCCTTATTGCATGCTCTATAATCATACATATATAGCAGGACGAACCCAGAAATAAATTTATTGTGTTGGAGGGAAGGATACAGGGATTAACTCTGGGTAACTCGCTGCAGCCAACCAACGAGATTACATATTTCCAGCAAGGTAAGCTTTGGTAATTATTATAAAGCCACATTCAATTGATATCAATCAGTCCACCCCCACAGCCTGCAAGGCACTACAGGAATCACTATAAATAGTAAAAGAAGACTGAGGGAGAGTAAAAATCACTTGGATGGCATATAAAATGGCTGAGAGCTCAGCAGTGATAATCGACATGACAGAAGGAAGTCTACCGCCACGGCAAAAGTCAGGAAAGACAACTCAAAAGCCAACTCCAGCATCAGACTTGGACCCATCTGAGTACACAGGGTGGGACTCCCTGTGAGTGAAGGCATGTTCTAAAAACAGGGAACGAGCCACTGGTGGAGGAAGAGATTCTTTTTTGTCTGTAAAACAGGTGCAGGGAAAAACTTCTGGAAGAAGCCATGGAGCCACCCTAGGGACCCTCACAGGACGAAAATCTGGAAATCTTCAATTCCCATCTCCTCCATAGCTTTCCTGACCCAGAAGCCAAAGGACCAAGGTGTACGAGAATGTGAAAGGTAATAATTAGACATGATATCAGATGACACCGCCAAGCAAGGAAGGGAGTCGGGAAGTCGATGTAATCGATGCCAACAACGAACCATTGAGGACTGGCGATGGAGATCTAGAGTGGGTCATTAGCGTCCACCAGGAGACTGGGGATTGGTGATGACCTGAACGCTCCGTTACGGTGCCTTATTTACAGTGTTGATAATGTTCAATGAAAATTCCAATAATTATTTTGATTTGTTTATATTATATTTTGTGTATATTAGAAGTATGATAAAGGGATTCATTATAGGATGTCGAGGTTATGATGTAGACAGGGCGTGGAGTTGAATGATGCGCTTGTTGAGTTTTTTTTGTTAGTGAGGAGAGAGGTCTCATGGCGGTCGAGGACAGTGGACGGGTTTGGTGTTGTGGTGGGATTTGAGTGATAATTTCGGACGTTCGTCATGGTGTAAGGGCATTGTGAGGTTTGTGGTATTGTTGTTGGAGTGTGGTGATTCTTTAGGGAGTGATTAGGTGGTGGTAGAGGGCTGTACCAGGTGTGAATTGAGGTACATATGGGTGGTGAGGCGGCCATAGGTGGCGACAGGTGTTGTTGTGGTATTGGAGTCCTGGTGGGTTATTTGGTGGCATTTCTGATGTTATTTCTGATGTGTTGTCTCAAGGTGGTGTTTGATATTGTGTTATTGGAGGGTGTCTACTGTCCTGGTGAGTTATTTGGTGGTCTTTCTGATATTTGGTGTTATTTCTGGAGTGTGATGTTATTTATGATGTGTGATGTTATTTCTGATGTGTGATGTTATTTCTGATATGTGATGTTATTTCTGATGTGTTAATTTAAGGTAATATTTGGTATTGTGGTATTGGAGGGTGTACACTGTTTTGGTGGTTTATTTGGTGATGTTTATAATGTGTTAAGAGTGGTGTGGAGTGGTGATGGAGTGAAGAGTGGTGTGGTGAAGGAGTGAAGAGTGGTGTGGTGTGGTGAAGGGGTTTGGAGTGGTGTGGTGTGGTGTGGTGAAGGAGTTAAGAGTGTTGTGGTGTGGTGTTAGTGTGGTTTAGGTAGTGTTGTGGTGGATGATAATTATTGGGCTATTTTGGAGTTTCACCCAAGGTAGTGTGGTGGTATACAGTGAGGTTATAGTGTTGATGTGTGTGTGGAGTTTTGGCAGTGAGAAGTGATAACATTGATGTACCGGTATATATTCTAATATTATATGCCCATGTGTGAATGTAAGGGGGGGGATTCATTAATTATTTGTGTATTTATATTATTTATGTTTGTGCATTTATGGTAATTATATTGATACCCAGGTATTTTGTATTTATTGGATTATTTAATTTTGTGTCTTTTTCATGTTCATTAATAATTACTGGTACCATATTAACTCAGTTAGTAATGTACATTTATGTGTATTTTAATATATGATGCATTATGTTAAATGGGTATTTCAGTTACTTCTCCAACCAACCCTAATTAACATGACTATGGTATATTTAATTTAATAACACAGGAGAGGAAATCAGGTAAGAATACGGGAGTGGTGTACTTTACAGTATGTGCGGTTCGGCTAAGTCGGGTGGGTGACCTAACATCCTTAATTTCCAGACTTTTAAAACTCCCTGGGACTGGTGTTATATACACCCTCCATTGGGAGATAACCGGGTCGTAACAGAAAATTGGGGCCTGTCCGGGGATCTGTGATACTTTAAGATATGTGTATGGGCCTGTGTTTATAAATTGTTAGTTATACAAACAGTGTTGAAAAGACAGGGTGTATAGTTGTGTTATTATAAACTGTATTTGTAGTGTTAATAGGGCAGTGTGAATTATAATAATTAGCTAAAATGGCAGAGGATAGGGTTAGTTTATTTTTAAAATCCAGAGATGTTCATGAGTTGTACCAGCTCACAAAGGATGAGTTACGTAGTGCAGCTGAGGAGTTTGGAGTTTGGTTGGAAGGTGAAAGAAAGGAGGATCTACAAGTGGAGTTAAAGACTTTACTTGAACGTAAAAATTGGTTTAGAGAAAGTGATGAAGAAAATTATAAGGAAGGAGAGGAGGGGGAGAAACGTGAAAGTCCCGAAGAACGTATCTATATGAACTTTGGGGATATGGAAGGTCTATCTGGAACTGAAAAGTTTGAATTGATGAAACTGCAAATACAAAGAGAAATTGAAAAAGAACAAACGGTGATGAAACTGCAAATACAAAGAGAAATTGAAAAAGAACAAACTGAACGAGAAAGAATAAGGTTTGGTTTGGGAATTGGTGGCAGAGAAAATAAGGATGGGGATAGGAGAGTGAACTATATTCCTGAATTTGTGGAGGGGGAGGAAGAGAACTTTTTCCTTCAGTTTGAGAAAACAGCGAGGTTACGTGAGTGGTATGAAAATGATTGGGCATTGTTGATCCAGTCAAAGTTTAAGGGAAAGTCTAGGGAAGCTTATGTTAGTTTAAGTGATCAAGAAGCAAGTGATTATGAGTTAATTAAGGAGGCAGTATTAAAGTCAACCCGTTTAAGTCCAAATGTGTATATAGAAAGGTTCCGAAACTTGAAGAAGCACCCAGGGGACACGTATCTTGAAATGGCTCGAGAGTGCTGTTTTAAAATGGACCGGTGGATGAAGGCCGAGGAGGTAAATACAGTAGGGGACATGAGGGAAGTTTTCCTGATGGAGCACTTTATGCACCAATTGCCTCCTAACTTGAAATATGAGCTCATATCACATGAAGTGAAGGGTGTAATGGAAGCTGGACGTAGGGCTGACAGCTATTGTGAAGCTCATAGGTTAAGCAAGGGAGAATACCAAGGAGGAAAGAAACATTTTTATAATAAAGGTGATAATGACTACAAGTATAAGAACAATTATCAGAGGAACTCAGAGACCTACTATAAGTTCACCCAACCCCGGTACAACAATAGTAATTTCTCCCAAAATTATAACGAACCTCCACAACAAAATTACAATTGGAGATCAATGCCACCTAGGAAATGGCAAGGAGTAAATCCCTACTACCAGAAAGATGGTGGAAGCAGCAGTGCAGTTAAATGTTTGGGATGTGGAACAGTAGGGCATAGAAAGTTTGAGTGCCCCAAGAGTAAACCTAAACCCGTGGGAGCGGTAGTTGCACATAGAAACACTATAAGAACATAAGAAGACAAGGAGCCGCAAGAGGCCGGCTGGCCTATACGAGGCAGCTCCTGTAACCCCCCCCCCCCCCATCCCGGTTTATACCTACCATCTACCACTGTCGTCCATAAATTTATCTAATCTCCTTTTGAAACAATTGATGGATTGCGCTTCTATAACATACCTACTGAGACCATTCCAATCATCCACCACCCTATTTGTAAACCAGTTTTTCCCTATCTCTCTCTTGAATCTGAATTTGTCTAGCTTGTAACCATTAGTTCGTGTTCTACCCTGCTCACTAAATATTAGAACCTTACTTATGTCCCCCTTGTTGAACCCCATTACCCATTTATATACTTCAATCAGATCTCCCCGCAGCCTACGCCTTTCTAGTGAGTGGAGATTAAGTCGTTTTAACCTTTCTACATAAGTTAAGTTTCTCAAACCATGAATCATCTTTGTCATTCGTCTCTGTACAGTTTCTAATCTATTAATGTCCATCCTGAAATACGGCGACCAGAACTGAACCGCGTAATCCAAATGAGGCCTGACTAATGCTAGATATAATCTTAGGATAACTTCCGCTGTCTTGTTAGTTACGCTCCTGGCAATGAATCCTAATACCCTGTTGGCTCTATTTCTCGCGCTGATACACTGTTCCCTAGGTCGGAGATCATGACTAACTACTACCCCTAAGTCCTTTTCTGAGTCCTGCTTATCTATCCCTACACCATTTAAAGTATAATAATTTTCAGCATTGTTCCTACCTACGTGGAGTTTACAGCACATGCTGGTATTGAATGACATTTGCCATCTTATTGCCCACTCATGCATCAAATCTAAGTCTTGTTGTAATACCTCGATGTCCTGCTGTGAGCCAATCAGCCGTCCTACTTTAGTGTCGTCAGCAAATTTACTAATATCGCTTACAATTCCTAGGTCTAGATCATTTATATAAATTATAAAGAGTAATGGTCCCAACACAGAGCCCTGTGGAACCCCACTAATTACATCCCCCCATCTAGATTTCTCACCATTTACTACTACCCTTTGTTTCCTGCTGCTAAGCCACGCTCTGATCCATCTATAAACATTACCATCTATTCCATGTGCTTTAATCTTCCTTAGCAATCTTTCATGTGGTACACTGTCGAAAGCTTTGCTAAAATCGAGGTAAATAACATCATAGTTGTTATCATTATCTGCTGCCTCGTAAACTGTCCTATAAAAACTCAAGAGATTTGTGAGACATGATCTACCTTTGCTGAACCCATGCTGTGAATCCTTAATGGAATGCATAGAAAGAGTGAACCCACAAGTTCCAGAGAATCAACAACAGGAGGAAGACGAATTCGAACACTTCACAATCTCCGGCACAGTGAAAGTGGAAGGGAGCCCCGAGAAGAAAATCAGGATCTTTCGGGATACAGGAGCTAACCAGAGTCTGATCCTTAACCCGTTGTTTGCGGTATATTGATGAAGTTCAACGCTTCCTGTGCGGCTATATAGCCAAATGCTTGCTATCTCAAAACTGTATAAAACTTATATCAGTGTACTTGTCCCATGTTTGTGCATCATGCATCGATTATATTTTAAATTTATTTGCCTTGGTTTTGCCAAAATTGTTACACGTAATTGGAGAGGTTGAGGACACTAGGAATTTTTTATACCTTCCTTATTATTGATCATCAGAGAAAATGGATGGATAGAAGCATTCACTAAAATGAACTGAATAAATATATATGGCTAAAATGTCAAGGATATCTACGTGCTTCTATTCACAAAGTTACTATCTGGCTTATTTTTTCACTTGCCTTGCCTAAAAAATTATATCCTTAGTTATACAACTGCATGAATTTACTTCACAAACAGTATTTTCACCACACCTACACCCTGTTGTGTGTGTGTGTGTGTGTACTGTTGGGAAACGTTCCCCTACTTCCACGCAGTACTTCCATTCACTACCTACTGTATACCCAGTTATGTATATGTTATGTATATGTTTTGTGCACATACACACACACACGTGCGCACAGATAGTTTGACACACACACACACAAAACACAATGACGAGCTCTTTACCCACCTTGTGCCCCAAGTAATCCTATTCCCCCTGGGGAGAGTGTGTCACTATAATGAGATATGTACAATGTGTGTGTGTGCGCGCTATGTATCTTCATACATAAAATTGATAAATTATTTTCCTTATCTATCTACAATTCGAGCTATATTTTATTTATTACTACAAACACAATGACACACTTGTTTAGTATGTGACAATAAGCTGTATGTGTGTGTGTGAGTGTATGTCCCATTAGCTGTTCTTTCCCCCCTCCCCTTACCTTCCCCAACTAACATCCCTCACTCTCTCCATTACCATCCCGCCCCCTCCCTCGCAGTCCTCTCTCCCCATACAAAGAAAGGCATATGGCGGCAATTTCTTCACTGACTTAGGTGAGGAAATTATTGTATCGGATGGGTTTACTTCTTTTGAAATAATTATATCCTTCATCATACAAATAATTTTCGTAGACAACTTTGGAAGGACCTTGTCTATACAGAATAATTTT